>RCWM02000827.1:0-349757 GCA_003667255.2 Euschistus heros
ACACCTAACAATTTTAAAGATAATGAATATATTAGTATGTCGATGGCTTGTATAGTGACTTCCCATCGGTAGCACTTCAATTAAAATTCTATATCAGAAGGTCCCGCGGAAATTTAATGGGAAACGAATTATGACCAGTAGGTTTGGGTGGTTATGGATTTTACTATGAAAGGATAGAAATAGGTTTTTGTCTTAATGAACATCAAGGGGAACATTCAGATCATTTGGATGCCCACGAAAGTTATAGATAAAATAAATTCACAAAAATAGACAACAATCATTTTCTTCTCCTTTTAATCGTCATCGTTTTATAAATTATAAATAACCTTTATTTTGGGACATACAGTCCGCTAAGAATAAGAATTATGCATTATTACTTGTACAAATCTATAGATCAGTAATTATGACACAAATTATAGTGGAAAAAAACACATTCGATTATGGAAAAGATGATATACTTCTTGAAGATTCGTTTCGTATCTGGTCAATAATTCTACTTGACCTATTTATATTGTCTCGATACTATTATTTCATTTATAAATATAAATGGAACATGCCTTCCGTTTCCATCTTGTGCGACCTTCTTCTTCGGTTATTTATCTCTCTTCTTTACCTATATAGCATTTCTTTTGTTTATTTTAGCTGAGAGACAATATTTAGAAAATATGATCATCTATAAATATAGTCTGTTGTTGGCATTAAGCGGTTTACGTCAGTTATCTGCATATCCTCAGCCCAGACAGATTCTCTGCACGTACGCGTGGTTATGGAACCTATTGTGAGGGTTTGTGTATCATGACATTGTACTCTGCATAGAAGATAACCCATCCATAATTGGTAAACGCCACAGTATTGATTTCCTCTGGAGACTTCCACACGAGGCCAGTTTATTGTAAGATTATAAAATATCCAACACTTAAGAGGAGCTTTATTGGTTTGGAGAAAAAAAATCACGTTTTCACCTCATTTTTAAATGTTGAGGGCTTTTTTTGACACGCTCTAGCTCTGTTGGTGTTGCTCTGTTCGAAACTGTGACGACAGTTTCTATATCAGAAATTTAATGGAAAATGTTTTTGTTATACAAGGTGAATATCTCTTAGTGTAAAAAAATAAAAAAAGGGGGGGGGTGATACTAGATCAAAAATGTAGCAAAATGCCGCAGACCTCACCTTTCTATTCTAATCCGTTGCAGATATATTATAAATCAAAGACTTTTTTGAGGAAACCACGTTTTTGTCCATAAAAGCTGTAATATATCCATTTTGTTTAAATATTTTTCAAATTTACCACTATCACAACTTCATCACGATATTCCACCTGACGTTCGGCAAAATATGATTTTCCAACACCTTAGTGCTCCTCCACATTATTCGAAAGCAATAAAAATATAAACCAACGATATACATGGATAGGTAGAAGTGCCTTCCTCTGTAAAAACAGACTCATCTGCCCATAAAATTCACCTCAAAATGTAGTATTCTTCAACACAATCTGCATTCAGAAGCTAACGGCAAAATTTAGGTCTATGCTCATTATCATTGGATTTTAAACATTACATTGAAAATCTAATAAAATAAATCCTAAATAATATAATAATAATAGATAAATGTAATAACATAAGATCCTCTGATCTGGTGTCGCTTTATTGACGGTTTTCCTTTATTTTCTATTAAACAATAATTTTTTCTTTGCTTTTCATTCCAATGAAGAGTGTATTATGTTTAAAATGAACATTTTCATTAAGGGATTGTCATAATGTTTTATTTACACAAGTTACTGATTTGTATGCCAAATGAGAATACCATGTTTTTTCGGTGTCAAAAGTAAATTTCTCCATGAAATTGAAACAAAATCATTACGTTTAACATATCATTCAAAAGCTGATTAAATTTGCAAGTTTTTGTGAGATTTGACGTTTTGTGGATAGTTTTTACGAAAAACGGTGAGCGTTGAAGTAATATTAGACATTGTAACTTCCCTAAATAGGTGAAGATCAAGCTGCTCTTTAGATACCAAATTTGTAAAATTCAAGGTTACAGGTACTCAGCTATTATAGACCATTTAATGCTAAATCCGAAAATGTGGTCAAAATTGGAAAAATATTTAAACAAAATGGAGATATTACAGCTTTTATGGAAAAAAACGTGGTTTCCTCAAAAAAGTCTTTGATTTATAATTTATCTGCAACGGATTGGGATAGAAAGGTGAGGTCTGCGGCATTTTGCTACATTTTTGATCTAGTTTCACCCATTTTTTTTTTTTTTTTTTACACTAAGAGATACTCACCCTGTATAATATTTTTCGCTAGGGCCTACCGTTTAGAGCAATATTGGTTTGAATGAAAAAAGCTACATTTGAAACTTCTATTTTTTCTCAACTTTGTTTATTTCGAATATCATTGATTATTAGATTAATTTAATTATTAATTTAAGTAATTTGATCCTTTTAATTCTAAATATAAATTGGGAAAACCAGTAGGGAGATCGACATATCCATGATCTATTGTTTTTCTTAGTCAGAAATTGAGTTTTATTTATTATCAGTTACAGATTATAATGCAACTTAATTATTTAATTAGAGCAGACAACAGTTATAGAATCTTCTTTCTGTTGCAAAATATTCATGTAACGTATCTTTCGGTATCATCATATCTTTAACGTACAATGTTGAAACTGCAAACACTTAAGAATTTATGAACATTTTTAAAAATTAGAAATAAAATTATTGGAGGTTGTAATAATTTGAAAAAGGAACATAATATGAACAGTACTGTTTTAAAGTTTCTTCTGCTATCTTAAGAAACTTTGATATTGTAATTTATTTATTGTATATATATTTTAATCTCTCCTTTGCAATTTAATTTTTGTGTTGGTATATTTAATTTATTTATTAATTTTTTATCGATTAATAATTTTTATATATATTTTTTTAATTGGTTTATTTAAACTGCTGCCATTTTATGATGTCATTCCTTCAGATGAATTTAGGGACCCATTTGGGATAACGACGCTGGGGGTACCATAGGTCAGAACGTTAGGACCTTAACTGGGTCCAATTGAATTAAGGCATAGCCTATTTGGTCTGTGGTAACCAGAAGTAACTGCTTTGATCCTTGAGTGCTATGATTAGGATCGATTGAATCGAATATCTATCCCATGGAAATAAAAAAATAAGACTTTAAGGCATCGATTTGTGTTATATTAATTCAAGAGCCGATGGCTAAAATATCATATTATTTGAAGGAAATAATTTCGATGCTGTTTTTTTCATTTTATCCAACTTGTAGAGTAATAATTTATTCGTCTGACACCTCAAAGTGGACGGAAACTAAAATAGCGTCCTTCCAAAACGGTCACTAAAAACGTAAAAATGTGATTATTTGAAGATGTTTGTTCCTTTTTTTATATTAAACTAGAAAAAAAATAAAAAACTTGGTCTGCCGTTCCTAGGTGAACGGATTCCCGCAGCAGACAAGGTTCAAAGAAACACTTTTGGACTCAAAATTTTGACCGAATATTTCACAAAAATGCTTTTAATCTAAAAGTGTGTTATTCACAAAATCAGGTTTATTAAAGTTAGGGTGTTTAGCCACAATCAAAAGAAGTTAGTTTTGATCAGGTTTAAGAGTATTTTACACAAGAACGGTTATTCCATTCAGAAATGTTATAAAACAAAAGTGGTACATCATTAAATTTTGTGTAAGATAAGATTTTAAAAGACAATATTTGCTAATTTCTACTCTGAGATATGTCATCAAAACAAAAAATTTAATATTTAATTTTTTTTTTTTTTAACATTAAAAATTGCGTCGAATAATTTCATATAACATTAAAATCGGTACAGCGGATTGGCCAATTCACACGTTCAATCCTGGGCCAAGTTGCGGTAAGTCGCTTGGACCATATGGTTTCATATGTCCAAAAAAGTACAGAGAATTGGTAGAATAATGGTGGTTAGGAAAAAAAATGAAGAAAAAAAAAAATTCGACATACACTGAAAACAGAAAATTTCTGCCCTGAATATCGGTGATTTTTTACTTAGCTAGTTTTTTCCTAATGGTACAAAAATATGATGTAGGAATAATTTTTGTGTATATATTTGGTTTCATCTTGAGAAAATGTTTTTCTCTATTTTTTTATCATTTTAAACATTGTTTAACAATATTTATTTTTTAAAATTATTATTTTCATTCATTACAGATTTATTTGAAAATATCTGTGTGTAACGAAAATAATTAATTGTTCTTTTCTCTTTTCTTTAACGATTACAAGGCTCTGATTTAGAAATTGATGAAAGGATACTCAGCTCGCTGACCGGAAAACTTCCGACTACAGACTTTTCTCTCAACTTTTCCACCGCTGACCTGAGTGGAAATGGGGTTGGGTTTTTCCGTCGGAAAGTTTCGACTTCCCTTTGAGGAGTCTCTCTTGGGAAATTTCCTTTGCTGGTGAGCTCATGGATGAGCTGTTAGAGTAAATACACTGTCTCCACCTAAAATTGGGTACTATATAGTTTTTTTTTTTATGTTATTAAAACCGCTTTATTTTGTGTAATGTTAAAAACAAATATAGAGATATTTTTATTATAATAATCTAATTAAATATTACTTGCTGCCTTTTTACTTCAAAATTTATATCAATGGGTACATTACTCTTTATCTTGAAGAACTCGCAGAGCATATTGTAATAAAGAATAATTTTGCTATATACATTATTTTGAAGAACATTTTATTCTCAATAATAAGATATTATGAAATGCTTATTTCATCATCATATATATATATAAACAAAAGAAAAAATGTTTATAAGTATTTTTTTAAAGAGGATCCTGCCTTTCGTTTACATTTATGGGTTTAATTTTAAGAGCCATGTTTACACTTTGAAAGACTTAGATTAACTGAATTTTCATCTTAAAAATGAGTTAGGTCTTAAACAAAATTCTGTACCAACTTGTATTGCTTCTTGTATTAGATTAGCTTTTGGGGTTTATGTAACGTTTTTTTTTTTGTTTTCACAATCAAAAAGTTAACATTATGACAGGCTTTAGCTCTTTAGTTTGTTGCTCAGATCGAAAATTTGACGGCAGTTTCCTTATCAGATATTAATTGGAGAATATTTTTTTGTTATATAACATTTGTAACTAAGACCTACCGTTTAGGAGTTATATTGGTTTGAATGAAAAAAGTCATGTTTAAAACTCCTATTTTCCCACGACTTTTTTTTTTTTTTTTATTTATTTTTTTTTTAATATGTAAGTTGGGAAAAGCAGTAGATTTTAGATAAGCATATCTATGATCTATTATTTTCCCAGTCAAAAGGAATTGAGTATTTTAAAATTTAATTTTACGCTTTCTTATGAACGTAAACTAATGAACTTATGAACTTCTTATGAACGCCCTTCGCCATGACGATTACAATTTTTTAAAATTTGACTTTTTTTTTTTCGGATATATATATATATATATATATATATATATATATATATATATATATATATATATATATATATATATATATATATAATTGTTTCAGTTCATACAGAACAGTTTCCGCTTTTAAAAATTCAATGTTTCCAAAAAAAACAAAATAGTGTTAAAAACAAGTTCGAGGTATATGATGTTCGACTCCTTAATATTTCGTATTTATAATGCATCTTACTTCATTCTCTTATTATTTATTTAAATATTATATTTAATAAATATTGTGTTGTTACTCTGGTTTAAAATATACTCGTGAAATAATATATTTTTATAAGATATAATTTTAAACTGTATTATTAATTTAGATATATAATTACAAAAAGAAATAAATCTTATCTGTTGGAAAAAACAAAATATAGAAGATAATAAATAACAGCGAAAACGGATTAACGATAAAGAAGTGTATAGACTAACTTATTGTATGGTACAATATATATTGGTATAATTGTTAACAAAAAAAATAAAAGTTAGATGGTTCAAAAAGATTACACTGATTTACAAAATTTTAGCTACATTACATGATTAATATTATCTAACCATAAAAAATAAATATAATCGTTTTTTGCATGAGATTAAATAATGAAAATATTATCAATAAACTGAAATCATTCAACGCTGCGCAACATTGTTCCAACTTAACTTCCTACGTGCAGTGAAATTCAAATAAGTGGGTGTAGTTTGGCAATGCACCTGTGCATTTCTCTTTTTACAAGAAAGTTTTCGAGGTTTTTTTTTTTTTTTAATGAATGAATTATGTGTAAGGATTCTCATTATTAACGGACGTAATATTATTAACATTATTGTTAATAACTTGGTCCGCCCATTTCGAAACCTTATGAATTGAGCCGTAGAGACATAGAACAGTCTGTATATAAAATTAAAATGTATTGAATTCATTCATAGCCTCAGTAATTATGCCATTGAATAACTATAATTATTCAGTTAGTTTCTTAAGTTAATTTAATAATTTTCTGGTTTATTGAACAAGTTGTTTATCACCATTTTCTGAAATATATCATTATTTATTGAGCAATAAAAGATATATTATTTTCAGCATCACTAAAATTATTTATGGGGAACAATTGAAGTGGAAAGACAATAGTATTGTTGCTAATCTCTTGCCCGGAGGCATCAAGTCAACTCTTGTTGGCTCTGTAATACTTCACGGTTTAAATATAAAACAGGAAGGGGAAACTCCTCAGTCCACTGCTGTGGTTTGGCCCGCCATCAAACATCGTGGCACTAGCATTGAGTAGACTTGTTTAAGGATATTTTTGGAAATTGAGGGCAGTCCTACGCTAATGGTTCCTCGACAGGCGGCTACTGGGCTAAATAAATAGGATGCTTTTGTAAAAACCAAGGATAAAACAAATAATATCGACCATAATACTTCAATCAAAATGCAATCATTACACTGTTCAACCCAGCCTGATTACAGAATATGTTTTGATGTGTGAATTGCTCCTTAAAACTTGCTGCTTTATTATTTTTTTTTTAATCTTGCATGATTACATGACGCCTCCCCTAAAGCTGCACATAGTTTCTGTTAGTTCCTCTTTTTCCTAGTCCTCTTTGAGCTATCTATATCCAGCTGAAACCGAAAAAGTCTGTTTTATCTATCGCGTACATGTTTCTTTTTCAATACCATAGTACATAATTCCAGTTTTGTATCGTATCTATTTATTGGAATTTAAACGGATAGTTTTTTTTTCCTCCTTCAGTTGTTGGTATAGGAGTGACGTCTTCATACATGAACGTCCTTGTCGTCTGAAGTCACTAAACAAGATTGAACTTGTTATATCTGGAGCCTGGTCGGCTGGTCTTTCTGCACAGTTGTAACGCTGAAAAGTCCTACTACCCCCCCCCCCCCCCCTCCCCTCCACCAGAAAAAAAAAATCCGTAAAAATACTAATTAAATATGCATTATTGTTTACTCTAACTGATATCTGTATAGATTTATGAAATTTGTTATTGTAAATAACATGGAAATAATTAAAAACTATCAGCCTATTTTGTTTTCTTCGTAACAACTTCTGTCCTTATTCCATATAAAACAAAACCTGTACGTGATAGAAAAGTAAATGGCATTTTCGATATTATTATGATATGATATTTTTGTTGACCTGTGTTATCAGCTTAGTGAAGCATCGGCCCTTCGCTGCCAGGTTCCTCCCGATTCTCTTGATTCATCCCTGATGATAATAGATCTATGACGCGATTAACATTTGTGTGATTCGGCGGATATGCCTGTCGAACATGGCCCGGATCTACCGCTGATCAAATACTATAATTGGAAATCCTTTGAAATTGGCCATTTCTTGATCAATATCGCCTGGACTATTTGTAATAGTACCCAGTCAGTTACACTCTGTTGCAGAAAATACTTTATCTAGATGGATCGTTCTTTTTTCAGCCCTAGAATTTATGATTGAGTCTGGTGCTACGAACTATTTATATTGCTATGCATAATTTAAATTATGATTTGCTGATATTGAAGATTCCACAGACTATAATCCTTGGGATGGCTAGGAATGGACGTTCATAAGATTTCTCTACCAAATTATTCAAGATCTCCTGATACATTCTCCAATAAAATCTGTCCTAGACTATAGAGGGAATGATTTTAGTCATTGTTTTAAAACCAGGAAATAAAAATAAGGAACATTCGTAATTGATAACTGGTGATTCACATAGATATTCAAATATTATTTTATTTTGATATTGAAAAAATATTGCTGTATGTCTCACTCAAGGGCAATTCGTAATATAGAAGGCAATGAATCCAGAAATAATCCTTATTACAAATTACTGCTAATCTATTTTATATTATAATGGAATGTAAATAACCATTCTAAAATAGATAGAAGAATTCTTTATTTTATAATTATTTGAAGAACTTAATTTAACTTTTCAGTAAATACATTTCCCTCATATTTTATATGTCTAAAACAGTGTTTTACGAATCAGTTCATTTCGGAACAAATGCCACATTCAACTATCGCGGCTTTGAGCCTACATTTTTTTCTTCCTTTTTTTTTCGATAACTGAAAATGTATTTCTTACTGTTGATTTATTCGATACTAATTTTATAACCTCTAATTTAAGTTAACATTCCTTGGATAATACGTTTGAAAAAAATATAATATCGGCCCTTTAAAACGACAGTGAGTTAAAGACTACAATTCACGATTCTTATCTAATGGTCTTGTTGAAAGTTAACTGTTCTTAGACACGCTCCTTGGTTTTTGCCAATTAATATCCTAGTAGTACATATATTTTAAATTTTTCCTTGAACTTTCTCCAAAGAATGATTTTGTTTGTTATTACAGGCATCTGTCAAACGCCGGGTTTATTCCAGGAAAAGGAAATTACCTGGGTTTTTTTTTGCTACTCACATTAATATTTTAAATCACCTGAAATTATTTAATCCCAGCAGTAATAAATAAAGTGTGATTTATCTTATTCATAATTTTTTAATAACTCAAAAGATGAACTATCAGATGTCATTCTGGTATTGTGAAAATCTCTGCTTATAAGTAATGGAATTAACTTCATCAATGCTTCCTCAGAAATTTAGCCTTTCTGAAGCTTTCTTTTTCTAATGTATGAAATAATCATGTACTTCTTGTTTAAACAACACAGTTAAGTAAGAATTTCCCTCTAAGAAGCAGAACACATTGCAAAAATAGAGTTACTCAGGCTGATAAAATATTATGCTTTTAATTACAATATGTTGTAAGACATTTGATTCTACTAAAATCTTTTGTTTTTTATCTAAATTTACCCCGGCAAGCCACCTTAACACTTCAATACAACCTCAACGAGATTCAAACTTGGTGTAAGAAATGGAAAATAAAACTTAATTATGACAAATCCCTTCATATTACATTTACACTACGACGCCAGCCTATTTACATTGACACCCAACCTTTACATCAAACTGAAAAAGTGACATACTTAGGACTTACGCTTGATATAAGACTGACATAGGATCCACACAAGACAAAAAAAATAGGCATTACAGTTAAGACTGCGACTTCTATACTCTATAGTACCTTTAAAACAGAAACTTAACATTTACAGTTACTTGCTAAAACCCATCTGGGCGTATGCATAGCAAATTTATGGACAGGCCAAAGAACACATATTCAGAAAATAGAAACATTTCAATCGAAATTCCTAAGACTGAAAACAGACTCCCCTCCTTATACGATACGCTACATACAGACTAGTTTAATCCCTAATAATTTAGTTTCACGCCTGGAGATTGTACCACTGGGTGCTGACTCCCTCATGCCTGAACATGTCTGTTGTTTCAATGTAACTTCACATTCACGGATTGTTCATTGTGTATAGTTGTGAATAAAGTTGTTATGTTAAAAGTACACGCAATTTTGATTGACACCAAAATCCTTTTGCATTTCTATATTATTCCGGTCAATATTTAAAACATGTAGCCACACTAGAGCATTTTACTTTTCCCACCGATAGACCGCTACATAATACTGTTATTCCCGCTTGACCTTCGAGTCCTCCACCGGTACCGGTAGATTCACCAAACAAGACATGGATAGGTTAAAATACCCTGTATTAAGCGAGGTGAATGATGGAGTCCACTACTCATTTATGTCTTCATACATGTGCTTCCTGTGTTTTTAAGAGTATCAATTAGTTCTTATTCATGCTTTAAAATTTTAATTTTGGTATCCGGATACCCCTATTATAACATAATTAATCAAACAAATTTTATAATTAAACCGTTTGAAAGTATAAATGTTATATATATAATGTTCTGATTTGTACAAACAAAAAACTGTTTTCGTTACGACTAATTGTTTAAAAGATATGTTAGCGTTAATATATTTATTACTTTATATTGTCTGTTTGCTCTTAGTTTAGACTACAAGAAGGACGGGATATTCTTCAGGTTACTAACCTATTCTACCCAGAGCGGAAGGTCGAGAATCATTTCGCGGTACCACTACGAATTAAGGCTAAATGTCCCCTCACTCTGGTGTGTTTCTGCCTCAAGAGATCGCAGCACCTACGGGGTCAATTTTAGATTCCTCCTAATTAAGAAACCAATAGACATTTTTTAGATCGGAAAACGGATTTATTAATAAAATGGACATAGAATCTGATGAATCTATTTTAGAAGGCCATATATGTGATATTTACAATTTTAGGTTCAAAAAAACTACTTTTTATTATTTTTTAAAGAAAAGTCAACTAATAGGCAAGTAAAGAATAATAAAATATAAATATTGGCGAAAACAAAATTTTAATTATACGAACAACATCGGCCGAAACTCATAAATACGAATTTCTATGCAAATGTTTTTGTTTTGTTTTTCAGGTAGCAACTACATCTATCATGACTATAGCAGCCTCAAACTACAAATCTAAAATAAGATTTCCATCGAAAGGTTGTTTTGGGACTCAAAATAGAATTCACACGATCCGAAATGAAAATTTCGAAAAATTATAAAAGTAAACAATAATTAAAACTATATAACCAAAACAACTGCATACTTATTGTAAATATATTTAAAAATGCGGGGTGCATCAAAATATAAGAAGGAATTAGGAAAAATCACGTTAGAAGTATGGTAGAGGATAAGCGATTATAAACACTGATCCCCCAACTTCCGCCGCCGGGTATAATGACATGCTCTAGCCCTATTTTGGAGGGCCTACAACTTTTGTTCTACTTCACTTCCCCAATGATGATTTTATTGACTAGAATTATAACATTGTTCATATATAACGGGAAAAGGATATAAATAAAAACATTATTTTATTATCAATTTATATAAAACTAGTTGAAAAAAAAGGAATTCACAAACAATAAAGTATTATCTATTCCTATTACTAATTAAAAAAATTAAAATTACTTATGCTATATTACTGCACATTAAAAAAATATATATTATGAACAAATATAATATATTATTTTTGTATAAATGTTGCTTATTCTTAATAAGGAATAATTATATTATGAGCTGTATTCATTAAAATTATTTACTTTTTTAATACCCAAATCAAAAAGATTTAGTACTTTTACTGATTTCATATAAAAGTGATGAGTACAAAAAGTTATTGAATTTTTCAATTGAATTTAAGTTTAATAAAATAACACCAATATGGAACACCAACGCACAGAGAGGTAACTTGTAGGTCTAGCCGGCCAAAAATATCATCTTTTCCTATATATTTTGTGTTCCTGATTTGATTTGAAAAAATATTGTATAAAAAATAAAGGACCTTTGGTTTTTTAAATATGATTAACCTTACAAATAACCAATACTATCAAGTTTATCTGGGCTTTGCAGCCCAGATTAAATAATCCAATTACTTTAACAAGTTTGAATTTCAAAACAGGTCGCGGTTTTTAGTGTGCTGGTATGGTTATTTTACGAAACTTAATCATAACTTTATATGTAGGTTCTTATAGTAAATTTAATGAGCATTCAGATGAAAAAAAAGAAATTTCGGATCGAACAATTAGTTTCGGAACTGTAGCCAAATGAATGGTGATATAGGTGTTTTCGCAGAAAAGTGCGACCCTAGTCAAAGAGTGTTGAAATGAGGGGTGTAGATTGCATGAAATATGCGATAATTTCTGATGTCACAGCTTCGCCAGGAGCAATTAGAAGGCAAACCTACTAAAAGTCTCCGAACCTGGAGGTTGAGCTAAGGTTGGGGGGGAGAAGAGAGGTCCCAATTTCGTATTTTTCGATCTTATCCCGAAAACAGTTGACTCAAGAAAAATATGCTACAAATCGGAATTAAAGCTAATTGAATTTCCTATAAAATTTATTATATACATATTTGTCGAAATTCCAACGGTTTTCGAGATATATGTTATTTAAAATCGATAATTTTAGAAATAAAAAAAATGTTTACCTCACTTTTTGTTAAACATTTGCTTCAAATACCAAAAACTTATATATGAAATTAAATTAAATTTAATGCTCTACAATTTTGATTATGTAATTTTTTCTGAGGAACGATCGGGGAAGGTACTAGAAATAAAAGTATTACAAAAAGTGAGGTAACATTTGTTTTTTCCCCGAAAATTACCGATTTTCAATAACGTATATCTGGAAAACCATTAGAATTTCGACAAATTTATACATAACCAATTTTATAGGAAATGTAATCAGCTTTAATTTAGATTTGTTACATATTTTTCTAGAGTCGACCATTTTCGAGATATAGTCAATGTCAAAAATAAAGTACGAATGTTTTTTTCGGAATCAAACGTTTCAATAATGTTTTTAATAAATTTATTCATACAGCTAGCCGTTTTCTGATTGTAAGCTTGTAAATATCAATATATATTCTCTCAGCAATTTAGTCACCAAACAGAAAAAAATGAATAAAATGGAATCATAAGGGGCAAAATATACTTATTTCGCAGTAAAGGGGTTTTAAAACGTACACACTCCCTTTTGCGATCAAATACCTTATTAGATCCATTGTAATATATTTATAAATATTTTCTTTGTCTTTGTAGCCTTCCGTGTTTGTTGACCAAAACAGGGGCCCGAATAGACTAGAGAAAAGAGGGTATGCGGAAAATAAATAATTTTTAAAAAATAAATAAAAATAGTATTTACGAAATCAAATTTTTCCCAAAATTACTTCTTATTTAAATCAAAAGGTTTGTAATGAATTACTTCTTATGTCTAACCGTTTTCAAATGTTAAGCAGTAAAAAAACACATTTTTTCTACAATTTAGACCCCGGGACGTAAAAAAAATGTGGGAAGTTTCTCATACAAAAAAGCTTGCAATTATTTATTATTACCTTTACTTTGAGATTAGGGTTTTGAAGGAGGAGAATAGTCAAACAAGCCTATACTGTGTGTGATATGTCGAATAAATAAGAAATGAAACTACTCTTGTGAAACAATTAAATGGATTAATCAAAAAAAAAAAAAAAAAAAAAATTCAATTTCACAAAGAAATGGTTGTAAACATCTTGTCCTACCAGACCATTGTTGTTTGAACCTACGATAGTATTAGAAATGTTGATATTTCCTTTGATCCTATGCCGTCTAGGGATTTCGCGTCTTTTCTACCTACCTTCTTCTTTTTACCCGAACCTAGCCTAATCTTCACTGTGGATTCCTATGGCAAAACGTAAGATAGAAAAATGAGTTTTATATCTCAGGAATACGCGCGGCAGGAAGGGAAAGAAGGAAACTGCCTATTTAAACTCATTCAATTGAAAAATTCAATAACTTTTTGTACTCATCACTTTTATATGAAATCAAAAAAAAAGAAGAAAAGTACTAAATCTTTTTGATTTGGGTATTAAAAAAGTAAATAATTTTAATGAATACAGCTCATAATATAATTATTCCTTATTAAGAATAAGCAACATTTATGCAAAAATAATATATCATATTTTTCATAATATATATATTTTTTAATGTGCAGTAATATAGCATAAGTAATTTTAATTTTTTAATTAGTAATAGGAATAGATAATACTTAATCGTTTGTGGATTCAAGTTAATATAGCAAAAGTAATTTTAATTTTTAATTAGTAATAGGAATAGATAATTACTTAATCGTTTGGGGATTCCTTTTTTTTTTCAACTAGTTTTATATAAATTGATAATAAAATAGTGTTTTTATTTATATCCTTTTCCCGTTATATATGAACAATGTTACAATTCTAGTCAATAAAATCATCATTGGGAAAGTGAAATAGAACAAAAGTTGTAGGACCTCCAAAATAATGCTTCATAGAGCGTCTTTATAGTCCAGTAAAATAAGACTCCAAAAGGCCGTTTTGAAGAAAAAACTGCGGAACTTTTATTCTCAACGGATCTTTATGTTCTTTGGGGTGCTGAATCCGAATCTGAAGTTTGCTACCACGGCAACCATCGGCTTCATATTCAAAATCGCAAAAAAACGCCAAACAAAACCATTATTTTTGTTTTTCTATTTATAACAAGATAACGAACCTTTTTTCGAAGGAAGTCTTCAAATATTAATTGTAGCTGGAACTAGTACCTACATAATGAAAAAACGAAATCCGAAATCGGACCATTTTTCGCGAAGTTACGTTATTGGGAAAAAATGGAGAAATTGTCCAATTTGCCGTCAGTCCCAAAGCTCCACGAAAACACGTTTGTCGTACTCTTTTGGCTATAACTCTGAAACTATTTGTCCGATACAACATTACTTTTTTTCATCTTAAAGCTGATTAAATTTACTATAAGAATAAATTTTTAACCAAACTCCGTAAAATGTACATGCCAGCCCGCTAATAAAAACGTACTATTGTAAAATCCTAGTGTTTTTTGGCACATTTGTCCCTTTAACTCCTCAAATATTTGTTCGATTCCAAATTTCTTTTATCTATCTCAAAGCTGATTAAATTCGCTATCAGATGCTATATATGTAAATTATATTAAATCCTGTAAACCACCCAAGCTAGCACGCTAAATGTGTATGTTTTGGCAAAATATGTAAATTATGACATGTTCAGTAGACTGGTGTGGGTATTTCCCGGTGTTAATTATAAGTTAGATATATAGGAGCCAATAGTACATTTAACCAGCTTTTAGATAAAATATTAAATTTTGGATCCAACAAATGGTTTTGGTGATATAGCGATAATGTGCCAAAAAAACATTTATTTTACAAAAGTAAGTGATTTTCAGCGTGATAGCTTGTGTATTTCAAGAATTTTGATAAAAATTTCATATATAGGATCTAATTGTAAATTTAATCACCTTTCAGATTTCAGATAAAAAAAAAACATTTTGAATCGGACAAATACTTTCGGAGCATTTGTTAGAAGACTTTCTTCGAAAAAAACTTCGTTATGGTGTTATAGATAAAAAAAAAACGAAAATAACGGTTTTTTTTTTTTTTTTGTTTTTTTGCGATTTTGAATATGAAGCCGATGGTTGCGGTGGTAACAAACTTCAGATTCGGATTCAGCACCCCAAAAAACATAAAGATCCGTTGAGAATAAAAGTTCCGCAGTTTTTTCTTCGGCAAACCCTTATTTTACTGGACTATTATAGGAGGGTAGGGGATCAGTGTTTATAATCGCTTATCCTCTCTGCCATACTTCTAACGTGATTTTTCCTAACTCCTTCTTATATTTTGATGCACCCCGCATTTTTAAATATATTTGCAATAAGTATGCAGTGTTTTTGGTTATATAGTTTAATTATTGGTTACTTTTATAATTTTTCGAAATTTTCATTTCGGATCGTGTGAATTCTATTTTGAGTCCCAAAACAACCTTTCGATGGAAATCTTATTTTAGATTTGTAGTTTGAGGCTGCTATAGTCATGATAGATGTAGATGCTACCTGAAAAACAAAACAAAAACATTTGCATAGAAATTAATATTTATATTTTATTATTCTACACTTGCCTATTAGTTGACTTTTCTTTAAAAAATAATAAAAAGTAGTTTTTTTGAACCTAAAATTGTAAATATCAAATATATGGCCTTTTAAAATAGATACATCAGATTCTACGAAAATATGGAACTAAATGAACTTTACAGAACCAAAATCGGATGATCTGTTGAGATTTGAGGAGGAATCTAAATTTTGTTTATTTTGGCACGCTACGTGGTGGTAACATTTGGTACTACAGAGGGGACATTTAGCCTTAAATATCAAATGGGTAGGATTCGAACCCACGGCTTTCTGTAGCAGGCATTCTGTGATCCTCACACCAGCACGTTCGGCCGTCATAGTTCCTGAATTATACCTTTATAAATATAGTACGTAAATAGCCGTTGACTATTTTTAATACGCTTTCATTAACTTCACCTGCATCTAACGGAATCTTGCTTCATAATTTTCACCAATTTCCAGCTGCCTAATTATCTTGAAAATTTGCACAAGTGCCAAGGACTTATGACAATACAATAATTGTACAACTTTGTTTTAATGTTTTTACTTAGTCCAGTGCAAATACCCCCAAAAAGGGGTCTGCCTTGCAATAGGTGGAGTAGTAGGTTTTATGTTTTTTTATGGTTCAGATGGGGCCTGATAATAAAATATCAAAAATGCAACTAAATATAATAAAAGGGAAAATGTTTAGAGGCAAAAAACCCAAAGTTTTAAAACTTTTTTCAGATTTTGGCGAAACATATATAGAAAAATGCTTCCACTCGAAAAAAAATTTATTTACAAAATTGAAGTTTATTAAAATGTGCGTCGAAAGTCATCTCTCAAGCTGAATTTGATTTAGGTTTTTAGCTACAATCAATTATATACTTATATAAGTTATATACTAAAAGTTGTAGATCATTAGATTTTGTGCAAGCCAAGATTTTTAAAGTAAAAATTTGCCCATTCCTTCTCTGAGATATGTCAATAAAACCAAAAATGATCGTTTGATTTTGTTTGAACTGTGTTAAAATTGCAAACAAATCACAAATAGTATAGGGTATTTAGCTTCTACCACAGATGTTGCTCCGACAATTTAATGAGAACTTAATAGTATTAAGAATATTAATTATTAGTACTACTATATTAATGGTATTGATATCGTTTGGTGACTAAAAAATTACGAAAATGATTATAGTTTTAAAAAACTAAAAAAAAAAAAAAAAAAAAAAACGCTTTAATATGGAACCGAACTGAATAGTAAATATAATTTTTATGTAGTGAATAGTTTGTGTTATGGCAATAGACAGCCAGACAATCCAATTATGGTATATTAATTGTAAAAAACGTGGGGTGCTTTATATTAAATGTTACACAAATTCTATTGGTAACTATTTATTTAAAAGAAGCATTATTATTTAAGTCATAATAATAATAAACTCAATGATGTCGTCCATCCGTCTCTCTGTATTGGATTGTCTGGCATTCTATTGTCATAACACCAACTATTCACCAAATAAAAATTATTTTCTACTTTTCAGCTCGGTTTGATATTAAAGCGTGTTTTTTAGTTTTTTAAAATTATAATTTTTAAGTATTAAACTGTATACCATAAACTTTACAAACAACCAAGTAGGTTTCACTTTAGTTAGTCGATTAAACATATTGCAAAATGTCCAAAAATAAATATGGCATATTTCGGGATAATCCTTTTATTCTTGATGGTCTCAAATAACCTTTACCATACGTCGTTAATCTACAATTTCCTGTATTTTAATTAATCGTTCATTTTTCATTATGAGTGCATTTTAAAAAACATCAATTTTTTTCGAAATTTTGTAAAATTTTCTTTTATTGTTTAATTTAAATATATTATATTCTTATTCAGTTTATGAAAATTACTCAAATAAATAAAATCGTTAACGACTTAATACCTTGTTTATTCTGAAACGTTGGTTAGAAGTAGAAAGAAGGACTGTATAATTTGTGGTGTTTCGTAATTTTATGAGATATCAACTCACATAATATTTTTAGTTAGATTCTGAGGAGGAAAACATTAAATTCAACGTGATAATAATTTTATAATCATAAAATTATTATTTATTATTATAAAAAGGTGTGATAATATTAAATTAAAATTCAGAAGTGATTCTTTTATCCGTACTAATTTTAACTGTCTGTTATCCTTTACGACAGTTCAGTTTACATAAAAACACTTCAATTGATGTAAGATGTCAGCTGCTGGTATTGAGTTAGCGGACACTTTCACCATTAACATGACTTGACAGTTGCTTTTACCAGTCCACATCATGGTTGGCGTTTGGTAATAATGAAATGGAAATTATACTTTGATTTATATTTATGTTTTTACGTACTTTTAGCTATGGTTCATGATTGTAAAAGTTCAGTGGTTACTTGTGATTCTTGTATGATGTGCGGCGTTAACTTTTGGCTTGTATTTTATACCAATAATTTGGAAAGCATTGGTATAAAGGTCGAACATATTGCATTTTCTTTCTTTTTTTCTATATATTTTAATACATTTCACAATCCATTTTATTAGATGTTTTGATCGCACTTAAGATATTTTCCGCACTGACCAAATCGAAATTACACATATCTCAAAAGTGGTGAACACACTGAAAACATGAGAGAAGATATATATATTTTTTAAATATTGATATTGTTTTCACTTTTTTCACTTAATATGATGTTTGTGTACATTTTATTAAAATTGAACCTTGTAATTGAATTCACATCAGTAATTGGGAAAAAAACTGATATAACAAACTATTTTTAAAAATTTTGTTTTACTTTTACGAAATGATTAAAAATTTTGGAAAGTTTGATTTATGTAGTTTTTGGACATTCATAGCTTTTCGTTTGTATTGACTTACATTTTCCATTATTGATTTTGAGAAATGGTTAAAAATTTCTTAGTGTGCGTTTTGATTAGCTCTACTTCTTCTTGAAACATCTAATGTTCTTCAGGACTATCACTAACTTTTCTTCCATAACAGTTTCATAAATAAAAGAAACGACAATTATATCTTCAAGAAGTTTTTAGTAAGAGATATTTTTTTTCACAGTTGGGATGATCTCGTCGGGTTACATTTCAAGTCCTCGAACATTGTTCAATATTTCCTCGTTTAGAAGGAATTGAGTTCTGTAATTATTTTTCCTCCCCACCATCGTCGAATATGAAACCCTCGGCACCATTTTTATTTTTGAGTTTTTGCTTTTTCTTATTTATTTTTGTTTTTTTGCAGATTTTCAGAAGTCCGCAGAGCCTACCGACCTACATTATGTAATCCCCCCTACCTCGACCCCACCTCCCCCGGTTCGCGGTAGCTCCAGTTGTCTAGGGTCCCTTGTCTTTAGTAGTGGCCGCAACTGGATAGGATATCGTCGACAATCGGACTCCAGCTTACCTCTGGAGTCATGATGCTCTTCTTATGGAGGTAAGGATGTCTTCTTTATAGGTCAAGGAAACGTCTCTTGTCTGTCCACACCTGACATTCTATGCACGTCTTGTCATTAACACCTGAACGTTACATTTTCACGGTTTACTAATCTGCATCTATGGGCCCTTGTTGGTAAATGTTGCCTTTTGCACTCCTAAAACAATATCTGCACTTAAAGTATGCACTATTCTTTGCACATATCCTTTCTTCTTCACCGGCGAATTAAATCCCACATTACTCAGAAAAATATTAAAAGGATAATATAAAGGAAACTGTTATTTTCTATTACTCTCTTTATCTTTATGTTATATCTTCCATGCTTCCATTTTTCATCTAACTAATTCTTAAGGTCCAATTACTGTGAGAAACCAAGCAAAACAGAAATTATTCCTACACGGAATTTTCATCCTTGCTCTTCTTAATTGTTTTGCTTTGATAAAATGTTCTCTTATTAATTTTTGTTGTCTTAAACCTCGTCAAATCTCTATTTTTTGTTTTATTAAATATTATAAAATGTGTACTTCTCATTGCCCAATCTTATCCAAATAATTAAAAATTATTTTTCACCTACTTGTATTTCCTCACATTGTGAGTTTGGGTTTTGGGAATCTGGATGCTGTATAAGTACCGAAGCTTTTTTTTTTTTTTTCACTTCATTATAAATAATATCTTCATTTATTTTTTAAGTTACTTCTTTGTTTAACTATTATTAATCTACTACGTTTTATTTAAGTGTCTTCAATACTTTGTTGACTTAGTACTAATTTCTCACTGGTGAAGGTTTCTGCAATTATCATTTTATTAAGGCATTAATTATTTAATTTTTTTTAGTATATAACTAGCATATAAACTTTCCATCCACTATTATTATATACAATGTATTTATAAATATAGATACATATGTTAATTTATTACTTCGTTTTCAAAGTAACCCTTTAGAAGGACTTTTAATGATGTGGCTATATATTGAAATTAAAATATAAACATTTTGAAACTCGAAATCTGTACTGCTACTACTCATGACCAACTAACTACAAGTACAAGCTGGTGATGAGGCCAGAAATTACGTTCAACCGCCAGGTTTTTACCCCCAATTAAGGGTACCCACATAGAGGCTAGGTGTATCTATGGCCGAAGAAACAGAAATTGAATTTTCTTCTTTCAGCCGGGTTCGACCTCAAGCCCCCAGGCATAGCAGTTCAGTGCCCACTGGGTCTAAATAGATAAAATAAATACAAAATTAAATGAAGTAAACAAATTCTATATGCTTAATAGTCTACTTCTAGAACATTTTGTTCATGTAGAAGTCAAATTCTGATTTGGCCAGTTTTCTCCCGTCGAAAATAAAGTCATCTATATATAATATCTGTATATTGTGTGTATACAATAAATTATTAAGTTATCATAAGGCTTATCTTTTTCTGGAAAATTAATTCCTGGAAGAATTACTATTGCCACTACTAAATACTCGAATTTTAAGAAAATAGTCCATATTCTTTAAATGAAATTATCGTTTTCTATTATTTACCTGGGGTGTACTGAAAAGATTGGCCCCTGTTTATTACTCTTCTAAATAAAAACTATTCTTTAATTTAATATTGATTGAAGTAACTGTAACTAATTAATTGATTAATGGTTATTTCATTCATTCTCATATTACAATAGCATCCTGTCAGAGAATAAGCATTTCATTTTATGAAAGGAAACTTATTTCGCTTTAACGTCGTCGGCCTTATGAATCGACGTTAGTTGCTTGCACAATTAGAAAAACTGAATTTTATATATTCATTGATTAGTATCATGCAAAACCTGCACTACTCATGATGTATTCCCTTAGATGATGCGAATTCGAAGTAGTATATGAGTAAAGTATTTCTGTAATTAAAAAAAATAAATTAGTCCTTTGTTTCATAAATATAAAATTTACTTTCGAATTTTAAAAAAAAAGGAACAGAAGCAGTTACTAATGGACATTTGACCATTAGAATTTCAATCAGCCTAGTTCGAGGATACATTTTTCATGTCAGAAGTCAACGTGTAAACAAATGTTCCGTATATAATTGTCTTTTGCTGCAAATTATTTTCATAAAAAAGTTAATATATTTGTCTGATCTTTGTACGTTTGTTAATATTAATTTTAGCAAATTTTATTTTTTATTATTTTTTTTTTTTTTGGACCAGATATTTATGCATCCTTGCATAGCATAAAATTCGTCTTCGCAATACTTACAACACGCAAAGCTTTATCAGAACATAAAATTAAACAACTGCTGTAAAATACACAGCCGATAAATACAAACAATCGAACATTTAAAATGATAAAGAATCACGAAGGAAGTGATCCGTTTCTTTTTGTTAACATTACAATCGAAACTGCCAATTAATTTTTATTTAAAATAATTATCATAAAAGATATTCAGTAATAGTATTTAGAAAACGGCTCACAGTGAGGCAGAATGGCCAAAAAAATAAAAGTTTAACTAATGATCCTATCGACTTACAGTTAGTCTAATTTGATTCAGAATGGAAAATTATGAGAATGTGTGTGTGTTTGTGTGTGAATACACACACACACACACACACATATATATATATACTTTAGGGAAAGACCAAGAACGATTTGGAAATAAAAACAAAACACATTGGGAAATCACTCAGAAATCATTATTTTATTGTAATTTCTTTAATGCGTTTAATTGTACAGATTTTAGTTATTAATTCCTATAAGAGTAAAAGGGTAAAAAAAAAAAAACAACAAAAAGAATGAAAAAAAAAAAGCTTTTAGATTTTGCTAAAAACAACTCATTTATTAAAAATAAAGTTGAAATTGAGAATAAATACAAATTATACAATGAATAAAATAAAATAGTAAATTCGTAGATACAATTATTAAACTTAAAGTAATCAAATATATTCACTTTTACAATTTTATGTAATTGTCACGATTAAATTCAATTGTATTATTTTTGAAAGCTATTATTTTCAAAAATAATTTCTGCATTAACCGGAATTATTATTCTTGGTTTGGGTTGCATGCACATGAATTTATAGGGATATTTTCTCCCATTCATCCCGATATTAATACAATAAAGACCAACTTAACGCGGGTATTAACCCTCATTAATCTTGCTTCAACTTTGTTATTCAGTTAATTAGGTTTGTTTTTAATGGTTTAAGTTTGGCAGCCACCATATATGTTAACTACCATATATGTAAATTCTTCAGCTATTCAACATTCCACTACACCATAATAACTCCTGTATCGAATGTTGGATTTTTTTTTTTTCGATATAAAATATTATTACATAGTAATTCAATATATTTTGTAAAACTTAATGGTCTTCCTTAATCTGTGCCCTCACCCCATCGAGGTTATTTGAAAGCCGATTAATTATTATTATTTAAAAATTTTAATCAAAATCGTTTTATAAGAACAAATTTCTTATGCATATTTATTAGAGAAAAATGAAAAGAAGGCCCGTTAGAACGCTAACACAGCAACATTCCGGGTACCGCTGTTTTGCATAAATCTTCATACCCAGAATCCAATTGCTTTTTTTTTTTTTTTTTTTTTTTTTTTTTTTTTTTTTTTTTTTTTTTTTTTTTTTTTAATCTCATCATTTTTACGGGTGAATGATACAATAGAACGCCTTCGAAGTTCCACCAAACACAAAGCATCACTTTTTCCCAATGTGTGCCAACATGGAAAAGACCTGGTTTTTACAATATTTTATTATTTGAATCTTCAATGGACTGATAAAGTTTTCCACATTGCAAACTTTATCGTAAATAACTTTAAACATATTAATCATATTAATGATTAATATTGATCGTAAAACTTAAACAATTAATATTCTATTAATATTGTCAACTTGCCAGTTCCTATACCTTTGCTATTTCTAATATTCTGATTTTTTAATATTTTGCCGTCTAATGAACTAAGTTACTCCGAACTAGGCCGACGATGCATCTATGATGACGTGATATGCAGACTACAAAACCACTAACATTACAACACATGTAATTTTTATAAACTATAGAAATTAAACATAAACTTCGACAAGTCACTGCATGTAACGTTTACATTAATACAAGATTCCTATACGTGTAGATAGACATTAGTACAAGATACCTGTTTATATAGACAACCACCCAAACATCCAAGAGTCACCTATCAGAGACTTGACAGAATTGACAGAAGATATTGACAGAAGGCCGACATGAGACCGCTTATTGTTATTATTAAATTATTATTTAACATTATGTAATTACGTTTATAGAACACTCTCCAATATTTTATTACTTTATTGTTAAATGTAAAACGGTTGTGAAGGTTCCCAAGTGAAAACCTCTTCGCTAATTGTACTTCCAATTCACACTGGCTTTGTACGGACATTTCTTTTTTAATGCTCGGTGAAAGCAGGAAGGGAAATGGCTCAGAATGTTAATGCTCAAGTAATGAGTGACTGGACGCTGAAGATGAAATGTTTACTTGATTAATTATTAATGCTTTTATCAAACGTTTCTGATAATTTATTTATTGTGAACTAATTTTTAATACTAATGGTTAAATTGCCTTCAGGAAAAAAAGGAAATGCCCTTAACCCTTCAACAAAACAAAGGAATGCTCTCTTTTATCACACCCAATATAACTCTTTCATGGCTACTGTTTACAGTAGCTGACTTACTGCTACTGCTGGCTGTCATGAATTAGCGTTAAGGAGTTCGATTCCGAGAACTGTTCTTGATCGATTGATCCTTCTCTAAGAAAATAAAGGAAGTTTATAAAAGGACCTCCATTCTGTGAATTTTATTTTCTATTTCAGGCTAATGACAATGTATTGTTCTTTTATATAGTTGGTTACTTGAAATCTTCGACGAACACTGCTATTTTACCGAGCTACAATTAGTTTTACAATAATTATTCAATAGTTTAAAAAAAATTTGAACAACAGACATTCTTAGATTTTTTTTGTTTTTCTTCTGTAGTAATCCCTTCAGAAGAGACGTGTATTTAAAAGTTATACCTAGATCACGCAAAGAGCATTTTATATATGGTACATTATACTGTTTCATGTTCTTTTCTATTTATACAGATCAATATTGAAGTACATTAATCAACTTTATTCCAAATAAAGAATTAAAACAAAATCTCAAAGGATCGGATAGGATTTAGTTATGGGGCGATCAACAGCGGAGGTTATTTCGCCATAAAATCTCAAAGTAAATAAAAGTGAATTGAATGCTTAAGCTCCAATAAGCTGTACTATCGAACTGCCCTCTCAACTTCGATACGCATATGATTTGCCAGCATTATTATTTTTTTAATCCTAGTAAAAACAGCTGAGGTTTGTTAACAACCGGGATAGAATACTTAAAATATTGCCTTGATTGTTTTTAACTTATTTCGTGTTTCTAATTAATAAGGAGTAAGAAAGATGTGGTAATGTTTTTTATTCATCCAAATATCATTTCCTCTTCTTATTTTCTGTTATATACTAAAAGTTCACTGGGTAGTGAGCTAGATAGTTATATATGTACACATAGAAGAGGTTTATGCTATACGTTGTTAAAAAGCCACCTATTGGTAAATCTATAAATGTTTGGAACATTATATGATTAAAGTTAGGGATCCCGATGTCTTCTTCTTGAGGATTTCGCGAAATATATCAGATTTTAGGGTCTTAATAGATCTAATTATAACAAGTGAACGTGTCTTTCTTGCAGAAAGAACGGTTCCTCCTACAGGTTACTTGTTCTTTTTAGAGTAGAAAGATCAAGATTCATTCCGTGGATCCACCTGAAAATTTCAACCCTACAAGGCCGGATTCGAACCTGATCGCCGCTCAGGTTACGGTAATGCTAAACTTATAGCGTTCTATTTCCCTCGGACAGCTTTCCACTCTTTTTTGTATAATTGGAAGCTTAGTGCTTTTGTCGACTTAATGTTAAAGTTAACTTGGGAATCGATGTGGTGTGGTTTGGATTGTGATCGGCTCGGATAACCAAATACACGTTTAATCGAGATTCCCCCATAAAATAAGGGAAATATATTTTTAAAAAATAACATATGGTACCTAATTGACGTAATATATTTAAATAACAAAATAATTCTTATTATGTATGCAATAGTGATATACATAAGTAGCATTATTACTCTTTGATATAAAAACCATCAAATTGAATGATATTGCGTCAGTTCTACATTCGAGATATAAAGTGCCTTCTTCAACCCAGCAAACCTTTCTCGATATTAAAGACGATTAGTTTCCTTGATGACCATCCTCCGAATCTTCCAGCATTACCCTTAGTAATGCTCGTACAAAGATTACTTTATGCCTTGTAACTGTTTTTTGAAAAAATATATATAATAATAATACATAATAAAATTGAATAAAAAAAAAAATAAAAAAAGATTAATCGCAAGTCCTGAGTGTAGTCGAGAACGATGATCAACTTCTCGTATTTACAGTCCCTTATGAGAGTTCCATTATGTTATAGTAAACTATAATAATAAGTAAATACTTAAATTTTATTATTATCAAGTTATAAAATATTTTCTTGTCATGAAGCAGTACTTGTAATCAAGAACCTTTAAAAAGTATTCCGAAGTCACTAATCCAGACGGAATCGCCTAAGCAGCGGATTTCAAATAATGATAATTAGCTTATATAACTTTGGAGATTATGTTTCATAGATATTTGTTTGAGAATTCTAAATTAAAGGATGTCACTGTTACATGATTATCTTTAAAAATCATTTGATCTACAGTGTTAAATTATTGTTTGTTTGTTTTGTTTTTTTGCTAGTGTTAAATTAAAAATAATATATTAACAAAGGTGTGTTTTTCAAACTATCATATTCTCAAACAAACTGTTACATAACAAAATAAATAAATAATTATAAAACCTAACTAAGAAAGAAGTGGCGATAAAGGACTGGGTCAATGCTGTTCGATTGAGAGCTCCTATCGGGGTCGCAGGTCACAACTGCACTGACGTTGGTGGCACATGTGCTAATGATAAACTGCTGCCCCGCTAAAAGAAATAAATTCTCTTGATCAGATTAGCAATAAATATAATAAATTATCGTGTGCCGTCAATAAACTGCTATCTCCTTCGTTTGTCTACCCATCGCTTTATCTTCCCTTTGGTAGCTGATGTCCTTTTATTGTGAATGATGAGTTGTATTTTTTATTCCCTTCGAGATATATGTTATTAAAAATCGATAATTTTAGAAATAAAAAAAATGTTTACCTCACTTTTTGTTAAACATTTGCTTTAAATGCCAGAAATGTATAAAATGAAATTAAAGTAAATTTAATACTCTACAATTTTTATTCTGAAATTTTTTCTGAGAAACTATCATGGAAGGCACTAGAAGCAAAAGTTTGAGAAAATTTGTTTGTTTTTATCCCGAAAATCACTAATTTTTAATAACGTATATCTCGAAAACCGTTGGAATTTCAACAAAGTCATATAGAATCAATTTTATTAGAAATTTAATTAGCTTTAATTTAAATTTGTAATATATTTTTTCGAAATAAAATCGAAAAACCCAAAAATGGGACCTTCTTCCCTCTCCCTCACCGTTAGCTCAGCCCCCAGGGGCTGGGACTTTTAGCATGTTTACCTTCTAACTATTCCTAACGAAGCTATGAAGTCAAAAATTATGCACTCTACAATGTGTTTATTGTCTGGACTACAGCTGTATGTTCTATAAAAAGTAAGTAAATTTTCAGTATAATGATATGTTTTTTAACTTGTGAAGAACAGACGTCACGGGGGGTTATCAGGTATCGAATATGAGACTAGTTGAATAGTGGATTCACGTGGCTATGGCGTTTAGTATGAAAGCATAGGTATCTGGTGTGGGCCAAATCAGCTACATGTGGAACATTGAGGTCTTTATGGATAAGTTTGTTACATAATAAGGGACATTGAGACTTTGAGGGACATTGAGAATTTTACGAAGCATTCAGGATTGTTAAATTTAAGCTTAACTCCTTATGTCCAAATGGGTTTTAATACTAGGTCCAATATAAATAAGTCTTTTGTGCTTTATTGGGAGATTTGAAGGCTTCTCTAGATTATATTTATTGAATTATTAATTATTTTTGTTCGAATTTTGTTTAATTGAAAGTATTTTTCTCTTTGGTCAGTATCCAGGTTC
The DNA here is from genome assembly GCA_003667255.2 of Euschistus heros. Taxonomy (NCBI): domain Eukaryota; kingdom Metazoa; phylum Arthropoda; class Insecta; order Hemiptera; family Pentatomidae; genus Euschistus; species Euschistus heros. The sequence continues at coordinate 27,494 of RCWM02000827.1, forward strand.
AACTGTTGAAACATTAATTTTAAGCATTTCCATCTTAATTGTAATTCCATTATTTGATTATAATTTTCCTCTTTTCCCACTAATATTAACTATAAAAAAATATTCGCCATTGTAATTTATTTTTTTTTCTATGTATCTACCACAATCATTTCATTAACCGCAGTCCATAACTATGTCAAGGAACTACCGCAAATCATATTTTTCCGGTCATCGGTGTTGCATTTCCCCCAACTTTAGAGTCTTCGACCTGCCCTCAAGACACTTTCTAAGAAAGAATTATCAATCAATCTGTTATGGTTTCTCTGTCTGTTATGTAACTTAGTCGTCTCTCTCAAATATGGTGAATTTAAGGACTGTAAAATGCGTATTGCGAAATTATCGGATAATGGTAATATCATTTGTGATACAAACAATATAGTAATTAGTACTTTTTTGTTTTGGAATACGTCAATACGTCAATAAAAGATAATAGCTTAGAAACATTCTGCTAAAGTTGTTATCTCTTTAAGCTGAAGGGATAGACTATTTAACTTCATTTATCCAATTTCAGGCCTAATCTTGTTATCGCTTGGTATTGGATAATACATCAAGGCAATCAATATTGAAGGATAGTTCTGAACCCTTCTCAAGTGTCAGTCTGAGAATATCATAAAAATGGATTCTCTTGAATTGTCTTTATGTATGTATGTGTGTGTGTGTGTATGTGTATATATGTATATATAAACTTAAACTGCTACGGCTGTGTATATTACTAAGAAAATATTTTTATTACAAAGGAAAAGTAACCAAAAACGATAATTGGATGAGTGACATGCAACCTGGTTATTAATTTTACTGTTTTTAAATAAAAAACAAGATATATATTCAAACAAAGCGTTGACATTAAAAATTACTATAAGCAATAGTTATCTTAACTAAATTTAAAAAGCTTAAGTGGTAACAAAGCAGCCTTAACATAGTGTGTTTGGTTGTTGGTGTGGCTTGTCTATTATTAATGACAGCCTCATTATAACAGAGGTCTGTTGATATAACCGGTCTGTTTGTGGGAAAGATATTGGCCGATTCGGCCTGCTGACCCTGAACAACCTTGTAATGAAATAATCGAAAAATCAGTACCACAAGCCTATGCAACATTTATTTAAGTATTCAAATATAATAAAAATAATACTCTAGAATGGGATTCATTTTTAGGTTGTTTTTTTTTTCACACTTCGACGTTAAGCTCTAACAAAGTAATTTTGGTCATTTTATCTCAATATCCATTTTATTTGAAATGATTATCCATAAATTAAAAGCGATTCAAACATATTTTCATGTAAATATAAATAAAAATAAAAAATACTAAAACGATTTTATTTGAATTGAACAAGCGTTATTTCGAAATGTACATAAACACCGTCACTTGTGTTATCGTTACAAATGAAAGCGATTAATTTCACATATTTATAATGAACCGTTATCGTTATGTATTTGTACTACTCGTCTTCAAGTGTGTGTGAATGTGCTTACCGTTTTCGTAAGACATTAACCCATTGTACTTTATTGTTGTCTAATATGGATTTATTTGCTGAAACCATGTAGTTGGCAATAGGTATTTGCAACGTCTCTTGCCCTTAGGTGTCACTAAATCTAGTACAAGCTAGGGCTTCTTCTTCACCACAATCCTATCATCAGTTGTGGCATCAGCAGGTCTTTCAGTTATTATGTTATATAACATCTGCGTTAGTTATATTAAGAACATTTATGTTAAGATTATATTGTATATTTTTATCAGTTGAAATTTAATACTCGTTTTGTACTCATTGTTTTACAAAGTATAGGTAAGATCCGTAGCTTGTTCAGGTGATTTACTTTTCAGGGTCTCTGCAGACCATCATGAAATGAGTCGTTGGCGTTAGTAAATAAAACAGTAATCGTGAATGGTGAAGTGTCGTGTAAGCCGAAATATATAAATGGCGTTTTCTTGGTTATTCGACAGTTAACAAATATATAGAATGAAATTTTTAATGAACTTGTTCCTTTGTACAATCTTTTTCGATTACACTTACAGTTACACACCTATAATTATTACCTACAGTATTCACAATGTATTAATTTATAATATATAAATATATAGGTATATTTAGGTCATTTATATATATGTGGTGTATATTTAAATACTACCGGTATGTATATATAAATACCGGTACTCAGAAACAACTTGTTTCTTGTCGTTTTAGCCTTTTTTAATTATACAATTAAAACTAATATAAATATCTGATAACTAAATTTAGAGTAAAATTGATCTCTGTACTAGTTATTTATTTCTTCACAACTTAAGAAAATATATTGGAATTGCGACTAATTTTTACGGCAGATTAAACTCCTTTAAAGCATTAGAAATGAAAGTTCAACCACCTTGTAGAGTAGCAATTTATTTTCAGTTGATAAGATTGTCTTGAAATGAGTGGAAAAAGTAATCTGACGGATTTTCTTTGTCAAACAGTTTTACAGTGATCCCAAGATTTATCGTTTATTGAATGTTTTCTCTTATTTTATATGAACACTAGTTGGTAAATATTCTTATCGAATAGTTTCTTAGTCTTGAGAGTAATAATAAGTAATACGTAATTATATTAGAGATAACAGATATTTCAGATATGGCATACATAGTTAGGAAAATTAATTGGGGTTTTTTGTCTCCAAAATATCTCATTCTCCGAAATGAGTAACGAGTGAAAACAAAAATTAGGTCGTCTGTAGAATGTCATTAAATCATAAATTAATCTCCTTGAAAACGTTGCTTTTTATTTTTTATTTATATATTTGTTTTTTGTATATAAATATTTTTTTTGCAATGTTTAACACTAAAACTGCCATGACGGGTCAAATGACGTTCATTACTTACAATTAGCTATTTTATTCAATATCCACTCCTTTATTGTCGTCTTTATACCGAGAAATTTTGATAGAAAAAAGCTATAGATGAAATATCAGTAGTTTTAGTGTTAAACATTGTTTTCTTTGTCTTAAATTATAATAATGTTTTAGTATTCGTTCATGTATAATTTTTCTTACACAAGTACCGTCTATTATTGTAAAATTCCACGCATCCTTTAATTTAACTTTAACGGAAATGTTTGTTTATTTCGTTTAACGTCACTTTATGCTGCTATGGCTAATCGGACGATGCTACGGTGGGAGTCCTAAATTTTGCCTATCCAGGTATAATTAGGATAGGGATTTTTTAACGAGTACCTGACATCGCACAGGCTCGGGACCCCCATTTTACGTCCCTTCCGAAGGACGGCATAGCTAAGGATTTTTTACTCCCTTTAAAAAATCCTAAGGTCATCTGCCGGGCTGCGAACCCGCGATCTTGGGTTTAGTAGGTTGCTATGCTAACCACTACACCACAGGTGACCTCAAACGGAAATGTTAATGGACATCTTTCTAACATTTACAAAACTTGTAATAACTAAAACGGGTCTTTTTTTACTTTAGCCCAACATTGTTAATTGGAATAAATAACATTTTTTTTAATCAATTATTGATTAACGCGTTACTAATAGTTCCTAAATGTTCATGAACATAACCTTAAAAAAGGATAAGAATAAAAGTAAACAAAACTTTATTGTTTGTTTCCATTTAGAATAGAATAGAATAGAATAGAATAGAATAGAAAGAAAACTTTATTCTGGGACAAAGTCCCTTAAGAATAACATTGAATATCACAAAGTAAGATCATAAACTGGCCGAGAGGCTTTTAAAAATAAAACAACTTAGGTAAAATTAAATACAAATTGGTATGAAAAAAAAATACAGAGAAAAACTAGAGAAAGAAAAAACTATTAATAAAAAGAGAGTGAAAAGATAAATATACAAAAAAGAGGTTAATATTGTAAACAAAATTGCAGAAGAGGAAAAAACAAACAGAAACTTAAAGAAAAATAAAAGATAGAAAATCCAAAATTAGCATTACAAGAAATCAAAACATTATCATAGTTAAACTATAATTTTTGCTAATGTTTTATGTCTGACGGTCTTAATAAATAAATTAGACAATTACATACATAGTACATATATCCTTATAATTAGAGAGCGTCGGGTTGGAGGGAAAGAAGATGGTGAAAGAGTAGTGTTTTGAATGTTCCAAGGGAGGAAGCATTGCGGATACAGGGGGGGAGGGAATTCCAAAGATTAGAGGATCGGACAAGGAAGGAACGTTGGAATGCAGTACTTCTGTGGGATGGAGTATAGAGATCGGAAAGACGAGATCTTGTATGCAGTGATTTGATAGGAGACTTGAATTTCAGGTTACTGTAAATAAAGGGAGGGTGACGGGTGTTGATAACTTGGAATAGGTAGGAGCCTAGAAAGTATTTTTCTGCGGAAGGAGGGGAAAAGCCAATTTAACTCAGTATAGAGATGCGAAACATGGGAACGTCTCGATGTTCCGAAGACAAACCTAATGATGGTTTTTTAAGTTATATTAGAACAATATAATAATTTAATAATATTATTTAGGAAGCCAATATTCCCTAATATTTGTTGAAATAACAAAAAAAGAGGATCTTTTTCTCCAAATAAACTCATCTATGTCTGACAACTCAACTTGTCTATGCATCTATGCATGCTGTATTTATATCCACAAAATGGTCTATAGTACAATGTTTATATTTCATTCCAGAGACCTTCCCAAGACCACTGTACGACCTCCAACAATCTGAGTATATTGTTGTTCCCGGACGTACTGAGTAGGTAATTCATTCTGTTAATTATCTTTATTTCTATTAGGAACGTCATATAGAAAACATTTCGAGTTTCGCAACAAACACCTATTGTTGTGGATAAGCCCGTCCAACATTGTATTTATTACTGGTATAACACCCCTCATCTACTTCAACGGTTAAGCCTTCACCTCCGATAGTCATTGGTTTTGCTAAGATTTCAGCTACACAAACCTCAAGAAGCATATTCTTCCATCTGTAACTGTCCTGGAGCTTATCCGCAACACTTTCTTTCAAAGGAAAAGCTGTTACAATTGAAAACCACGGACTGTTGCAAAAGGGATTAATACCATGCCTATCACAGTACCAAAAGGGAGTTTCTCACAATATGGCTGCCATATTATGCATATTATTTGTCAGATTTAGGAGACATAAACGAGGTGGAAGAAACACAATTAGCTGTTTACAAAAGTTACCTGTTATTGTAATCGTAATTGCTATGAATAGTCCATTTTTTAAATTATATTTAATTTTTTTTTTGTTAAAATAATCTAGTAAATGTTTTTAAACATTATAAAAAAAGTTTTTAGGTAGATATTTGTTTTGAATTGTAAAGTTACCTACTAAAAAACAGAGTCAATAATGTTTTGATACTACTACGTAGTTCAATACTTTATTGTTTTTATTTTGTTCCTCGATATTCTAAAAAGTAATCGCATTTATGTATACAAATATTTTTCAATGATAAATTGTTTTTAACCATTTTCAAAGAAGTTTTAATAAAATTCTGTCTAGAAGTAAGGCGAGGAAGAATAATGATTTGTTAAGGAAAATGTGTACTGTGATTACATAGACTAGTCCATGTACAGAAGAAAAACCAATTTTTAAAAAACCTGGTCAACGGGGCCCTTATTACGCTTGCCCAACTAAAACCATCTATTTTTCTGCTAATTATACAAGAAAATTTACATTTATATCAATTGGGCATCATATTGCTATGGTTTTTTGGATTCTGGTGAAAAATTTAGAAAACTGGTTTTACTACGATTTGCAATTGCACGCCTCAAATATAATATCATGAAAGTAGAATAATGCTATAAATTAAATTAGATTAACTTTCCAACATAAATTCAAATTTCCTATTTAATCATTGAGATTTTAAAAAGTAGTATTAAATCTCAATATTTTTTTAAAAACTTTAGTGTGTATCGTTAAACTTGTTCAGACAGTATTTGGAACTTTTAATTTGAGTTTATCATGGAATAGTTTTTTGAGTGTTTTAGGTATTTATGTTAGTTGTGAATGATGTATTTATAACATTTAAATATCTTATAAATCTGAGCACTGCATTAAATTGCAAGGATAATAATAATTCGTGTAATATTTTAAGGCCAGTGCATTTCATATGCTAGTTCTCTATTTTCAGATAATCTTATGCTATCCGGTCTCAAGTTAGTAATAAGTTAAATAATTAATAGTCATTATTTTTAAGTTGCATACATTGCAGTCATAGAGGTGATTAATGGTAGGTGCAGGTGTATGATACGGACTTCAAAAATAGTTTGGTGCAAGAGCAATTTTCCAGGGGTGAGGTTTGGTCTTTACTTTGATCTTGACATCATCTCTTCGCTTCAGATGATATCACGATCAACTGTGATATTGTTTTAGTTCCCCTCCTTTTTATATTTTTCAGATAATACTTATTCGTGGATCATTCCATTAAAAATGATCCAAAACAATAAAAAAAATAATAAAAATAAATTGGTTGTTGACCATTTTTAAAAACATATGCAACTCTCCATGTCGTTTCCCTATGTCTCAAAACTTGAAAACTTTTTTTTTTTATATTTAACTCAAAAAGTTGATTTATAGTGGCCGATTTTGTTTGTCTCCACACACCTAATTTTGCCATTATTAGGGTTTACAGGAACGTTCGTAACTTCAAAAGTATTTGTCTTGTTAAAAGAAACAAAAAACATCTTTTTTAAGATTTTGCTAGAAAAAAAAAAGGTTCATTAGTTTATTTGCCCACAGAACAAATAGAATCTGATATATTTTTTAATTTGTTAATACGTGTTTGTAGTATAACCACAAATAATATTAATTGCAAGTGTATTTATCTAAGAAAAAAGTTATAATACCTGAGAAACAACGAAATTTAGCAAAATTTCACTTTTTGTACATTTTTTTCAATCATAAAAAGAGTCAAAGAGAATCTAATATGTTTTTGTGTTTGTTATTATTTGTAAGTAGTATAACCACAATTAATATTAATTGTATTATAAAACCCTAAATTTGTTATGAATTTTCATAAAATCATATTTTTTGAAAAATCGTAAATTTTGTCTTTCAATATCTCTGATGGGACTGGAGATAAAAATTTGAAACATACACTAATTTTAGTTTTTATGTATATGTTTCAGGTGAATAAAAACAATTCTTGTGTATTTCACTAAGGAATTAGTTATAATACATGGAAAAAAACGAAATATCAGTTCAGAGCGATATTTTCTAATGCAGATGGGGTTGGAGATTAAAATCTAAACTTATCCCAAATTGTAGTCTTATGGATATGTCTCAAAAAAATATATAATCTTTATTCTAGAAAAAAAAAATTCTCACATTTTACTAATAAAAAAGCTGTAACACCTTTATGGGTTTACCTTAAAATAAAGCATTCATAAATTTGTAAAAATGCATAACAATACTGTGATGTAAGGCTTTATTTGTTTATAAATGAATACCAATCTTTAAAGATTAATGGATTAAAACAAGATTTATCTTTATCTGTTTGAAACGTGTCGAAAAGTGGCTTCTGCAGTTTTAACTCGCAGGCGTGTTACCAAATCACATGGGCACTCCCAGACTCTACAGTACCACGCCCAAAAAAACTTGATATAATTAATTGAAAATATATTTTTATTCTGAATTTCTTTTACTGTCGAATCAGTTTAGTTCATCAATATTTTCCAAATCTTTTAAGGTCTTATTTTTGTTAACTGTCTCTGTTTAAAAGGCGTTGATTGAACCTCAAGGTAATTCTAATAGGTACAAACTGAGGTTAGCCAAGGTTGAATCTGGAACAGTCTGGTTCAATGGAGCTGTGATGCGTATCCTCTGACGTTATTATTTAGGTTAGGTTGGTAGATTTCGTTTGGGTATATGCTTGTCTATATTTGAAAATCAGATATTTTTTTATTTTATAAGATATTCTATTATTTTTCTATTGTTTTTTCTTTCTATTTGAATATGGGAAAAACACTGTAGTCCAGACAATAAATTAAATAAAAAGGTCTTGTGATGTTTATTGAAATGCTCTGTACAAAATATAATAATTTCTTACCAATGAGAATTGGGTTAGGATATAGTGGTTTAAGTATTTTTTTAAAGGTCCATCTCAAATATATCGACATCTGTCATTTTTTTTCAAAACGATCTTTATATAATTATAGATAAGTTCCAATAAGTAACATTTTATTATTTAGTTAGAGAGGTAATAAATAATAAATTTGAATTTTAACGTTCACTGTAACAGGGAATATGGAAATCGCCATCTGCCCCCCCCCCATTATCTCTAATACTCACTAGACAATAAATAATAAAACCCTTTTTATATAAAACGTGGAGTTTTTTTATTTTTTCGTATAATATCGATGCCTTAGCTCAAAGATGTTTGAGTGCAAATTTTCGCAAAAACGTTTTAAATGCATCATTAGAGCATTTAGATGTTTTGATATTCACTAAAATCTTGTTTGAAGTGCTAATGTAGACTCAGATAGTTCGAATTACTCGTGTTCACTAAATAGAATGAAATTGTAATACCAGTTTTGGGGGTCCAAAATTTCAAATTTAAATACTGTAAAATTTTATTTTCAGCATTTATCATTTCTGTGAGCTGTGGTATTTATGTACAGTACATTTTGCATAGGTTTAATGGTTCTCATTATATATATTGTACACTTTAAAATATTCATAGACCTACTGGTAATTATGTCTAATTATTTTTTATGATTAACGAGAACTGTTAAAAATGTTAGCCAACTTAAAAATATGTCTGCTGAATGTTTTATGTTAAGAATTTTATTTATCATGCAAACTAACTACTTTTTTTTTTTTTTTTTTTTTTACTAAATGTACAACAAAAAATAAATAAAAATAAACTGAAACTATTCAATACTGCTTAAAATGAAAAAAATATAAGCAATAATAATACTAGTAATTAATTATAAAGTCAGCCTGGAGGACCAAGACTGTCGCTCTATTTACGGTGGGACAAGCCAGATCCCAAGAGTTCCCATCGCTGCTCTCTCAGCTGCGTCCCTGATGACAGACTAAAATATAAGTAGTAGCCTTGGTCTGTAACATAACTGGCTTTGCATTGGCAATTAACTTGCTTTGATTAAGAAAATATTTATATTAAAGAGACATTTATTATTTTGCAAAAAAAAAAATCTTTTTACTAAAGATTTTGCTATATGTTTCGGGCATTTAAACCTCTTAACAAAATTACTGAATGTGTAACATTATTTGTCCCCATTTTATTATTCATAAATCCGAATTAATCCCTATCTTGGTAAATTATTGAAATCACCTTTTTTTTTTTTCTTTTTTTTTAATGTATTTCTAAAAGTATAAGTAAGCTAATATATTTTCTAACCACGTACTGGTGATTTGAGAAAAAACAAACTCATATTGAGAACGGAGTAGATGATTTTCCTCGTTATGATCATTGCCTTGCTTGCTCCATTTTTAATGAATTCTATAGAATTATCTGCGTTGCACTAAATAAGTCAATCCATTTTTCTTAGTGTTAAGTGATTCTTAACTATTTTCAAATACCTGTTTTTGTTTTTAAAAAAATAGTGAAATTAGCTTTTTTTAAAAATAATGCGGTGATTTTGTTGTTTATTTTAAATTGAAGCTGATCTTTGTTATTATGAATTTTAATTCCTAGAGATGAAAATAAATGAAGGTTGGGTCAATTATTTTCTTTCTCAAAATTATGATTAATTTGTGGACTCTATTATTTCAATACATCTTCAAGTGGTATTTATAAGATTCATAATTCGGTTTAAGTGATGTCTCAGTGGTGAAGCGGAAACAAGTTATTTCGTTTGTGACACTTGTAAAAAATTCTTGAAAAATAATCATCTTAAATGGCAACGTACGATGTAGAAATGAATTATTAGGTTTTCAGGTCATAGCTATTATGTCGCAAGTCCACGCAATGTCACCCAGTTAAAACTAAATTATTTAAAAAGGAATGCTAAACGTTTTATTTAAATTTCTTATCCACTCAACATGCGAATTGAAATTATTACTTTTATCTTATGACTTGAAAGCTTGCAATGGATTAATTTATTAATTGTCTGTGATTATGATTTGATTTTATTAAAAGATTCCTTTTTTTAACTGAATAATATATTTCTAAATTTTTTCGTTTTTAAATATTTTTATTTCATACTAACCGCACATAATAATAGTCCTGCATTTGCAATAATGAGCAAAGCCCATGCATGGGCTATATATATATATATATATATATATATATATATATATATATATATATATATATATATATATATATATATATATATATATATATATATATATATAAAAGAAATGAAGGTGATATAAAAATAAAAATTAAAGTCAAAGCTGAATTAAAAAAAAAAAAACAGGTTTAAAAAAAAAAAAAAAAAGTGTTAATGAAAATGAATAAATAATAAAATAATGGTAGTTATGTTGAAATTTGAGAGAGAAACGCTGCCCATTTCAAATTGTTGCAACATTTCACATAGCATACATCAATCTTGATAGACATGTGGTAATATAATATATAAATTAATAAGGAACAAAATAGGAATAAACCGTAGTAGTCATTAATTTAACATATGTACATAATTCTACTTGCTAAAATGACTGATCACATGCTGGTTATAAAATGACAGTTAAAAATACAATAAACAAAAAAAAACTCATAGATAACAATATAAAACATAGCTATACCAAATAAATATTAAACTATTTACGTAAAATAACAATATATAATTGTACAACTAAGATAATCATGCAATATATATTATACATTTCTTCCTCTTTTTTTTCTCTTACATTCCCCATGCTATTATTTACTGTATATGTGATGGTTGATTTTTCTCAGAGAGTTCACTGGATTTTTAAAAATAATGATTAGAATTAATCTCCATCAACTTATGATATCTCTTTTACACTCAGCTCATCCAATGTTGTTTCCCTTCTTCGTTAAATTTTTCCTTACATTCCTATCCTTTCTGAAAAAATAAAAAAATAGCTCCCACTTTCCTCACCTATGCCTTGGTTTAAAAAATTATTATTAATTTAAAAACCTTAACACTGAACCTAAGTTGATTAAACATCTCTTATTTGTTTCTAATTTGAATATCTATGTATGCCTCAAGTATCTAAACAGTCTTAATTACCAGTAGGAAACCAATCCATCTTTCCTGTAATAATCTACAATTAAGAAGACGTCCGTGACCAGATTTTCCGTGGTGTGGTCCCACATAACCGTTGTTGAAATTTAATGTGATTTTTTTTTTTTCAATCCATTAACAGAATTTCTGAACTATATTTTTTCATTTTTAAGCACACTAAAAACGTGTACCTCTATGTTGTTTCGCCTCTTCCCCTCAGATCCTACGAACTTAGGTCATATGGATATGTATTCACTGCAGGCGATGCCCCACCTCCGATTGGCTACTGCCGCTCCCACGAAGATTGGTCGAGATGATCCTCAATGCTCCTTACATTATGCATTCCAGCGGCTGCCCCTGGCCGTAGGACATCCTCTCATCTCGGCCCCTACTCACGTCCTTGCTCAGTTGAAGTAATCTCCCACTGGCCACTTTTCCATTCTCGCTTTATCGGCGTGACCGTCATTAGTCTAGTCTAGAAGAGGTTTTTCTTAATAGACCATTCTAGAGTATCAAAACTGTATTTTAAACATAAAGAAATCTTCATTTTTTTTAGTATATATTTTTTTATTTATTCATCTATTCATACAAAAAATACTATATATAAGAAAGAAGCATTCACAACGGTAAAGTAATGATTAAAATTTTAAATGCCTTACTATGGAGCAAGTCGGTGTCCTTAAAAACAAAAAAATATATACTTAAATGTTCCTAGAGGGTGTAACACTTTATTCAGGTGAATCCTGGTCTGTTAAGGAGCGCCAGGCCAAAAGACTTCTAGCCCTAGAAATGGATTATTGGAGACGTTCCTGCGCAGTATCGCGGCTTCAGAAAGTTTTTAACACTCAAATTAGACAGAAAGTGGAAGAAATGGATAGCATCCTATACACTAATGAGGATATGAGGCTAAAGTGGTTTGGGCATGTTATGAGGATGGGAGAGGAACGATGGATCCCGGGAAGAAAACGGAAGAAAGGTCGACCTAGAAGACGTTGGGCGTTATGGAAGGAAATAGGGGAATGTGTGGGGGAGACTTGTTAGACAGACAAAAATGGAAATAACTTATTTTTGGTGAAGATATATGACATATTGTTGTAAGAATGTCTTATAAGAAAAATCCGTCTAGTAAATGTGAGTATAACGTTCATCATGTAAATTGCTTGTAAACGAAATTCCTACTGGTAGCACTTCAATAAAAGTTATTAGAAGGCCCCGGAGGCCATCTTCTTTTCTGACACCTTTAGGGGGTTGTAGGGAATAGAATGGGGAATTGAGAGACCAGTGGATGTGCATTGTTATTGGTGATTTTACTATGACAGGCTAGGTATCTTGTTCGGGGTAAATCAGCAACATATGGACCATAAAATATTTCATAGATGTCTATTTTTAAAATATTTATCAATAATATTTTACGAATATTGCCAAAAGGCTATTATATACAGATATATGTGAAAGGTGTTCTCTTAGAGAAGCAAAAAAATATTTTTTTAAATTTTTTTATTTTATTTTACCTACTCAAAGTTATTTACAGTAGGAAAATAACCTTTACAATAAAAGTTATTTACATAAGTTGAAATATAATTTATTCAAAACAGTTTTTTATATTTACGGTTTACGGAAATGGGTGTAAGTGAAAACAATTTTGGTATCTGTGAGTGCAATATTTAATTGAAGGATATTCATCACAAAGTAAGGAACATTAAGGATTTTTCGAAGGAGTTTGGATTACATGGGTTAAGAGATGAATTAAATGATTTAGAGGAGCCAGAGATCTCAACTTCGTATGCCCAAATAGGTATGATTAACGTCATATAAATGAGTATTTTGTAATTAATCGGCATCCTACAGCGTTTGTCTTGTAAACGTTGAAGTCGAAAACTACGTGCAGTTTCTTGTCCTCTTAGTCTTGTACGTGGATTCCAAGTTAAACATTTGTCCAGTCCAGGAATCCTCTGGGTAGCCAATCTGTGCAACAGAGATCACTGAAATTTTTTTTTTTTATTTTTTTTTTTATTTCAAACCTCTATTATATACTTTTACCAATTTGTATTTATTGATATTTATATCTAGAGCATATAATTATTGGATATTATAGAATATAAAATCGATACCTGTATGAAAATCGATAATGGTTTTACTATAGTACCCCCTTAAAGAATGATCAGGAGTTCTTGTAATGGTTTATTTATTTATATTTTTGTGTATTTATAATTTCTTTAATTTACTGGATATCAAAAATATATTTCGATTCCAGCAATTTATGAACCATTTCAAACTATCTTATTGGTATCAATTGCAAATATTAATTAAATCTAATAAAAAAAAAATTATATGATGTAAATAGTATGGTTGACTGTATGATATAATGGTTGAGGGGGATGGTCAGGGATGCTGTCACGTTGATGGATTTGTAATGTATCAGCCTGATTGCATCCCTAAAACATATTATAGATAAGGATACATAATACAATTATAAAGATTAATTAATAATATGTTTTGTAAATTTGTCAAAAAAATTTTTCTTTGCACTTCATCATCTCGAGAAAAAAATAATTTTAATTTTATAAATTAAGTGAAAGGTGTGGGTTTTAAAACTAATGAGAGAGAAAAATTATATATATAATTATGTACCTATATATTTTTCAATTATATAAATACCTGTTGTAAATATTTTGATATCTATCCTTATATCTATACATAATAGATTATTTTTTTTAAATGGTTCTTACATTTCTTTTTTTTTTATTATTATTTAATTTTAATTTAGTAATTCACAAAATTATATTCGTTAAAATAAAAACTTTTTAGCCCCTGCAGATACATTTTATAACATTCGATTCTGCAGGTCGTTGCAGGTCAAGTCATGTCAAACAATATTCCATTCTTGGCTCTTGGCCGATGAAGTCCTCTCAATTTATTGTTATTTTATATCATTATTTCTAGTTCATAATGAGTGCTGGCCAGTACTAGGTACGAACCAATGTTGCGACTGTTCTTCGAGTGTCTTTTGTAGGTATACAAATCTGTTATGTGTATTATTTAACCGAATTATTAGAATTATCTTCTTTTTAAATGCATATATTAAATTTTTTATTATATAAATATTCTGGATTCTATGAAAATAATATGTCGTTTTTGGACCAAAATAAAGTATTTCTTTTGCGTGTTGGAATGATGCAGTCTTTCTCGTTTTCTTTTTACTGCTCTTCTGTGTAATTAACTGTTTTTTATTTAATAAATCAATTTTTTTTGTACGAATGATAATATTTATTATTTCTTGCCTAAAAAAAAATGTTTTTACATTTGTACCATTTTACTAGTTGGAAATAATTCAGTCTTCACTCACTTGTAATTTTCGTATTACGAGTTAAAACTCGGTCGGAATAGGCTGGATGGGCACTTTTCCGACAGTGTCAAGAAGGCCTCAACTACTTTTTGAACTACATATAAAATGTATTTATCAAAATCTATATCAGAAATGGTCAATAATAGGGATATGCAATTCTATCTATAGGAGCCGACACTTTGACAGAAATGTGTTGAGTAATTAAGCGTATTTTGATTAATTAAGATCTTTCCTAATTATTTATATTATAGTTTAATTTTAAAACCTGCATTAATATCAGGATAACCCTACTATAAGAAAACCTTTCATTTACGTAATAAGCAATCATATTGCAGAGTTCCTTTTTGTAACACGTTCAAATAAGACAGATGGCGTTTCCTATGCAAGCAGGTTTTACACTGAAAAAATTAAAAAGACTCAGTTTAAAAGTTCATCATTCAATTTTTTTTTTTTTTTAATTAGCCTTTATCATCAAAGCTTTTTCCCTCAAATACTAGGCTAAAATTATACATATATGTAATAAACTAGCGTTGCAATGATTGTAAAAATCCAGTAATCGCTTAAATTTGTGTATTATATTCTATATAGGATTGAGTCTACGATAAAATAAATAATTAAAATTTTATGGTTCTTTCAAGCTGGATTTGTGATATGTTTAGAATCCATTTTATAAATATAAATTTCTAGAAGTAAAATGATAATTAACTAAATTTAAATTTAATACTTAAGAATGTTCTGTTTATCGCATCATAAACCATTTTTGTAAATTTTCTAAAAACGATTTTGTCATGTCATAATATCGATGTAACATCCCCCCTATGTTAATAGCTTGGACCTGATATTAACTCCTAAAGTGTTGTTTTACTCATTAATTTTTTTAATTTATAAATATATTGTCCATTTAGCAACCCAATGAGGTAACATTGCTTCAAAATGAAGCATTTATCTTTCAGTTAAAGATAGCTTGTATTAAAAATCCTTGACATGAAATGATGTATTTATTGCTTAGTTTTAGGTAATCTTAAGATTCCGAAAACGCATGAAATGGCATTGAACTATTTAATTGTTTATTTTGAACAATTAAATAAAACAAACTAATAGTTAATAAGGCCATTTGTATCATTTGCCACAGTAATTTCTTGTAAAACAATCGTCTCTTTGCATAAATACATATGCAAATTCTACATAATTTATTGAAATCTGAAGGTTGAGAACCTATTCTTACAGAACACTAACTTTGGTCAGTCCACCGCGATTTATTCTCATGTCAGGTTTTTCTCATGTTCTCTGTTACCCGTCTGTGCCTGCAACAGCATTATGCCCTTAAATCGGGCTACAGAGAATTTGCTGCAGTTCTTTTGATTTATAATTTACTTGCTGATTACAAAGTTATAAATTTCAGAAGAATCCGGTATGGTCTGATGATAGCTTTTTTGAATGAAAGTTTCAATCATGACTCATTACCGGATTTCATTACTCGAATGCCCCCAAGAACGTTTTATTTTACTGAAACTTCAACTGGATATTTATTTTCACAAGAAATAAGTATTAAATGCAGTTATGAGTTGCATACATGGAAGTGAGATCGATCTATGTGGAATATCTTTTCTCCTCCATCTCGGGAAGAGCAGAAGGTATTTATTTTTTATATTTTGTTGAGGGCCTGTAAACATTATTGGTTTTATTCTATTTTCGTTTGGTTTGAAAGAAAACATTTTATTGTTACTATTATTTTTTTTCAACTGATTCACTTTTTATTGATTTAAAGTTTCAATCAATAAATAGATGAGCCTGTTGAAATATATACCTAGTATAGGTTTCAATTTCAAGCCTATATTATGATATAAAACAGTTTTGAATTAAATTCTAGTTTGCTTATTTTTTTATTTTATATTTTTGTCATAAACAGACACAGACACAGAGTTTTTAGGCTGGGCTCTATAGTGTTCTTGTGTAACTTTATTTCACACTCTAAAGTGTAACATTTTAACACAGTTTGACAGTTTCCTGACCTTTGATCAAATAGAGTATTTTTTTTTTGTTTAAAATTTGTTGCTAAGACCTATAGTTATGTTAAGGAGTTTTATTTGTTTGAATGGAAAATATTCACATTTTTTTTTTAAGTGGGAGGTTTTTCTTCACAAGCTCTGGCCCTGTTAGTGTTGCTCGGATCAAAACTTTGACGAAATATTTCGTATAACATTTGTCGCAAGGACCTACCGTTTAGAAGTTAGGATTGAATGAATAAAGTCACGTTTCAAACCCTCCTGCTCTCTCAACTTACATGCGGACGTTTCTCACAGATTTGAATGCCGATTTTTGTGTGGTTAGTAGGGACCTATAATAGTGCAAAACTAGAGTTATAGCCGCCAATGAGCATTAGGAGCTGAGAAAAAAAATTAAATATGAAAATCACGTTTTATTTTTTTCTCAGCTCTCAGTCAAGATAGAGAAATGATTCTTTCACGTTTAATTGCAGTTATGTATGCTATTAGATATAAAAATACTTTTGTTATGCTCAAGGCACTATCCGGCTTTATGGTGCTCAATAATGACAAAAAAATAACCAAATTCCAAGGAAATCCGCTGTAAATCAGTGGAAAGGTTTTTTCATAAACAACTGACCTCAAATCTCAATTTAAAGCACCATAAAACCCTTATATGTGAAATTTTATCAAAATCAAAAAATATTGATTTTTTACCCCTTTCGAAGAGCCCATAACAACTGCTGTGTTCAACCGATTACAACAGTAATAGCAGCACTAGAATCAGCATACATTCTGCTTTTTATTCATGCGTATAACATTGGATTTACTCCAGATTTTAGTGGACAAAAACTGATGTCAGTGAAAACATCCATGGTCAGCTATAACTTGAGATATTTCAATAAGGGGAAATCCTGCGACCTCCGGATTTGGACTAACTATGCTGTTTTAAGGCTTATAGGTGACCTTAAAATTTGGTCTTAATCGGTGGCGAAATATGTGAGATAGCGCAAAATGATCTATTTTTATTATTATTTTAGTTTTTACACAATAAAGTTCAAATAAGACCATTTAAAAAAAATATACATATTTTTTAACCAAAACCTGATATTAATTTTAGATTATTCATCAATCTTAGGATTTCTATGCAATTTGAAATAAAAATATATCATTTTAAAACGTCTTATTTATATAATATAGGTGAGGAAAATTTTAAACTAGAAACTGATATTATTTTCAAATTCCTCATCTCAAAAATCATGTAGAAACTTAATTTTGTTGAAATCAATTTTGTTGCGCTATCTCACATATTTCGCCACCGATTAAGACCAAATTTTAAGGTCACCTAGAAACCTTAAAACAGCATAGTTTAGCCCAAATCCGGAGGTCGCAGGATTTACCCTTCTTGAAATATCCATTGATTTACAGCGGAGTTTCATGAAATTTTGTCATTTTTGAGGACCCTAAAGCCGGATAGTGTCTTGAGCATAACATAAGTATTTTTATATCTAATAGCATACATAACTGCAATTAAACGTGAAAGAATCATTTCTCTATCTTGACTGAGAGCTGAGAAAAAAAATAAAACGTGATTTTCATATTTAATTTTTTTTTCTCGGCTCCTAATGCCCATTGGCGGCTAATATATTTTTTTTTGTTGTATTAAAAGAAGAATAAATTTATTTTCTTCCTTATTAATAGCACCGATTAAAAAGCACTTGGGTAATATTATTTTTTTTTTTTTTTATTTCACTCCGAGTTTTTAATTATAAAAATAAAATTCAAATATTTTATAGATATTTCCAGTGTACGACAATCTTTACCTGTGGTGTAGCTAGATTTCGATGACCTGTGTGCGAACTTGTAAATATTGCAACATATATATAGATATATATATATATATACACACACACATACACACACACACACATTTCTTACTAAAAAGTATACATTTCTTACTAAAAAGTATTAATTAATTGATGAAACAACGATAAAAGTCACGTGCGTCCATGCATCATCAGGTTGTGTGGCTATGGTTCATTAAGATTCGAGACGTCCTGTCCTTTACGGTCGAATTACGTCCCGATCACAAGAATATCATACTATTACTTCAAACCATATAAGTTCATATTTCGTATTAAAAATAGTTAACTGATCCATAATCGGTAGGTTTAAAAAAAAAAAAAGAAAAACACTTAGTAGAAAAAATGTAGTATATGTAGATTCTACCAGGTTACATATTAATGAATATCATTTTCAAATTAAAAGCGCTCCTGACAGACAGCCGTAGCTATGTCAGTAACATTACTTTGAACACTTTTGTAAATACAAAATTCTGTAAATATTATTAATAAAAGTATTTTCTATCTATCTATCTATCTATCATATTAATGAAAATTTTAAACTTTGGATTCTATGTTGATTGCAGTAGTGGTCACAAATGAAGTAGCTTACATTTTCCCATGATTCATGTTAAATTAGCAATAATTTGGTCATACGTGCAATTAGGAGAGATTTCCTGCTTTGTATGAATAAGCAGGAAATTATACTGTTTCTTATAATAATTTTTTATTTGTATATGATATATTCAAATTAATATGTTGCTTATGTTACTATTATTTTATCCTCATCGGTTCAAAACCCATCCTCAACACCCTTCCTTACTATCCATTGCATTACCTCAATAACCTTCCTATTCATTTACAAAACTATATTAAAAATTTAGGAGTTACCATTTATCTTCACCTATCCTGGAATAACCATAGCGCCCAAATTTCCAAAACATCCATCATAATCCTTAAACAACTAAATAGATCTTGAGATTCCTTTTCCCAGAGTACCCGTCAACTTCTAGTGTCCTCTCTTGTTTTCCCTTGCTTTGATTACTGTTGCTTGGTTTATGGGGGACTGTCTGGGGATTTCGAGATGAAGCTGAGGAAACTGCTGAACTGTTTCATTAGATTTATCTTCGAGATCCCCAGGTGGTCACACGTTACTTGCCGATATTCTGAGCTTGGTTGGCCATTTCCTAAATTCCGACGGCCAGACTTTCTGGGTACTTTCCTATTCCAATGTCTAAAAACCAAAAACCCTTCATATATTCTTCATTTATTAACTCTGCGTTCTTCTATACACCTCCTAAACACTAGATCCCAACCTTTTAACCTATATATCCCCTCACATAAAACCGCTTCCTTTGACAAATCCTTCATCATTCGTGCTACCTCCTTCTGGAATTCCCTACCCTCTTCTATTCGTAAAGCAGCTTCCATAACTTCCTTTAAAAAATAATTTATTCCTGTACCTTTTAGACAATCAATCTTCCGCAAATATGTCAATAATCAAATGAATACTTAGAATTACTTTTTTTTTTCTCTCTTTCTTTCTTTTATGTGTTCATATATATATATATATATATATATATATATATATATATATATATATATATATATATATATAATTATTTTTTTTATTTATTCTTAGGGGACAGTAAGTCCCAGAATAAAGTTTATTTTTTCATTTCATTTCATTATTTTAATTACTTAATGTTTTATTTTTAGGGACCGATCCGTGAAGCAAGACGATGGGATTTCTACAACCTCGAGGTACCAAATATTTTTTAATACCATTTGCTGAATAATAACTGTATTTTTAATTTCAATTATTCGCTATTTAATACTTCATCAGGGTGTGTTCTTTTTTTTGTGTTTTGTTTTGTTTTTTTAATCATTTTCTAAGATTGAAATCAGCTGTGTACAAAAAACGCTTTCAGTACATTGATTAACATATTTAGAAGAAAATTACTGTAATTTTCAGACAGAGTAATGTAATGATTCCTGATTTCAATTGTAAGTAGATGAAATTAGAATTTCCTAATCTAAAGGTTATCGTACAGGTTACCTATCAATTCTAGGTCCTGGGTTTACTTGCCATGGGTTTTCCATGATGTAAGAATCAAAAAATAAATAAATGATATAAAAGAATGCATTTTATTCATTATTAAGTAAATTAGGATTTAATTTACTAGTTAAATTGGGCAAGATTTAATCACAACTAAATATTTAACAACTGATTTCCTAGAATTAATCATCTAATTTAATCAGGATTAAACCTGCCAGCTGTTATTTTGGTCAACTAATGATTTATTTGATTGTAAAATTTAATTATGATTAAATTAGATGATTGATATAGGAAATTAGTTGTAAAATTTTTAGATATGATTAAATTTTTCCCAAATCGGTTTATTAGTTTGAACCTTTATTAAAAAATGCGTAAACGTACCAGAAGTTTCGATATTTTCAATAAATGGTAGAGCATTTATAAAGTTTCTTATATGAAAAGATTTTTATATATTTATTTGTTTTTATATAAATTAGTTAACATAAACTGAATATTTCTAAATATGTGAATAATACTTATTTGAACTTTATTTCTCTAATGGCTGAAACCAGTTTGAAGATAGCTCGAGTGAAGTAAAAGACATATCGTAGACATAATGAGGTCATCTCTTTATTTGCATAATGTTCTATTTTTTGTGCAAGATTGCATTTTAAGGAGTCATTTCAGGAAATCACTCTTTTCGTATATTCTAAATTCAAATATTTGCTTGTACAATATAATTTATTATAAGTAAAAAATCTCCCTTTATATAATTGGTAACATAAAAATTGAAATAATCCTGGAAGTCCAACCTGTATTATAAAGCATATTTTACCTGTTATTGGCAGTGTAGGAATTCATTATTTTTCCTAATATTGTAACATTAGACATTGTATCTCATTTTTTTACTTTCATTATGTGTATTTCTTTTCAATTTCAATATATCGTGATGACATTTTTTTGTATCGAAGTGTTAAATAGTATTCGTCAATCCTGAAATGAACCTGTGGAGTACGCTTACTTAAGATCTTTACGATTAATATATGTTGGCCATTTTAAAATTCTGTTTCAGTATCCCAAAACAGATAAAAATCTTTCTCAAATCGTCAGATCCTTGCAGATCTGAAACGAGTATCCTTCAGTGGCTTCTGGCGTAATGATGGGGACATCTCTGAACCCACCTCCCCCGGACCCCTCATCGCAATATAAACTTTCGACGAGTGGTTGGTGTCGAGAAAACATCTTCAACAACCCGACATATGTGGTTGACACTGACCTAAACAGCAAATATTTATAGGATTAAACATTCAAAAATTGAAAATGTTTAATTAATTTTCAAAAGACTATCCTGCGACCATTTAAAATCGTTAAATCCTGGCAGATCTCAAACTGGTATCCTTTAGTGCCCTGTGAAAAGGATTTAAAGGGAATAGAGAGTGTCCTATTGAAAACAGACACCCTCTCTTCAAATTCGTCCTTCGTCAGTTTTCAAAAGGACGAAAATTAATTTGCCTGGAAGAAGTGTTCAAAGATGTCCTTCTGCCGTCGAAAATCGTCAGATCCTTCAGGAGCTTTTCTCAAATAGTAGTTTTCAAACAATAAATAGCAACTTGCAGCAATGGGAAATCATAAATAATTATTATCTGTATTGTTAGTTTCCCCAAAATTAAAAGTCTTAGTAATATAATAACTGATAGTTATTATTATGCTATTTATACTTCATTCTTGTAATATTTTAATTCTAGGATCTTAATTTTTCAAAAGTATGCAAAGATGCTTAAATTGTCAATGTGCCTACTTGATACGTGGGTCAAGTGATTACCGAACTTAAGTGGCATTTTCTAATATTATCTTTGAAATATACAATTATGATGATCTGATTTTATTTTAAAATAATAAATTGATCAACCAATTGCTCCATCGTGGAGTCAAATGCTTTAGAGAAATCAAGGGTTATTACAGCTCTGGACTTTGAAGGTCGCTCGTCAACTCTTCCGACCTCATCAAAGAGCAGTCCGCTAAAATTTAAACGATGATTCTAAGTTTATATTAATAAATTACTCTTTGTATTAAATACTATATGATATTTTTATTTCATTTATCAGTCGAATATTTGTTCTCCATTGAAATATTTATACTGCTCCAAATTTCAATAAATACATAAAATGTATTAAATGCCGGTTATCGATAATGTGTCTGTTTTTGTGAAACTTTCATTTAGCTGAAGCAGAAATCTATCTAATTGGCTCTATAATAACCCATTATAAATTTAATTTGCTACATTACAATACACGTAATTTATCTACGATAGAGTAAAAATTAGTTTAGTCATCGTAATGGTCTTTGGCCTGAGGGATAATGTTTAGTCGATATTGCTGGGACTACTGCCCCCACCTGTTATCAGTCAACCAGAGCCACTTCTGTTGTCCAACGGTCTTAATAGTCTAGGAAGGAAATTTAGGATTTTACAGAATCGTGTAATAATAGTACTAAGTGTTGTTAGTAGTAATAGGAAAAATTGAACTGTCTGTGGTTTTGGTGGTGTGGTTGGTTTTGGCTTCAAAAATTACTCATTTCCGAGTTGGATCTACCATTGGGAAGAGGAGCAGATGGACAAAACCGCTTATTTCATTGATGAGATCTGAACCAACTAAAGCACCTTTAGATTTCAATTCAGACAGAATCTTCTTTCAGTGATCACAATGTAGCAATGTTAATAAAGATGTTCACATTGTATTGTTTTAATAGGAATTGAAAAAAAAATATTTAATTAACAAACGTAAAAATAAAAAATAAAATAAAAAACTATCTAGAACTGTCTGTCTCTTATTTTTATCTCTGTTATTTGGTGAAATAAAAGAGTTATTTATCATAAAAGTGGTTATTTGGATCCAGATGAAATATTTGCTTATCGTGCCTCCTACAAGGGATATATATATTCAAGTTATTTTCATTGATTGAATGTGTTATTGAACCATTTAATCTACTCTACAACAAAATTGTTTTGGTGAAAGAATTAATTATTAATATGGATATCATTGCTCAAACTCGAGTTATAAAATAAGGGTTCCTTTTTTTTTCCTTTCTTCGCTCGTACCAATGATTGTGTCATCACCAGGCACGAATATGTATTGAGTTTTTTTCCATGTGGAATCAATTTTTTTCAAATCAGAGACTGACAGTCGAGTTCTCCTTGTGATTTGCTCAGATATCATTTAATATCGGCCTGTTTAATATTTTTGAAACTAGCAAATATTACAATTCCGTTTATAATATTCTTTATTTAGAAAAGAATAAAGTATATTTATATTTCTGCATATATGGGACACGGATGCGTATGATAATATATTGGTTGTTACTTGGTATTCAAATAAAAGAGGTTCATGGCTTGTTAATACTGAATAATAAATTTAAATGGCGTTTAAAGGACCTTGTCTCTCTAATTTTGAGGTTATATTTTAAAACACGCATGAATAAAAAAAAACATTATTCACAAAAACTCTTACAAATGCTTCTTTTTAAACCGTTAACAAACGGGAAATTCGCTGGTATTACGCCGATCTCTGTCAAGCATCCATTCCGTATATTTTCGCCTTCTTTCACATTGGAAACAGAGGAATTTCTTCAGGTTCACTTAATGCTGACTGCCGGGAAATAATCAAATTATCTTCGGATAAAAGTGGAAACCTGCGTGAAATCGTTTTGTCACAACAGTTCTCTTAAATATTGAGGAGCGATGGATTTATTTCGGTTTTATCCCAGGTTTGTTGGGAAATTCGAGATGTCTGCCTTGTAACGGAATTATTCCATATTCTAACTTGTAATATTTTCAACCATAATTTGGATACCTTTCTATGTAAATCATTCACATGTACAGTTATATAATAAGTATAATAATTAGTTTTGTTACATCAGTGTAACTGAGAACTGGTGATGACACATTTTAAGTGATAAGTGCATACTTAGTGTATATCTTATTATTTTCTATTCGTATCGCTCTGTAGCCCTGATCCAGATTAAGTAGAGAAAGATAATCCAAGTTGGTGTGTTTGTTTGACAAATTACGTCCTGACATATTCCAACTATGGCGGGATGCGATTTATCCTAGAGGTTATTATGATATTCAAGCTAGAGTAGGAAGTATCATTCTTTGGATCCGCCTATAAAAAAAATAAATTTCAACCCGCTCTGGCTGTATTAGACCTAGCGCCACTGAGGATACGAGAATGCTTAAGTGTTTGCGCCCCATCATGCTCAACCTTAAACGGCGTCAAGGCCTTATTAAGTTTATTTTTAACTTTCAATAAGTTCTTAAAATAACCGTGTCAAGCAAAGTCAGTATCATAATCGTAGTTACAATTTATTGTTTGTATGAGTTTTGACAATTGAAGATAAATATAATTTTATTTTTAACGACTATTGCGTGTTTCAACAATCCACGTCATTTGTATATTTAGAATTTTCGAAACAAAATATGTGAACTGAGAATACAAACATATTCCGCCTGTCGTGCTTTTAGCTCAGTCCTATGTTTAGGAATATTTTAGGCCAATGGCCAGACAAATGCCTAAAATGTTACCTAATTATGGTATGTTGATTTAAAGTTTGTTCGTAAATTATTTCTCGTACATTGCCAAGTATTTATTGTTTGTCCTTATGTACTGTTGAGAACGTTTTGGCAATGATGAAACAAAAATATGTGAGGTGTGAATGAGGGGGTCAATTTTGGCACACACTCAGATTCGTTGGGATGTCTCTTGGCCCCAAGCCTTCTTACACTGGGGCTTACATCAGTTGGTGAGGGCAGACACGTTCGCAGTTATTTATATTATTACAGCATATACATAAAGAATTTACATTATTAAATTTAGGGGAAAGGAAGCTGTAAACAAGGGCTATTGCTCCTGATTGCCCCTAAAATATGTTAGCAATATAATATTCCTTTTCCCTCTCTTTTGTTTTGTTTTTTCATTATTTATTTATTGAAATTTACATCTGTGTAGTAAAAAAAACAACAAAAAAAACCAGATATTGTGAAGATGATGATCATAATTTTAAGGTAACATCTTTAACAAAACTTCTACATTAGAAGGTACCACCATCTTCTTGCCAGGCGTCTAGAAGAGTTGTCTGGAATTGAGTGGAAAGTAAGTTGAGAGACTATTGGATTTGAGTCGTTATGAAGTTTATATAAAAGAACCATATCAAACGATCTGGTTGGGGGGTGAGTACACGATTTATAATATATATACAGGGTGTTCGTAATATCGTTGGCCAAAGAGGTATCTCGGGTTGGGAGGTTCATTTTCAGAATATTTGAGGTCACTTACCTATATACTAAGTCTTACGGGTTTTTTTTTCTATGAATTTTTTTGAAAAAATGTCCAAAACCAAACATCAAAACCAAACATTTATGCCTTATAACTTCGTTGTTTACTAATATATCAACGCCTTTTTTTTTCTGTTATTACTAATACATTATCCATGTAAAATAAAAAAGGTTAGATGCAAAAAACTAATACAAAAAAAGGGAGATCGTCAAATATTGTTAAAGGCAAAAAAAAAAAAAAAAAAAAAAAAAAATGAACTTCAAGTTTGGGTTCAAAAAAAAAAAAAAAAAAAAAGTTAGGGCAACAGCCAAATTCACATTATTTTAAGAAAATGTTTTTGTTTTGTTTTTTTGACTGTAACAAGATTTAACGATCACCCGTTTTTTTTTCACATCAATTGTTGCATCAAATATTTTTTTATTTTACATGGACAATGTATTATTAACTAAATCAACAACAAATAAATGATTTGATATATTAGTAAAAACGAAGTTATAAGGCATGAATGTTTGGTTTTAGCCATTTCTTCAAAACATTCTTAAAAAAAAAAAAAAAAAAAAAAAAAAAAAAAAAAAAAAAAAAAAAAAAAAAAAAAAAAAAGAAAAAAAAAAAAAAAAATATAAAATAAAATAAAATAAAAACCGTTAGACTTTGTACATAGGTAAGTGGCCTTAATAGGTAGAACTTAGGTTTGTTTTGTATTATCCGGCACGACACGTAGCGTATCAGACAAGGCACGGTCAGACAAATACATGGTGTATTTATATTATCAGACACAGCGGGTTCCAGCACGGCCCGGGAGCACAGCGAAGCGGAGAGATTTTTTTTTTTTAATGACTTTTTGTTTATAGTATATTACTTCATACTAGTGTTTAGTCATTTGGTTTAGTCCAGATGTGTTATTTGTCCAAGACAAAAAGATAAAAAAAGTCAAGAAAGCATGCAATAAATGTAGAAAACCTACATGTCCTGAACATCGAGTAGAAATTTATACAAATTGTTTTGATTAGATTTTTTTTTTATAATTGCATTTGTTAAATTTCTGTTTTTATATTCTTATATTAATATAAAATGTTCAAGGTATTACTCCTTACGCACTCAATTAATTTTTCAACATCCAGTTTTGCAAAAAAAAACAAGAATGGAATCGAATTTAAACACAGAAAAAGAACTGGAACGGGGCAAAATCAGTGCAGTACTGTACTGTCGGAGTCGGAAAGAAAAGTATACTACGAAAAAGACACCTTAAGACACGGACCGGCTCCGACCAAATATTCTTTTGGAGAAATGTCTTAATGTCTTGTCTGAAACGTGCCATGTCTTGCCGGTTCCGATCCGCTATATATACGCAGGCAATATAAAACTAATTATACTAATATTTGTCTTTTCTGAAAAGTTAGCAGTCTGCTAAGTGTCGTGCCGGATAATATAAAACAACCTTTAAAAATGAACCTCCCTACCCGAGATACCTCTTTGGCCAACGATCTTCCGAACACCCTGCATATTAATATATTTATAATATCGATATTTTTCTTTGACAGTCCGATGTTTTTTCTTTAAAATATTTTTCGTATCTATAAGTACCGTAAAATGGGGTCACATTAGTACGGTGGGGTAAAATTGGTACACAATTATCTCTGTGGTGATTTCCTTCTGGCAGGTTGTTGTGTCGACTTTTACCAAATGAGAGCGCATGAATGAGTCGTTTCGTGGGCTCTGATTTGGTAAAAGTCGACACAACAATCTGTCAGAAGGAAATCACAGAAACAATTGTGTACCAATATCACCCCACCGTACTAATGTGACCCCATTTTACGGTACCTTATATCGTTTTATCTATTTGTTATAAAAATACAGCATACAAAACAAACTATTAATGTTTAAAAAACAAAACATTATAAACTTGGTTTAAATAAGAGAAAGTTTTTAATGCTGGGGGCAGGGGACGTTCGGTAAGGTTGGTACTGGTTGCATATGCACGTGGTAAACCTCTGACTGTGCATACCTACTCCCTACTGTTTAATTCATAATAAACTACTTTAAAATTCAAAACAATTTAAATAATTGTGTTTCCTTAATGCTCCTTAGTATATCTCAAATTAATTCACGATGACCTCAGTGTTCCATACATTGCGGATTCTCATACCAGATAATAATAAACCAGGTACATACGCGCCCAATTCCACTTGTTTCTCAACTATCATTTGGTTCTATTCCCCACAATCCTTCGAGGTGTGTTAAAAAATGGCATCAGAATCTTTTAATATGAAACTTTAGTTCTATTTACGTTGTAATGCTATCACTGAGGGAGGGGGGGATCCTCTACTAGTTTTCTTGATGTTAGTTCTATTCGTTTATTTCAGTAGATTTACCCGATGTATATTGTTATTCTTTTGTATATTCCTATAAATAAAGGGGAACAAATGTATCAAAGCGGGAGGTTGCCTCATTTGGTGTAAAGTTTTGTTGATGATTGTGCCAATGTACATCGGTGTAGATTAAATAATACAGAGAAAAAATAAATTTATGACTACCAATTTAAATTCAGCAAGCTCAACGAATTTCTTCTTCCTGAAAATTAGTGGAATCTCTGGAAATGAGAACCTAGAATACATACTTATTGTGCGTATTGGCAGCAACAGTTAAATATTGAAATATGGACAGTTAAAAGTGAAATTCGGAACTGGCTAGAATTAAAATGAAAAAAGCGTTAAATATGTTAGTATAAAAATTGTGAATTGGGAGATTCGAGAAAGGTGATCATACCAAGTGAGAGTGGTTATCAATCATCCCTTAAAGGAAACATATTTTCTTTTGAGGTGCCATTACGCTAAATGATTTTTCTAATAAATATAGTCTTGTGAAAATATTGCATATTAAAAGATAAGTAATATTGGTACCTGTACTCAAAGTCAGCTTACCCCTGCTCCCGCGTAGAATACATTTATCACCAAATAGTAAACCTTGCAGCGATGTTTTTCCGATTTCTCTGTACTTTCAAATCCACTTCTGTACTTCACTACCGTCCAGGTTTTTAATAAAAAGCAACCACAGAATGTTCATTTATTATTATTAATCACTTTTAAGCATTGAATAAATATCTTATATAGTATTATTAACGACCCTTTGTAGTTCGTATACTATTAATTACATAATACTGTTCTGGTATTAATAAATAATATTACTTTTCAATTATATCATTCTCACACCATGCCTCTTATTTATGACTTCTTAGGCTTTTTACTATTGTAATTTTATTGTAAATGGCTGTTCGTATCATTAAGAGACTGTTCATAAAAGTAATACATTTTATAACTTTTATTCGTTTCTTGAAACTAGTTATTTCATTATTTATTCCCTAATTAAATTTTTGATAAATGAGAAACATTTATATTGCGAAGGGCATACCCAAACCATGCTGACCTATTCTGATGCAGATCAATTAACTTGTATTAGTGTCCTTAATTGTGCTAAAAATCTAAAAAGTTCTCAAGAATCCGAGCGGCGGAACATGGTCAAAAATGCGTTTCAAATAATAATAAAATAAATAATATATATTCATAGAAATTTATATGAAATATATATAAATATATTACTGAAATGTATAATAAAAACTTCAAGGTCTGAAGTAAAATATTTATTGCCGGGTTTTTTTTTGGTTTTTTTTTCCATTGGTTTAATTCAGGTAACTAAGTGGGTATTTGAACTCGGAATAGCATTATGCATTTGAAGGAGAGTTCAAATAATTTTTGTCGATACTTTAATTATGCTTTGACTTAGTGATTTTTGTTTTAAGTTTTTAAAAATTATTCTCTACTACTTCAAGCGCCTTGTTGAATGTCCGCGTTAGGAATTTTTGAGACTTTTTAGGAGATGCAATTTCTACAACATATCACAAATTCGGCTTTCTCCTACTTTTTTCGACCCCAAACAGGAATTAGGCCGGATATCATTTCCATACCTACCCCGTCTGCCAGTCGAATCAATGTTGTATTATATCTTTACCAAAATTTGCTATTTTATTATATATTTGCAACACTTAATTGCCGTTTTAATCTCCTTGACATCTTGTTATCATAATGTTGACAAGGTAAGATATACACGTTTCTACTTCGCGTGCCGCCTAAATTCTCAATTTAATCAATGTTATCTTAATTTTTGAATTTTTTTTAATTGTATTAAAAACAAAATCATTGACAAAGAAAAAATATCCCATAAAAACATATTCAAATAATTAAAACAATAAAGGTTTTAAAAATGTCTATTACAGAAAATATTGTACTAATACTTTCATCAATCACAAAAAATATACTAAATAAAATTAATGAAAATCATGCCAGAGAAAAAGAGAGTTCCTGTTTTGTATTACATTTCCTAAGGAATTTTATTAAAATTAAACCAGAAAACCTGGAATTATGTTCGATTTTTTTTTTTTCTTGACTTGGTGGCCATCTTGATATTGTATATTTCAGTTCAGCTTTTGAGCCTCTTTACCCCGAACTAAACCATTTAAATTACATTTGGTGCAAATGTATACATGGTTTCCGTTTTCATAAAAAACAGTATAGTTTTTTAAAGATAGGCTTGTTTTATCGAAAACCCGGCTTCTAAAGAATAAGACTAACCGTTGTTTTTTGGTTGTTTTTTTTTTTTGTAATAATCATAATTTATTAATGAATTTCTATTTATATCCGAGACGTGATGCTGATAAAATTATATTTTTGCGTCTTGGTATTCAAAGTGACTAGGTTTATGACTAGTGATTTATGAAGGATAAATTTAAACATTTTAAACAGCGTTACATAATTGGTTGAAGGACGTTTTATTTCTAAATAAAACGCAGATTCTATGGTTCATTTTAAAATTCCAATGAATAAAACAAGTGATAATATTCACAATGGTGACTTTTTATTAGGCTTAGTTTAAAACACTGTGATTCTGATTCCAACTCTTTGGACCGGTTAACAAAAAACAAAAAATCGCTGGTGGAACGCCAAGCTCTCCCCAGCCGTTATTTCTGTTTATTTTTGCCTTCTTTCACATTAGAAACAAGAGAAATTTCTGAGTTGATCTGGAAGGCAGACTGCCGGGAAACAGTCAATTTAGGCGCGGTTAAAAGTGGAACCCTTCGCGAAAACGTTGTCACATCGTTCTGCCCCTGGAAATAGCTCAGTGGTATGGGCTCGATTCAGTTTTATTATCAACCCGATTGGAGCTATACTAGAAAATTTATTTGAGGTACTCATTAGAGATGGGGCGACTGCTTTAGTAGTTTGCAATTAGTCGGCAAAAAGACCAGACTAGTTATATCGTAGGCCATTTTATTCATTTGTATTTCTGCGTTTAAAAATCGGTTGATCGGAATGAAAACATGGCCTTAATTTTTATTTCAAATTCATCTTTAAAGTTAGCACTTTTTTAAAAATAAATTATTGAGATTTAAGAAAGATCATGACAGTGACAGAAAACTCATAGTCATTCCATCGGTAGTATTCATCTTTTCTGGACAAATAGTCGCTAACAAACGCTTCTAGTTGTTCTTTTGTTGAATCCAACAGAAGTCCTGATAATAAACCTTCATCAATTTACAAAACGTTCAACGGAAGCCGGAACGTTGGACCAATAAATTAACGTAATTTTATTGTGATGTTTTTTTTACTACTAATCCCAACCATCTACTTTCATGTAAACCCCTAAATATATAAGTTTACCCCCCCCCCCCCCCCCCCCCCCCCCAAAAAAAAAAAAAAAATATATATATATATATATATATATATATTATTAGCTTATATTTTATATTTTTAAGCCGTTTTAGCTTTTTTTTTTTTTTTTTTTTTTTTTTTGTAAAATGGTATTTTTTACATTTAGAAACAAAAAGTGGAAAATTATAAATCTTGTTTTCATAACGCTCAGGTTTTTCAAGGAGGAGAAGTTAAAATTCGAATTCAGCTAACCAAAAAAACTTAAAACTCAGTACTTTTTTCCTTACTGACCGGACTAGTTGTAAAGGTCACTGGTTTCTGTGAAATCTCTTTGTAGCAAATAAATTTCAGTTCAATCCACGCCAGCACGTTTAGTATTAAAAAGTGAAATTTCTGTAACAAAGTAATCTGTTTTCTCTATAAAAATCTCAAAAGGATTTAAAACACGAACGTGTGTTTGAAAAATTCGTGATAGCGAGTTTTTAATATATTAGTTTAAATTTATAGAAAATTTAAATCATAATGTTATCTTCCTTCCATTTATAGTTTTTCCATTATTTTAGTGTCATTGACCTCATAAACAGAAGAAGTGTTGGTTATGATGCCATTCATTATCTTAATCGTATCGATTTAACTGTTAGGTCATTTCTAGTCCTGGCAAACGACCAAGTCATTTCCTCGCAGTTAACGGGATTTCGTATTACTCATGTTTATTTCAATGAAGCCTATAATATTCGCATTTCCTTACATTATTGAATGTAGTAGTATGTTTTTTTTATAAATATTTATTGACTAATCTAATGAATAGATATAGTCTAATGGTATGGGTTTTATTAATAACTGGAGAAAGATTGGCAGACTGGAGAAAGACTTTTTTTTGTAATAAGTTTAATACTACGGTAAAGTGCCAGAAGTTAGCCTGTGAAAGCGACTAGTGACACCACAACTGCTACGGAGTGGCTGAACTAATAAAATTAGAACCCCATTAAAACCTGCGGTGTTGTTCTAGGATTCAATAATTAATATTGGTTTTTGCTTTATATCCGTTTTAGTGATTTAGGAAAAAAAAATCTGATAAGGAATACATGTTTTACACTGAAGGAAGTCTTACTTTAACAAGCAAATCTTAGTATGAATTGCAAGTGATGACTATTAAGTTCATATTTTACTGATCCATGATGAAATAGATCGTTTTTTTCGTACAATGTGGTGTATAATTGTAGCATCAGAATATCAGGCAAACGTACCACAACATTGTACCACGTTTTTTTTTCACATGAAACTGAAAAAGATCAATAAAATTTTATCTTTTAAACTGTTTAATTTTAAATATTTATTTATTTATTTTTTACACTATCCCTTACTTAACTATAAATTGGGAAATTATTATTGAATCTTTGAAAATATTTGGTATAATTTTTCTATTATACCATTAGTATATTTTTTTAATCAAATAGGGTGGCACAATGTTATAGTACCTAGTGTCCAAACATTCTTCTATAATAAAAAGAAAAAGACCTCCTTTAATCATAAATTACCCAGATTTTTTTTTGAAGATCATCATAATCTCTGTTTTAATGATTTAAGAAAAAAATCGGTTACGGTCGGGTTAAGAGGAGGCAGCAAACTGGCTTGACCCGCGCTACACCGACCAGTTCGATGCTTACGCTTCACTTCGAGTTTACATTTATCGATAGCTCTTTCCTATAACCTCACATGTAAACAATCACTTCTACAGTTTCAACTTGGATTGTGTTGTTTAGTGTCTTATATTGATATTCAGTCTTCTTAAATGAAAATAAGTGAAACAGAAGTCAACAAAATGAATTTCATAAAGGATTATGTGTTTTATGACATATTATATAACTGTAAAACTATTAGTGTAATGTTATGGATTAATGTATTCTTAAACATATTTAGAAGCCTGATGATGGAGCATTTTCTCCGAAACATGTAGCTACAAATGTTAAATAAATAGGAGTTATGTGAAATAAATACTTAAAGATTCTGTCTTTTAAATATTTATAATTTGTTATTTACCCTTCCCTCATATCACAAAGTTTATCAAGAATTAACATTACTGGTGGTTTAGCATTATATTAATTTTTATTTAATATAAAATTAATTCAAAATTGATTTAGTGTCTTATATCTTGACATTTTCTTATTTCCACTTCATTATTTTCTTATTTCACATTTTAATATCATAAGATAAACAGAAGTTAATATTACTTTGAATAGGGATTTAAAGTTTCTCCGTAAATAAATGAGAATAACCTTTCCCCTCTAAAAGTAGCGACTAAAACACCGAAATAAATCGGAAGAAGGTAAGAATCGATAAAAGGTATTCTGAGCGCGCGTAGGAGCTGCCTCCTCTTAACCCGACCGTTACCAAAAAATCTTATAAGTAATACAAGAGTTTTATTCTTTTGTTTTACCTTCAGGAAGCCTTACTTCGTACTAGCAAGTAATAGTATAAATTACTATTGATGACTTAAGTTCATATTCGCACTGTATCCATGATGTAATAGATCGGTGTTTTCGT
Source organism: Euschistus heros (assembly GCA_003667255.2). NCBI lineage: Eukaryota > Metazoa > Arthropoda > Insecta > Hemiptera > Pentatomidae > Euschistus > Euschistus heros. The sequence goes on from RCWM02000827.1 coordinate 61,444, forward strand.
ACATAGTTGTGTATAATTGTAGGATCATTTTTATAAGGATATCAAGGCAAACGTTCCACAACTTAGTACCACGTCTTTCCCACATTAAAATGAAAAGGATCGATCAAATATTGTCTATTATAATGTTTAATTTTTGTTCACTCCACCTCTCTTACTTATTAATTGGGATAAAAAAAAATGTTAGTTTTCATCGTTCTTTGAATGCTTTGATACTTTGATGCTGGGCATACCTTTTATTATATCATTAGCATCTTTTTAAAATCTAATTATAGGGTGGCGTAATGTTGTAGTACGTAGTGTCATTCTGCAATGAAAAGAAAAATTCCTTCTTTCCTAATATTCTTTTTTTATTATTATTATTGTTTATTTATTTATTTTGAAGAATCATCATGATCGAGATATATCCTTTTAAGTTCATAAAGACTGCCAAAGATTTACCCTAATGAATAAAACAATAGAACTTGAAAAATGGCACTGAGCTATAGCTTTATTGTATTCATTGTGTATATTTTTTCATTGTGTATATTGTTTAAAGATTTTTTTCTAATTTTTAAGAATTTTATGAGTATTCATTTTCAGTGTTAGGATCTATTTATTGTACTTCCATACTGAATCATAAGTAAAGCCCGGATTTTGGTACAACAAAAATTCTGAAACGTGCAATAAAAACTTGAAATTGTGCAAAATCGTGCAATAAAACTTATAATCATGCAAAATAAAATGCAAATGATAAAAAAAGTTGAACAAATAATTCGCTAGTTACAATTCTTTCCAAAAAGTTGTTTTTATCTTAAAATTTATTGATCCAGTCCTTAGTAGAGAGTAGTTAAATAATTATTATCTAAAATACAATAAGAACAAATCGCATATATTTAGTGTACGTGGTATACGTATACATAAGCTATGTGTACATATTACTTAGGAGTATAAATATTTATGTTAGGAATGATTAAACTTTATTTAATTTCCCATTAAGAAGGTAGAAGAATAAATAAATTTGCTTTGTTTAAATTAAAAATGTTTACTAACAGTGAAGAGGGCTTAATTTAATAATTATGTTGTACTTATTAAAAATATCCGTAAGTTAGGAGGGAGAGACAAAATTTTTGGTAGTTGGGAACCCGAGTTCCCTAGCTAAAGTCAATCTAAAGTTGATCTTAAAGTTGTTACTGTTCCAAAAACATGAAAGTGTTGTGCATTCCGGATTCGAATGCAGGAATTTTGTGTATCCAAACTGCAGAATGTGCAATTTTAAGCAGTCAAACTTCAGAATGTACAATTTTATGCAGTAACCCCCAAAACGTGCAATTTTGTGCAATATTAAACTAAGGTAAATTTGGCCTAAACATCCTACTTAACCTAATTCGTATAAATAATTTGTCCCTGGCTGATTACGAGCTTGCAACAAGAAGATGCAACTGCACGAGAATCCCGGCTCCAATCATAAGTATATTTCATTATTGAGAATTCATATTACGAAGTCAGGACTGTAGTATTAAAAAAAAAAGTAGTAATAAATAATGTAATTAGTAATATTTACCAATTTTATTTTATTATTTTAATTCCATTAACATTTTTAGTAAAAGTGTCACTTAACTAATCTCTTTGGGGAAATAGCGTCTGCTCTTTTATTTTAATATAACCTGAGTCAAATCATGTGCGTCTAGTAGCGGCTAATCACAATTATTATTTCAAAATCTCTTTAATTTTGTTATCTTTCTTGTACTATACAATATTGAAATAAAGCATTATAGAGACCTGATAAATGATTGAAAACGTGAATTTCTTTGTCATCCTTATCAAAAACGCCTCCTCAACTACAGAAGTTGCATTAATAACTTCTGCATTGGTCTACTTCCTATCCTGCAGGAAGCTAAAAAGATACCTTATCTCAACGACCTTTTTTGTGTATAGAGCAAACATTGCTATCTCATATATTTTGGAAATTTAATGGTTCGAATAAACAATTGTAAATATTTCGCAAGGTTTTGTTTAGAGTTCGTGATGTTGATTGAGCCGGTAAGATTTTAATTTGCTCGTGCATTCATTTGATTTATATAAAACAGTGGTGTGTCTGTGCCATATTTTTTGCCAATACCTTGATTTAAAAAAAAAAGAAATTCATATTACAGAAAATAATTTATGAGTGAGCTAAAAAATTAAACCAAATCTATTTAAAAATAAAATTAAGAAAGAAATCAGTATAAAGCAAATAGCATATTATTATTATTTACAACACGTAATATTTATAAACCAACTACAATTCAGATAAAATAACAGTTCATCTTTTTTGAAATAATTCTTGTTTAAGAAGGTATATAAGGGTACATTTACTAATTAAATAATCGAAAATATTACTAAAACGTTTCACTGAAAACTGTAGGCTGAAGGAAGGACTAATATTTTGTCAGTTTTTCTGACTCAGGGAAAAAAGAAACAACCGGCTCACTACCGAAACACACACATTGAAGGTTCAACTACAACTCTGTATTTAACCCAAGCGTAACATAGAGGGCAGAGCAGGACGTGCCACAGCCATACTTTCTGACATATTTCTCTGTATATTGTTTTAAGAGCGTAGTATAGTATGAACGCATTATGAAATGAAAAAGAATCTTTATTCTGGGATAAAAAAATATCTCCTAAGAATTAAAAAAAATTTCTTCAAAAGTTCAAACTCTTAAAAATATAGGCAAAACGTGACTTTTTTAAGAACTATACAGCTCCTAAACGGTAGGTTCTAGTGACAAAGACTACATAACAATTCTCCATTGTTAATTAATTCTTTAATTAAATTATTCAATTAAAATTATTCTCCAATAAATTTCTGCTCACGAAATCGTCTTCAAATTTTCGATCCGAGCAACGTTAAAAGAGCTACATGTCAAAAAGTTACATTTTTGAGTGTGAAAAAAGAATTCAAATTTTGAGAGTGAAAAAAACGTTACACGAGAAAACTATAGAACCTCAGCCAAAAACTTATCCATGTCTTAAGTATAATAAAAACAATAATAAGTATAAATAAAACATAAAAATATAAAATAATGTTACTATTTTCTCACTGCATTTAATACTCAGCTTTGACAGTTTTATTTTTATTATTATAACTTAAAAGTATCCCAGCTGCTCATAATTTCCAAAATTCTATATAAGGAATGTTTAAATATGCAAGCAAGGAAAGATGGTACAGTAATATCAGTGCTCCTTACAATTAGTATTATTTCTTAACATTTAAGCTTATTTTTAATTATAGAGAAATAATCCAATGTTTAAATAATGAAATTAATCACAATATGTTGATGATCTATAGGATAAGAATGCACCTACGATTTCGTCAATATAACATTACTTGAGGAACTATGTCGTCACGATTCAGGAGAATTCCCATCATTGTTCAAACGAAAATAAAATTACGATAAGTCAAAAAGGAATTTATATTAATTAATTAATTAAATTAAGTAAACATTATTATGAAGTGATAATTATTGTTTAATGAGATTTGTTTATCCTTTGTTCAATCAAGAATCTTATGTTATTATATAATTCATACTATTTTAATGAATTGATTTATATAAAGAACTTAGTGAGTTTAAACTGTCTCGTGGTAACTACACTTGTTAACCTAAATATTTGTCATCTGCTATTTCTGCTTCTTCTTCTTCTTCCCGTCTGAGTCTGTATTCAAAATAGATACCTCTGGGGAATTAGGTTAAATCCTATTTCTCAAAATAACGAACCTTCTCTTTGTCGTAAGAAGTTGCGAGAAATATCCCCGAGGCCTAGTCATATTCTGAAAACGTCCCAAAACTATTTTCATAGATGACATCCTTTTAATTCAGAACTATGATTCCTTGGAGTTCCAGCTATAGGGAATTCCCACTAAACCGCTGTGTTTTCTATTTTTGTTTGAAGACATAATTATAATTTTCAAAAGAAAATTTCCTGCTGTTTTGATTTATTTTGGTTCTTGTGGTTTCTTTATCTTTGCGAAATATTCTGTAATACATTATATGTAAATATTCTGTACTGTTTATCAATACCTTAGAATATAGTATTCTAAAATGTTCTGTAAACTGGTCGCCCGGAAGAAAAAGAAAAAAAAAATGTTTTAGAAATCTGACGTGATATTTCAAAGCCAATTCTAGAATAGAGAAATCAAGATTTTTTAGGACCGCTTTTTGAAGTGAGATGCTCTAATATGACATTCTTTTAATTTTTTTTTTTTTAATTCTATGCTTTCGTCTTTTGAAAAAATTATTTTTTTGACAAAACATTTTTAGTTGGCATCTTAGTTTATTCACATATAACCTAGCACACACATTTTACCCATCAACTGTATTATCCTCTTGAGATACCACTTATAAATTATTTGTTTGTTTTTTTATTTAGAAAGTTGAGACAGCTTTGAACGAATTTCTAAAGCGAGAAGTTCAGGACTGAAAAACGTTTTTCTTTATCTCGCGAGTTCACTTACTAGAAGTTGAAATATCTTTTATTATTTTTCATGAGCTTAATTATTCATACCTGGATTGGATTGGGGATGGTTTAACCAACTGCGTCATGAAGAGAGTTCGCTGTATTATATAGCATGTTTCCATCTAATTTCAAGGATCAATGTAAAATATTCAAAGTGTGTTTCCCCGAATCAATTAAGTTTAAATGTTCTCAGGGGATTCGGTGGCCGTCGAGTTGGAACTAGGGTCTCAGCGCACTCACTCCTAAAGGTCGTGGGTTCGAATCCCTCCTGGGCGGATTATAATTTAATTCGTGGTGGGCCCACCAAATGAATTTTGACTGACCTGGCTAGAATAAGTTGATAACCGGTAGTATAATCTGTCTTTCCTGCCCTAGATGAAGTACATAAGGATGTTAAGCCCCAATAAAACCTTCTTTTTTTTTAATGTTCAAAACCAAGATCTAATACATTTTTTATTTATAGGACGTTTAATGTTTACACATCAATTTGGATTCCGTTCATTTCACTCAACAGTTCATCAATTACACCGTGTAACGGATTTCATATCAATCTCACTCGAGAAAAGACTATATGCTACTGGGGCATTTCTAGATGTAGCTCAAGCATTTGACAGAGTTTGGCATGACGGACTTCTTTTTAAATTGAAAAATCTTCTTCCTTTTACCTATTATCTGATCCTTCAATCTTTTCTCTCTGATAGATTTTTTTTTTCTGTCCGACAAGGTTCAGAAATCTCCTCTATGTATGCAGTAAAAGCCGGAGTACCACAGGGGTCAATACTAGCTCCACTGTTATATATTCTTTACACTCACGATATGCCACTTAGCCCTCAAACATTGACAGCAACATACGCTGATGACACAGCAATATTAACTAGACATGAAGACCCCACAATTGCATCATTAACTCTTCAACACCACTTAACAATACTACAAGACTGGTTCAAACAATGGAAAATAAAACTAAACTACACCAAATCACAGCACATAACCTTTACACTCAGACAAGACTCTTGTCCACCTGTCTTCATCGACAATCAACCCATACCACAAACAAACGAAATTCATTATTTAGGACTTACATTTGATAGAAGAATGACCTGGGGCCCACACGTAAAACAAAAAAAACGTCTCAGTCTAACCAAGAAATTAAAACTTCTGTATCCAATGCTTCATAAACGGTCGACATTAAAACTCCGACAACGACTGAATACATACACTTACTTACTTAAACCCATATGGACATACGCCACACAAATATATGGGACTGCAAAAAATACACACCTTAAAAAAATACAAATATTCCAATCAAAATTACTCAGACTAATCACGAAATCAACTTGGTACGTTTTAAACCACACACTTCACACTGATTTAGAAATACCCACAGTAAAGGAACATATACCATACATGACCTTTATAGACGGTTTCATGACAGACTTCATGGACATAACAACATACTCATTAATGACATGGCCACGACTGACATACCTGGAAATACTCTCAGAAGGCTTAAAAGAAGCTGGATGAGAGATTTGCTCAAATAAATCTCTTTAACCCATGCCAGGAGGAGGTACTATTGAGTGCTAGTCTCCCACACGCATACAAGGCCTGTAGTATTCAATTTCACATCACATTCACTGATTGTTACCCTAATAACAGGTGTGAATTAAAATCTGAAAGAGAAAAAAAAAAAATGTTTCCCTCAATTAAATTATCTATTTAGCATGACTATACTTGAACGGATACCTATCTATCTATCTTCATGGCTCTACAACCCTAGATGGGTCCTGGCCTCCTCAAGGAGAACTCTCCATGTTTCTCTGTCCTCTGCGGCCGCCGTCCAGTTACGAACACCCAGGATGTTCTTTGCATCGCTGGAAACAGCATCAATCCATCTGAGCTTCGGTCTACCAACTCTTCTATGGGTACCCAATTTGGCTTCCATGATTCTTCGCGGTACCTGGTTTTCCTCCATTCTGACAACATGCCCAGCCCAGCTCAGCCGATTCAGTCTAATTGTCCGCACAACGTCCGCCTCTCCATATAACTCATACAGCTCTCGGTTCTTCCGTCTTCTCCATGTGTCTCCATCTTTTACGGCCCCGAGAATTCTTCTAAGTATTTTCCTCTCGAAAATCAGAAGATTTTTTTCATCTTTTTTGGACAGTGTCCACGTCTGGGAGGCATACATTAATACCGGGCGTATTAAGGTCTTATAGAGCCTGGTTTTGGTTTTCTTGGAGATCAAGCTGCTCTTCATGTATTTAGTGAGACCAAAGAAACATCTATTAGCAGCTGTAATTCTTCTGTTGATTTCGAGGGACATATTATTGGAGGAGCTTATGAGCGATCCGAGGTATGTAAACTCTTGTACCCTTTGGAATGTATTCGGCCCTATATTTATGCTGTCTTCTGTGGGGCCAGCTCCATCGCCTACATACATGTACTTCGTCTTATCTGCGTTTACTATCAGACCCATAGGAAGTGCTGCTTTCTGCAGCGCAAGAAAGGCGATTTTAAGTGCTGGGAGTGACCTTGCAATTATATCTATATCGTCAGCATAGCCCAACAATTGTACCATTTTCGTGCTTATGGTGTCCATTCTTTGAATTTCAGAGTCTCTGATTACTTTTTCCAGAGCTATGTTGAAGAGAAGACAGGCGAGAGCATCACCTTGTCTCAGTCCTTTATTAGAATGGAATTCGGAGGAGAGATGGTTTTGAACACGGACCACACATGAAACATCCGTCATTGTCATTTCTATCAGCCTGATTAGTTTAGGAGGTACATTCATCTCTTCCATTGCTTGATAAAGTTTTGGTCGTATAATGCTGTCGTAGGCATTTTTAAAATCTACGAACAGGTGATGAGTTGCTACTTTGAATTCTAGTCCTTTTTCAACGATAGTGCGTAGAGAATATATTTGGTCTATTGTGGATTTGCCCTTTCTAAATCCTGATTGGTAATTTCCTATTTCTTTCTCAGCATATGGAGTTAGTTTATTATATAGAATGTTAGAAATAATTTTATAAGCGCAGGATAGTAGAGCAATACCCCTATAGTTAGAACACTCAAGACGGTCGCCTTTTTTATGAATTGGACAGATAATTGTCCTGCTCCACTCCCGTGGCATCACTTCATCTACCCAGATGGATATTATTAAGTTGTGGAAAGTTTTTAGAAATTTTTCCCCACTGTATTTAAATAGCTCTGCCGGTAGGTCGTCAGCCCCAGGAGCTTTCTTGTTTTTCATTTTTTGTAAGGCGTCTATCACTTCCTCTAAGTCTGGAGGTTCAATGTCATGGTCGTGTTTCGCGCTCGAAAGAGAGTTGATGAGTAAATCGTCTTGCCCGGTATTAAGCAGGCTGTCAAAATATCTTTTCCATCGATCCATTATATCGTCTTTCCTCGACAGCAGCATCCCATTTTCCATCCTTGTTGAGACTACTCTTGGGTTATATGGAGCCCTACCCTTATTAACTTTCTGATAGAACCGTCTACACTCATTTGTGTTTCGATATGTCTCTACCAATTCCATCTGTTCCATTGTGTTCCATCTGTTGAACGGATACCATCATTTAATTTTCTTTTTTTGAAAAATATTAATTTATCTTATCGATAAATCGTTTGTTGTTGTTTTTTTACCTAATCTCGTATTAATCGCCGCACGGTTCAGAAAGACCAGATTAGTTTAAGAAAACAAAAGGGTTATTTCATTCAAGTACATACCATAAATGTTGTAACAAATTTTACGTGGAATGATTGGAGGTTAGTCAATATTGAAACTATCTCGTATCGCTGTGACGTTGAAGTATAATCTATTATGTGTCGTCAGTTGTACTAGAGTTCAATGGCGTTAATCTAGATTTAAAGTCTTCTATTTAATTATTCAATTGAAGGTTATCGAATTGTTTAGACATCTTGATGATCTCGGAATTTTGCATACTAATGCTCAACCTATGTTGTGATCCGATCGATAAAAATGGATCTATTTCTATGTCGAATCGAGGATTACCTTAAATATGAATTTTATTTTTACTGTTTTGTTCCTTATTAGGAAACTATTATGTGTATACAATTGAAGCTGTTTGCTTAGAATGGATTCTCGATTGACTCGAGATTCAAGTGAATCTCCAAAACTTTTAAAACAAATATAATTTAAGAAAATTTTTTTTAATCATATCTGTCTCACAATGAAGAGACATTACTCGGATACGAAAAGAAAATATTTGTGATGATAATGAGGCATGATAGAGAAGTCCCTGTAGGTACTTCTTCTTGATTTGATTTCATGAATGACTTCTAAAAATACTTTCTTTGAACACTTCTTTTTTGTATAGTTCAATTTTAATAACTTTATATTAAAAAGAAATTATTTAATATCTCCACAATAGTTTCTATAATCCCAGTTTTCTATACTTTGATGTAGTCATGGTTCCATGACCATCGTGACGGCACTGCATTAGGTATATTTTTGATTATTCTGGATCAAAATAAATAAATTATGAAAAACAATCGTAAAAGATAGTAATTAGAAGAAAAAATCCATAGTGGAAGAAATAGAAAGATATAGATTTAAAATATAAATATATAATTCGATAAATACTAAAATTATATCGTATTGTGTAGTAAAAGCTCTACATTAATTGAGTGAAATATTGAAGATAAAATTACATAAAATATAATTTTTCACTTATTACAATAATATTTATACTGTGTTTTTATTGAATGCTTTTAATTTATTGAATGAGTATCATAAGTACTTTCTACACATGGATTACGCTTAGTATTCTTTATTGACTCTTTTGTGGTCAGCATTCATTATTTTGCTTTAAAAAAAGAAAAATAAATAAATAAAAAAGAATATAAGATTTTTTTAACTCGTAATCTAACCATGGGAAATTATTCTGAAGATCCATTGTTTAAATTAAAATGCGATTGTGAAAACACTGGCTGCATAAATATCTAAAATATTTGATTGTCTTAAAACAAAATCAATCAAATAAAATGCTTTTATATTCTTAAGAAACAATTATTTTTAATAAAAACGTATAGAGTTTATTTTTTTCTGTAAATATTAAATGAATTGCTTATACATGGAAACGTTCTTCTAACTTACTAATAAAATTAAAATGTATATATTTATATATGTTACTACCTATTACCCGATTATACAGGGTGTCCCGAATTTAAATGGCAAAACTTCAGGAACTTATAGGGGACCGAAAAACTAAGACAAAAAGTCCTTTAGAGATTTGCTCGTTTTTACTTAGTTTTAGAGAAAATCGCAAAAAAAGAAACAAAACAAAAATGTTACTGGTAGCGATTATCACCTTTCAAAGTTCGTCAGGCTAGGCAGTGAGATATGTAAACACTTAATGTTATCCTTTACATTCTTTTATTTGTTTACATTTTGGCTTCCTTCTAGGATTATAATTCCTAAATCTTCAGTCAGTTACTCAGATATTTTTGTGTGAATAGCATCAACCACAATGCCGCATACATATTCTAATGTTGATTACGCTGATATGATTTTTGTGTATGGTTTCTGTATCGGTAATGCTTTAGAAGCGGTGCGGGAGTATGCGCGCCGATTTCCAAATAATAGAAGAGTGCCTAATCGACGAGTCTTTTCGTTAACTTTTAATAGACTACGAGAGACTGGGTCATTCTTAATACGTAATGAAGGCGACCAATTCCAGGCAGCAATAAAAGCAGATTATCGGAGAAGAAATTGTGTCCAACGCCACTTCGATAACAATCCTGAGACTAGCATTCGAAGAGCATCTGCTGCATTAGCAATATCGCGGCAAGCAATATGGCGAACTTTGAAAGGTGATAATCGCTACCCATACCATCTTCAAAAAGTTCAGAATTTATTACCTCAAGATTATGTCAAGATATTGAATTTTAGTTACTGGTTTCTTGACAAAATTCGCGATGATAATTTATTTTCATTAAAAATTATATGGACCGATGAAGCTACCATTACAAAAGGAGGAATTGATAATCAAAGAAATTATCATGTATGGGCTCTTGAAAATCCCAGAGCTATTAGAGAGAATAGGTTTCAGCATGAATTTGCTATTAACGTTTGGCTTGGAATATGGAACGGATTACTGGAGGGACCATATTTCTTAAATGGAAGATTGAATGGTACCACATTTAAATATTTTTTGGAGAACGACTTTTCTAATTATTTAGATGACATTCCCTTACAGCAGCGGATTTAAATGTGGTTCCAACTCGATGGATGTCCAGCTCATTATAGCAGAGTTGCTCGAGCTTGGCTGAATATAAATTATCCACAATGATGGATTGGACGTGGAGGAGTAGTACCATGGTCACCCAGATCACCTCATATGACACCCATAGATTTCTTCGTATGGGGAACCTTGAAGCAGAAAGTTTATTCGGTGTCAATCAACTCAAGAGAACAATTAAGAGACCGAATCATAGATGCAGTGCACCAAATATCATCAGAACAATGTTTAGCTGCAATTTATGAAGTGAGTGTTAGATATAATGCTTGCATTGGTGCAAGAGGACATGTTGAGCAATATTTACATCATAAAGAACATAACATAAATATAAATAAATAAGTATAAAAATGAAAACTTGTTTTGTTTCTTTTTTTGCGATTTTCTCTAAAACTAAGCAAAACGAGCAAATCTCTAAAGGACTTTTTGTCTTAGTTTTTCGATCCCCTATAAGTTCCTGAAGTTTTGCCATTTAAATTCGGGACACCCTGTATATAAAGAGTTGTGGAAATATTTTTAAAGTAGAATTTTGATATATAGTATATATACTTGTGGAAATTTACTTGTGAAATAATTTACTTAAAATCAACGCAGTATCGATTTACCAACAATCTAATGTAATCAATGCTGGACCGACAGAGAGACGCCCTAGGGATGGTTTGAGACTGATATGGAATATCATTCTAGTTCCTAGATAAGATCTATTTTGTTATTTTAGACGAGATCCTCTATTACGTCATATAAACCGCTTACTAGTTAGGCAATCACATCTCTGAGTATAATTTAAAAAAAAAAAAGTTTCTTAGTGTATTTAAGAAAAAGGAATGCTTATTTTTCCTGCTTTATTGAATATTTGAATGTTGAAATTGTCTTTTAAAAAATGAATCTGATATAATATTCAAGTCTCAATTAAGTATAATATCGAAAACCATATTTGTTGCTTCATTTTGGGTTTGTTAAATCGGATACATAAGTCTTTATCATTAATAAAAAAATAAATAAAACATTTACCGTATACCGAATTCATTGAAGATTGAAATAGTCTGTGTCCGCTTAATTGGTTGTTAGTCTTTTCCTCATTTCTTTTTTCCGAGTACGTTTGACGCCATGCATGCCCTTCATGCTTTTAAACTTAATTGTTTCTAGTTGAATCTAATTTTGGACATCGGGTGTCAGATGTTGAAGAGTATATGTGCATAATGTAATACCTAAATTACAACAGTTTTAGTAACCTGCGAAAATTAAAATGCAAAGTATTCCGTATTCAGGAATTACTTGTTTGTATATGCAGGAAAATAATAATCATTTGCTTATTTATTGTTTACTGGTATCGAAATTTAAAAGTTTGAGGTTTAATTGGAAACAAAGTTGAAGTCGAATATATTTTATTAGTGTTTTCCTTCCAGTAGTAACCCTGTTGAAAGAGATTTTATTTATTTCTATACACACCATACTTAAAAGTATACAATGTACTTGTAGTTTTTAATTTTTGTTTTAATTATTATTTTACATATGCATGTACATAGCACATGTGTCGAGAGGTCGGTATAAAAAATAAACAAGAAAATAAAATAAAATAAAGAACAAAAAGTTATATTATATAACTAATTCAAAATTCAACAAAATCAAGCAACAAAGTTATATAGAGAAACAATTATGAATATTTAGTGGTTTAAAGATATTTCATATTTATATCCTCTATTTTTATAAAGAAATTTTTGAGAAATATTTTGAAATCTTCAATTAAATTGTTTATCAGACATTGACCATCCACCGGTTTGTGGACGAATTAGAGGTACTTTTCTTTATTCATAGGTTTTGCTTTAAAAAACCAATCTTAGAACGACAACCATAGATTTCATCCTTGTGAATGGCATAATCCATATATTTTTTCGTAAAACATATAAAAAGTCGCCCTATACTTACTGCAGATTTCAATCCTTAAAAAATTCCTTAAATCGAATCCTATGTCAAGCTTATCCTGGTAAGCATTATCATAATTTATGACTCTTTGACTAACACTGTAGTTGATCTATTGTATATAGCTTTTCTGTTTAATTTAATGTTTTTTTCGGTTTCGTTTTAAGCGACATAACATTGAATTAGTTTCACAACCGTTGGTCTTGTAATATTACATTCTCGAAGTACAGTCGAGCCTAACTCAATCCGACCCCTTAGGGACCAAGGGTTTGGGCGGAACGGCTAAAAGGTCGGGTTAACCTGGGATTTCAACTCATGTTTTTCATATTTAAAATTGTATTATTGTAACAATATTTAAAGAAATAAAGAAAAAAAGAAAATAGAAACGTACGTTATATAAACTAATAGAATGTCCGAATAGATATTAACATATATTTAAAATCTTAGGATGTAGGTATTTGGGGTATGCAGTCATAGTTACCGCAATTAAAAATACATTTTTAATTTGATAAACCGACGTTTCGGCTTGCATGGAGATGACCTGGTCATCTCTCAGTTTTAAACCATCTCTTTTCCTGAAACCCTGATGAAGTTTTGCATTGCAAGTCGAAACGTCGGCTTAGTAAATTAAAAATTTATTTTTAATTGCTGTATCTATGACTGCATACCCCATCTATATTTAAAATCGTTCATAATGTAAGTATGCCCTAAACCTTGTATTTAAGAACTATAGAACCAAACCGTAAAAAGATTTCAGCTACTTTTTGAGAAAATTTTAAAGCTTATTTTCTTCTCAAATTGTAGACAATTTAGTTAAGTTCACTTTTGAACGTTAAAATGTTTTCTTTAGAACCAACCGTGTAGCTTTTTCGTGAAATGTATAAAGTTTAAACGTCGAAAGTTTTGACCAATTAGCGAGCGAGGTCCTAAACTTGAATTTTAGGTCATAAGCACTACACTAATTATATATAAATATATCAGAATCATCCATCCTTTTACCCATCAATATTTAAAATTTTACCGTACTATTAAGGATTTCGCGAAAATATTGTCCACTCACACCTCCCTCGTTGACTTCGCTGGATTAGTCGGAGAGTCGGAATACCGGGTGGCGGATCAGAAAGATTTTATTGTACTGAACCCAAAAGACCCTTCATGGGGTGTAGTGGTACAGGGTTTTTTTTTGTTTTTTTTAACACGCAGAATAAGGCAAAACAATTATAGTGTCGTTAGAGAGATTTATAAATTAACAGAAAAAACACCCTACCGCTCAATATAAATGTCCACATTGCGTTTACACTTATTGCTTCAATTTCAAATTTCAGCTTCAATTTCGTGACCTACCAGCCGCGACAACCTTAGTTGTCATGACTGTCATAATTGCAGATGTCATTGGACCCCATTTCATGGACTAATGCCGTTTCGCTTTCCATCGAGTTGCAATCCCTCTGCGCAGCGTATCCACCTTCAGCGAATTATAAATATACCCTGAGCAAGAGTGGTGGGGGAACCAACCCTCATCAGTCAGTGCGCTAGTGTCTTTCCGTGTGGTTGTGTCTCTGTACCGGCTCAAATCTGCCTTACGTCATGTATGTATTACATATTTTATTTAAGCTACTAATTAGGTATAAAATATTGTGTTCGTAAATTCATTGTTGTGTGATGCAGAAAATATTGTATTCACCATAGACACCGGCGTTTTTTTTCTCAGTAAAGAAACTTTAGTTAAACCTCCTTATAAATTCGGCATGCTTCTCGAAACTGCTTGGGAAACTCCCGTCTAAGTTTTCTTTAAACTAAAAAAACCTAAATCCTCTACATTAGTATTTTTATATAATTCTTGTGAAATAGTATGAACATAATTTTTATTTTTTTAATGAGAAACTTTTTTGGTAAAAAAAAAAAAAAAAACTTTAACCAAGCTGTTTTGTTTCTAGTCATAAATTTAACCTTCTGTTTTTTTTTGTTTTGTTTTGTTTTTTTTCATTCTTATTCAAATTAGAATAGTTCTAACTAAAAAAAGCCATTATTGAAAAAAACTTTAGATGTCTTTCTTCTCTGCCGCTGCATCATACATGTATTTAACCTGCATATACCACATTATTTTAATTATTGTAACAAAAACTCAGAGTTGATAAATTGCTTTATATATTAGTTGCATTTATTTAAATATTTATTATACTTATAGATCATACTTATTTATTAAATCATATATATTATATGATTGTACAGGATAAAGACATAACTGAAGTCTTAATCATTGTAAATTAGCAATCATTTATCAAAAACACATTATTATTGTCTAGTTTACTGTCAGGTTGAACTAAAAAAAAACTCACCCTAGTTAAAAAAAATTAATGAAGTGCTGAAAATGTCAATATTTTTGCCTCGACCTCCTGACTTGTTAAATGTTCCCCAGAAAAGGCTTGACAGGCCAAAACATCAGCACTCCATGAATAAAAACTTTGGATGCATTTCTTTTTACTGGCTGCATTACAGACTATTTGCTTCCTAAAATATTCTGCATTCAGCCGTATTATTTTTATCATTAGGTATGATTAAATCTATGAAAATAGGTTTTGCTTTATGTTATTGTTATTTTAATTAATTTATTTACGAATTAAACGAGACACTTCAACGGCCTTGCAGGCATTCTCGTGCATCATTTTGAAGTTAACATTCCAAGAGGTATCATTTTTATTTTAATATTTAGTAATTTTTTAAAAACATTCAAATTCAACGCCAAAAGACTCAACAATAATCAAATAAATTGTTAATAAATTTCTTTTAGTATCTTATTTAAATTTTTTTTAACCGTTAAAGATCTAAAACTGTTCTTCCCTAGTCACAGTTTTTATGAATGATATAGAACTTTTACTTACTATATATATATAACAATAATTTTTAAATGGAGAGTTGAGTAGTTTTTTTTTTCTTTTTTTTAAAAAGAATTCTTTAAATCAAGAATAGTTTGTGTAAACAGATCCATACATATTTACACCCAGGCTAAAGACCCCCCAGCCAACTTTCCCACAATCATTTTTTCTATCAAAATTTCAAGTTAAAGATTGATTATGTTTTGTAACCTCCTGATCTCTGTTGTATGTAATATTTATTTATTTATCGGTCACAATTAAATTTTTATATCGTACATATCTTTTATTTTTACGGTAGTAAATTTAATAATACCATAATTTCACAGTGTCGCTATAAATGTTTTTATAATGATAGGCCTACTGACTCCTAATCATATAGTGACACTATGACCGTTGATTATTGAGTCTGTTCAACATGTCAACATCACCATTATCAGGCGTCACTGATTGCTCGAGGAAAACAACTCAGCGCCATTATCCCTCCGTATAATGTTCTCTGGAAGAAATATGAAGACAACGGAAATAAAATCCTTTAATGGAAAGTTTCATAAATTTACATACATTTCTTCTATGAATATACAAACTTCGGAACGAATGATATTTCCCCTCATTTTTCGAAAATCAGTGTTGTGTAAAAACAAAACAGAACCTATCATTTAGCACACATATTCAACGAAATACTGGTCTAAGGTACCCAGTTCACTCTTAAATCTTTTTACCATAGGCAACATAGTCATGACCTACAGAATAGGGACGAACACGCAAGCTGAAATGCTCCTTCAAAATGGTGTAAAGAAATGGCATGAGTGATCATGTATTATTGTAACTATTCCTCCTTCTTAAGTGTAGATGCTTTCAAAATTATCGTTTCCATATCAGGAATATATGATGCTTATAATTCCAAATCCAGCCTTACCCATTTTCAACAGTTTTTCACAGCTGGCCGATAAAGGTCTTGATTAGAAAGAGGCATAATAGTCCCTTAAGAACAGCATTATAAGATAACTGTAATGATATTAGGCTAATGTATATATGTGTATATAGGGTAAAACAGGCAGCTATTGACACATTTAAGGCAATATTCATACTATAATTATAGAAAGAAGAGTCCAATAAAGTTGAAATTTACAGTTATTTTTTCCTTAGGTACTATACGTTAAACAGTACTGTTCACACCAAACATTATTACTGCAATGTATTTTACAAGGTAGTGACAATAACTAATATGAAATCAGTTATTGATACCCCAAGAATATCTTTTAACATTTGGATAGCATTCCACTGATCCCTGTTGAACAGATCCGCTATCTAGGGCTCCTACTGGACAAACTTTTAACTTGGAATCCACATACAAGACTAAAACGACAGGAAACTGCTGTCTTCTTCAACATTTACTAGACAAACATTCAAAACTTCCGCTATTTGGAAGTATGGAGAGAATTGAACTAAACCATCTAACTCATCTCGTATCCAATCCTTGCAATCCAAAATCCTTAACGCCCCTTACTTTGTCATAAATAAACTTATTCATAAAGACCTCAGTGTTCTATTTGTTGCAGATTTAGCCCAAACCAGATACCTATCCTTTCATAGTAAGCTCCATAACCACTCGAATCCATTAGTAGTTCTTTTCAAGTTTTGACGTGTTATTGTAATCGTTATTAGCTCATTTGCTTGATGTATATATTTGTACAGTCGTAAATTTCAATAAATTGATATATGTATTATATATATATATATATATTATATATAAATGATATATATATAAAAAAAAAAAAAAAAGTTAAGGAGTCAGTAACTATCTGAGGTGTTAATAACTTTCTGGTTTACCCTATAAGTACGTTCATATATTATATTATTTATAAAATTTATATTACGTTATTTTGTATAGTACCTATGTACATTTGATTTTGTTCGAAAAAATTATTTTATTTAAACAAAATAAAATTGTCTTAAAATCATCTTCCTTTGTTATCATGTATTCACTACTTCGTTTAGAACATCTATATAAGTTGTAAATTAAAACGAACTAACAATTAAGAGATAGTAAATGTTCATTAAACTCATCAGGAGTAAAAGGCAGAATAAATTTATTTCTACTCTATAGACGATTTAGATTTAAAGTGAAAAAGTTTATCCTCGTTTTATTCGTTCTAATTTTCCTGTCGATTAATTTTTAAAACGATGAATCATGGGGGAAGTATCCGCAGTCGATTCCGAATTCTAATAAATAATGCAATGGCCTATTCTTCTTGTTTTGTCGAACCGTTTTACGAATGTTCACTATTGCACGTGGAAACATTTTTAACTTATTATAAAGACATCATGCTCCGATAGTGCTACATTTTCCTACTATTATATATTTGTGTGTGCGTGCGCCCGCGTATGTGTGTGTGTTTACACCAATTTGAAGAATTGATTGTACAATATATAATTTTAATTTTATGTCTTAAGACATCACGTAACTTTCTGTTTCTGCAATTTTGGTCTTTTGCTCACATTTAATTAGTTCAAGATTCATGATTAAAATACACACATACACACTATTTATTTTTTCCAATTTAGATATTTATCCATTTATTTATTTTAATAGTATCATATTTTTCTTTTATGGTACTATATAATATATCGGAGATAAATGTTTATTTATAAGCACTATTACTTAGTGGTGTATTGTAGCATTTAAAAAAAAAAAGTTTTCAAACATTGTTTTTTTTTAAATAAATAAAGCTAAATAATAATATAATAACACTGAATTAAGACATATTTCAAAATTATTTTTTATTGTTGAGATTATATTAAAAAAAAAAAAAAAGGATGAAATTTAAATGAAGGACGGGTTAGGAAAAGACATACATCTCCATGACCGATGTTAAACTTATATAACATAATATAATTGACAGTGCACGGATTTAAAACCAAAATGATACGGATTTTTATCTCGGAATTTCTGTATTCATATACTGACATAACTATGTCTGTTCACTTTGTTTTTAGCTGTTTTAATTAACTAATATGAGTGATAGTCAGAAAATCTAATTTAAGATTTTTTTTTTTTTTTTTTTTTCTGTTAGCCAGTTTCTTATATTCCTTCCCCACGTGCCTTTGATTCTTTTGTAGCAGATAGGTCTGCTTTGTCAGGCGTTACCTCATACTCCTACAGGTCTTGGGGTTTACCCGGATTCTTAGAAGTACGTATATGGCCTCCATAACTGTGAAACCTTGGACTACCTGTAGTTGAAAACGTTACCTGGAATTTATTGCATTTTTACCTGTGTCTATTGTTGAAAACTTGGACTTTACAAATTTGTTACAGGTTACTATTTCTCTTCGCAGTACATTGCCCCCGTGGTTTGGCCCATTATTCATCTGCACTTCCCCTCTTCTTGGGAGCAGCAGCTGATGCTCTTTCACATCCTTGTTTTTAGCCGCTCTCGTGTAATGTCGCTCATGCAATAGATTAATTTTTAAATATAGTAGCAATATTGAGATTGAAAATTTATCAATTATTTAAATTAAGTTTAAAAATTAACCTTTGTCTTTCATTTTTTTTTTCTTTTAAAAGTTCACTTCTAAATAGAGAAAAATTATCATGATTCGGGAAAATCAGATAACAACGAAGACCTTTTATCAGCTGAGAGTAGTCTAAAAATCATTTTTAGAAAACATATAGATAGCTTCCAAGAGAAAATAAAGGCAGTTCTGACTTTTTCAGACATGGAAGATTTAAACGCTTTTATCTCGCAAGTTTTTAGATTTAATATAATCTCAAGGTGGGTTTTATAGATCTCGAAATATGTGATGGCCAAGACTTTGGCCGGCTAGTCGGCTGACATAAACGCCGATTTATCGGCTAAGCCGGTCATTTCTTCGATTAGAATTTGGGTGACATCGGCAATCTTCGAGGCACTTTGTTTATAGCCCTCAGTACATGTAGCTACAGCTTATATTTATTTTATATATATATATATATATATATATATATATATATATATATATATACATTTTTGCCGGTCAGTAACGTATTGTTTCTGTTTTTAAGAAAAATAAAACAAAAGTCCGCAATTCACTTTTCTTAGCTTAGATAGTTAATTAAGAAATTTGGAAATCAATCATGCCGAAAAAAAATATCGTAATTATGGACTTACATAAGTAAAAAAAATAAATATCGTACAAGTAATTGTAAATAAAAACGTAAATTCCTAACATAGTAGTTTCTTCTCGTGTCCTAACCTTTATACATACGTATGCATATAACATTTAAATTAATAATTAATCATTTTTTAATTACGAAACAAAACCAAATGGGTTTTACCGACTTCTCGGTCCATTTCTAGTAATAAGCCATGTAAAATATGTAATGGATAAATCATCAAAATTTCATAAATATGATTCGTTAAAACAAGTCCTCCTTTCATTTCTATAAATTCAAGCCTTCTTCTGATGTACTAGAAAATTAAAAAATAACTATGTAATTAGTCAGTAACTAGTTTTAGTTACTGAGCGATGTATTTTTAGTACATCAGATACTATATATAACATAGTGTAACATGTTATAGAATGTAGTAACTTATACTATCATAATATATATGTTACTGCTCTCAGCTGAGGTGTTCTCTGATTTTCTCAAATTATGATTATTTCATTCTATTTAGAAGTGAACTTAATAAGAAAAAACATAATTAAATCATACATGAAAAACAGAAATGCCCAATTCGTTCCTACCGCTTTCAAATCTAGGTTTTTCAGTGACAGTTACCGCTGAAGTGAAGCCTTGACTCATATAAGAGTATACGTCAATCCCAAGTTTGCTGACGCATTCTCTCCTTAAATTTAAGTCACGAAAAGAGGCATTTTATTCTACTAATATTATGCCATTAACATTTGTTTTTTTTTTTAATTATACATTTTTGTTACACTTTCATATTATTTTCAATCTAGTTGGTATTAAAACATTTTGTTCATTATAGCCATCATGCAAAAATTCATAAATGTACACGATTTTTGGAAACTTCATATAGCAAAATCTGTCTGCATTTCATCGAATGTATTGTTTTTATGAAGATTTCTTTGGTGTAAAGAAAACGATCCCTTAAGTTGAGTGTAAAGACTTTTTTTTTTTTGCTTTTATATTCAGTACAGTTTATGTGCTATACAATAAAATAAGAAAGGATCGTTTACACAGGATAACATGTATCAGTGTGTTAACTTGCTCTTCAAACGAGAATTTCGAATTATTTACAAACAATTACATTATTTTCCTATTCTTTATATTAATTACTTCTCTTAACAATAAAATAAAAAACTACCGTACTTGGAATTCTTTTCGATGTTAAAAAAACATACGCTTAATAAGTGGGAACAGAATTATCAGGAATCATCCACAGGCCTATACTTTAAGTCTATCGTACCACAAATTTTAAAGGAACCCTGGTTCTTTCGATTAAATTTAACCAAAGACGTAGTTAGAAATTTTGCTAGACTTAGAACTAATCATGGTTTATGCAATGTTTATCTTCAGCGCATAGGAATTAAGAAAGGCTCAGAGTGTGATAGATGTATTAAGAGAGAAACCCTCCAACACATAATCACAGAATGCCCGGCTTACAAAAACCAAAGAGAAAAGTTTCTTAATTTTTTAAAACCTTATAGTAATAATATTCGATATAAAAAATTATTAGCAACAGACAAACCAGAGGAAATAATCAGCATCACCCAATATTTATATTCAATAAATAAATATATCTAACATTTAAATAGTAAAGAACTAAATAGATAGCATAATGATTGGCTGTATGGATAATTAATTCCAATGCCATAAAAAAAAAAACAATGAAATATTAAGATTAATAATTTATTCGCACATCCTTGTTTATCATACATTAATTGCAATCAAAGTGATCTCAGTCACTATCACATAGTGTTATAACTAGGGATATTAAGATAGGCAAAGCATGTAATGGTTGTTCGAAGTTCCACGAAAGATGAACTATTATCGGCAGTTGATAATCCCTTTCATCAGGAATTTAAACTTAGAATTTAGCTATTAACATTTTTTATTTAACTTTCTTTCGGTATCTATTTTATTGCTAGTGGATTATGGGAGAGATTACTTTTCTATATTAGAAGTAAAATCAAGATAAATTTCTGTTTTGTTTTTTTTTAATTCTGTTAGTTGTATCAAACAATATTATTGTAATTAAAAATGATAAACTGTACACCTATAGACCAATAATCTATTGAAAAAAAAACACATATATATTTTCCTGTCCTGTTTGACAATATTAAAAAAAATAATTAGTGCTTACTTTTTTTTACATTTAAATTATTTTATATTCGCAACTGTGCGTCACAAATTCAGCGAAATTGATGTTTCTTTGAATATATCTAATTAAAAAAATTAAAGAAAAATAAATTCTTTAGGAAGTAAGAATATACTCTGGTAATTGTCTTTAATTTTTATACTGGTAACGGTTATTATAAAAGAGGATCAGCGAGGGAATTGAGATTATTTTAAGTTAAAGAGTAAAGTCTATTTTGTTTGTACGTATATTTTAATAACAGTTAAAATTAAGAATCAAATACTGCCACTGCAATAATATTAATTTTATTAGAATACTAGTTTCGAAAGTTAAACATTCATCTTCACATCTAGAAACACAAATATTCAAAACATCATCAATTTTATATACATATTATATTTACCGTATATAAATGAAATGAAAATAAATTTTATTGTAGGGCCCTTGCCTCCTAAGAATAGTATAATGGTGGTCTAGCCGCCGTATATTGAAAAAAGGACTTAATACTAAGAAGGAAAACAATAATGAAATTAAATTATGGTATGAAAATTATTAAATTTTACAAGAAAAACGAAATAATTCTTTAAAAAATTAAAAATAACATTAGAGAAAAAATAAAAACAAATAAAACAAATAGGAATAAATCGTCTCCAAAATGCGGAAAAGACGTCTCGCCTTTTACGGACACTTGACGAGGATGGATCCGAACAGACTGACTAAAAGGATATTCGACTATTTTGGTAAACTCAAGGCATATAACAATTCATGGATCATGGAGTGCAGAGCTGACCTGCAACGTTGCGGAATACAGGAAAGCACAATACACAACAGAGCACAGTACAAGAGGGAAGTGGAGGAGAGGGGCCGGATTGAGTGCGTAAGGGTGAGCAGACCGAGCACGCGCGTGTGGTCGCAGGAGAGGAGGAAGGAGCACAGTGAGAGGAATGAAGCGAGATGGTGGAGGTCAGAGCTGGAAAGAGATCCTGGAGAAGATGACTGCCGGGTTTCCTTCATGACGAATAAAATTGTAGCGTGATCCACAGCGATCTTAACAAAAAAAAAAAAAAAAAGGAATAAAATATATCTTATCTGAAAAAATTATACTTAATCTGAGATGATAATATAAGGTATAAAATAAATAAATAAATATGATTCTATTTCCAAACTCAAAAATTATCAGCTTTATGTGGATTCCGAGACACTCAGGAATAGAAGGTAATGAACACAAGCGGATTCAGCAGCCAAAGAAGCGTGTTCCCTCTTCCTGTCACCAACCCCAATCCCTGTCCCTTTACCAGATGTCAAATCATTTTTGAAACATCAAATCAATATAGTTTGGCATGAAAGATGGCTTAGAACCGACAACACAAACAAACTAAAAAAAATAAGACCATCTCCAGGACCATTGAAGCAAGAAATAGGACCAAGAAAAAGAACAACTTATCTTTACAAGACTAAGAATTGGACACTCAAAATTAACCCACACTTACTTATTGAAAGATAAGCCACCCCCAAAATGCAACGAATGTCAGGTAAACCTGGCAATAGAGCATATTCTTGTCGAATGCAAAAAATACTAAAAGGAAAGAAAGAATAATGGTATGATGAATCAAGACATCTCAATATTGCTTGAAAATAACTTGAATCTCCACAAAAGCATTATTCACTTTTTGAAAGAAACGTATCTGTACAAGGACTTATACTTCTCAACCTAAGTATGGTGTCTCTAACCAAATGTAGTGGTACAAGGCACCAAAAATAAAAAATAAAATAAATAAAAATAAAAACAAAGTTGAAATAATATTGTGAATATCCATATCCCATTGTAATAAATATTTTCTTCTAAATTGAATTGAATAACTAATATGTCAAGGAAGAGTCGGGATTTTAAAATATTGAGAGTGCAGGAATTGAATGAGATAGAGAATGGAGAAATGAGATTCAAAAAACTTTTGAAAGATGCTGTGCTGAAGGGAGTTAGGTAAAGGTCAGAACGACGGGATCTGGTTTTGCGGGAATTTACTGATGATTTTAATGTTAATGCCTTGATAATGTAAAGGTGACTGAGAAAAGAGATATATTAAGGAAAGAACCAAGGAAGTACTGTCGTCGGAAGGAAGGAAACCGTTTTAATTTGGTGTGGTAGTGAGAAATTTTGTCATGACGGAGTATCTCTAGAACGAATCTCAGACAATAGTTCATATTTTTCAATCTAGCATCTTGAGATTCCGAGAGACCTCCATACACCGCATATGCAGATCAATATACTTGTATTTAATCAATTATTCATAAATGTCTGATTATATTGAACCTTCTGTAACACCACGCCTACCTACACTTAAAAGTTTCTTAGTTGCTCTATGTCATATTGGATTTGGTGCATTGGAAATTCAATTAGCGATTGATGAGTAGGTTTTTTGTTAATAGGTACGTGTCTACTAAACTTGTCTTACTGGTAACAGGGAAATTTCCTTCAGCAGTTAGATATGATCCCTCTCCTCCTTATTTTTTCAACTTAAAATTAGATTTCGATTACATTGTTTAGTACCATTATAAGGAACGTTATCTTATACAACTCAATTTTCTTGTTTATATATATTTTTTTAAACCGGTTTTATTTTTAATTAATTTATCAATAAATAATTTATTAACCTCATAAATATTATAACCGGAATAAATTTTGTTTCTTATGAAATAAAAAATATTCTGTCTAAGTTGTACCGAATTCAATCAAACATCGTTGAAAATCGATATGTTTGAACTATAGCGAGTTATAACAGGATATCAATTGAAAATGTCAAGGGCAAAATTTACGTCATGTGGTATCTTATAATAAAAATACCTAAAAAATAAAATAATTGCTAAAATATATAATAAACGGCTCTACGGAATTCATAACGTTTAGCAAAATACGTTTTCATTGTATAGTAAGGTATTATTAATGTTTAGAACAATCAGTTGATATTATTTAAAAATGTTATGGAACATAATCTAAAGTTCTAATTATAAAAAACAACAGTTGAAGCTAAAGGAATTATTAGATCCACAGAAAAAATAATCAACACTATCTCTTAATCACAATTTTCTATTTCTTTTCATTCACCGCCGGATCTGTTCAAAGCTGGAAATAGAAAGCCTATCTAATAGATTTAGTGTGATAGTTCTCTGAATGGTTTCGCAAATTGCCAACAAACAGTTTACATAGGACTATTTTCTCCTACCCAACAGTGTCAAAAATGTGTCAGTAATAGCACAAGGCAATATAATAAGGTGTCTATACCTTCTATGTTATTTTAAGCCTGTCTGGTTTATTTATAGAGAAGGTATTGCGCCATCCTCCCTGATCCTGGTACAATAATAGGCTTCATTTGTTTGTATTGAAACAATTGAACTTAACGTAACATGGGTCTGTGTCCATTGAGGCAGTTGATCTTAATTTATACGATTTTAGAGACCGGATTGTTCTCAGTAATATGTTTAAGGTCGTAAGTTTGTTATGTTCTTCGGAACTAAGAAATTATAAGAATTCCTAAAAGAAATTCTTCGGAATTAAAAAAATTAAACTAAATGTGTATTCAGTTACACTTAACCATTTATTACGATTCCATTTTTATTCGAAATTGAACCGTTTTTATTTCCTTAACCAGAGTTTATTTATGATTGTTTAGCTAAAGTTAGGTAATTTGGGTATATAGTAAATTAATTATGCTCTCAGGAATATATAAATTTAATATATATATAATTATATATAAACAATAAAGGCTTAGCGAACCCGAAGGTTCGATGCCTACATCCCCAAGTTTCTACCTCACACCTCCCTCCAACCCACCTGATCAAAACCAACATCTACAAGATCAGCCCTAACGTAATCCTCCATCTACATCAGCCTGGCTTTACTTCATTGATTCCCTACCTTTTATTGCTTGCGATCTAATATTTTATAGTTTCTGTTTATTTAACTTCTTTTTTTTTGTTACTTATTCTCCACTATTTTTTAAAATTATCTTAATACTGTATTCTAGATTGTTACACCGAACTTTTTTAATTAAGGTCTTAATAACTACTTACATTTCGTTTTTATTTTCCAAGACTCCAAGTGGGTTGGAAACCAATCTGCATTCACAACTATGTATTATTCTTATATTGTCAACCACATATAAATCTCTAGTTTAGGACTCCGTCCTTGGATTTCTGCTGCCAGCTCAGACTAATGGAGTCTGCCGATACGACCTATCATTATTTTCAATACTTCCTATGACTTAGTTATTTTCTCTGACCAAAATGCAATTTAAAATTAAATCAGTCATTTTTCTTTGATCATGGTCCAGCCCACAGTCGTAATAACTTATAAGGTACCATACAGAACGCATTAGAAAATTAACATTGTTCCAATTTCTGTTAATAGTATGGTATATAATACATGTAAAGATAAATTTAATATTATATAAAAGTAAATAATAGAAATTAAAAAACGTCAAGAAAGAAATTATTTGTTCATGTTTGATCTGAAAATTAGTTAGCATCCTTTTGGCGGTTCTCGTCCCTGTGTCATTTCCGATTTACTCAAATTTGTTTCGGTCCATTGTTTAGTACGGTTGCAAATTTATTGTTCACAGTTTTGTCAAGTTTTTTTTATTGCATTGACTTGTCTTACCTTAGTTCATTATGAGTATGTGACAATTGTTCTTTTCCGCTTTTCACCATTTGGTATGCTATTACTATCTTTAAGTGCAGTTTTTCATTCATGTCATCTAGCTATTTGTTTTCAATCATCAAGAATGCTTCCTACCAGCTTTTGTAATCAATATATATAATCAATAAAACTATTGCTTTATAAATAATTGTTAATTAAACCAACAAATACTAATTAGCAATTAATACAACAATTCTATACGTGTGTGTGTATGAGTCATTCTTTATAAATGAGAGGATAACTTCTTCAGAAATACTTTAAATAATTTTTGAATAAATTGTTTATCCATATATATATATATATATATATATATATATATATATATATATATATATATATATATATATATATACAGTC
The DNA here is from genome assembly GCA_003667255.2 of Euschistus heros. Classification (NCBI taxonomy): domain Eukaryota; kingdom Metazoa; phylum Arthropoda; class Insecta; order Hemiptera; family Pentatomidae; genus Euschistus; species Euschistus heros. Next base: position 88,331 of record RCWM02000827.1, read on the forward strand.
GTGGTCATAGAAATTGTTTTTTCATAAATGAATATCATCAACACCTTTTCATGAAATGTTTTGGAAAGAATTAATCTATATTATGGATCGAAAAGGAAAGAAAAAGAAAACACTCACAACATAAAATTAAATAATTTTTGAATAAACTATTTATAAAAAAAAAAAAAATAAACCAACAGTTGTTAAAATTTTAAGTGTGTAAAAATATCTTTCTATTTTTCTTTTTAGTACTTTGTCGGCATTGATTTAATCAAATTTTCTATTGTTTCTTCAGGAATTTCGAGGTTCCACACATTTTTAATTGTTTCCTTTAATATTTTATTATTATTAGGTTTAATTTCTTTAATTTTTTTCTTCATGATTATCCACAAGTTTTTTATAAAATTTAAATCTAGGCTTTAGATCCCCTTAGAAGATAAAAAATCAATTACCTCTAAAAAAAAACTGTTATAAATTAAACAAATGTGCAAGAATTTCAAGTGGCTTTATGGCTTAAACCAGTTAATACGAGTACTTACAGTTTTGGCTGTGTGGCATGGAACAGAATCGTCTTAAAATATGAAATCCTGACAATACTACTGATGGTTTGTCAAACATTCTTCCAACATTTTGTTATATTTTTTAACAATAATAGTCCTATCATTAAAATTCAGTTGACCAATTCCAAAGTAAGAAAAACATCCCCAAATCATGTCACTTGCTGGATGTTTCTTCGTTTATAATATGCAGTTTTCAAGAAATCTTTTGTGTGAACGACGTCGTACATAGGGAACATTCGTACCATCACTACTGAAGATGACAAATTTGCTTTCATCTAAAAAGATTGCTTTTTTCCAGTCTTCTGCTGTCCTGTTTTGGTATTGTTTCGCCCAATTCAGACGTGATTGCTTCATTTTTTGATTGAGAAACGGCTTTTGGCTGGTTTTTTCCCCTTTTCTCTGAAGCATCGACCAACAGTTTCCTTACTTACATGGATCAGATTGCTTTCTGCAAGATCTCTGGATATTTCCTTGGCAGTTGTAAAGCGATCCTCTAAGGACAAACGCACTATCAATCGGTCTGATCGGTCGTCTGTTTTTCTTTTCCTTCCAGTATCTTTCCTTCGCTCCGTTGTGCCATGAGAAAGATTTTTTTTTTAATACTCTGTGTACAGTTGTTAGGTGACACCCTATCCGTTTCGATATCTCTCGAGAAGATTCTCCCACTTCATGTGATGTCTCTATTTAGTTATTAACTTAAGGATTAAAAAAAAGTAAGTGGTACGATTTCTATGACCACGACTGTATTTAAATATATATGAATAAACTGCTTTTAGTTATTGAATTATCTTTAAATGAATATAATATTTTTCCAATGAATTCCTCCTATAGATAATATTATTTATAAACTGTTATCAACTGGTCCGCTTTTTATTAATACATTTTGCAACTATAGTCATTTTCTATTCATTCTTTATCATTGCTATTATATTTTATCAGATATTTTCTCTAGAATAAAATTGGGGTCACTAATTGATAATTTTAAAAATATATTTGTTTGATTATTCAGATATATGTGTTTGAAGAATAAAATGTAAAATTTAATAGTTAACCAAAAAAGAGATATAAGTGGCCGAGCGGGTACTTAGTTATGAACTTAACGTGGTCGAGCTTAGTATTCTCGAGTCAAATGCGGTGCTGTAGGATAACCAGATGTTCCTTCTTTAGTTGACAATTTAGATACGACAATCTTCAATAAACTTTAAACTACGACGAATATGCTCTAAATGATCGAATTTCCTTGGAAAATAAGAAGTCAAATACTTTATGGATATGGCGAAATTTTTATATCGATTAATATCGAAATGGTCTTCTCGTATAACCACTATAATTTCTCCTCTATTTTCCAGCTGGAAAGCTTAACCCTTAAAGAGTTGTTAGAAAACCTTTAAGAAATATGATCACCAATTCATGTTGATCTGTCTATATATATTCACTCGGTCATGTCGTTCTGAAGTCCTGGTGAACCCATTGTTAGTTAATTTTGAAAAAATATTTATATAAAATGTATTTGTGTATTGAATAGGAAACTGTTTCTCGATACTTAAACTACATTGAAAAAAAGCTGATTTAAAAACAAAATAAAAAAACATTTATTTATTGTGCCAAAGTTTCAGCTTACTGTGCAATCCTAATAAGAGAAAATAAAATATATGTGACAGAAAGTTGAATAAAAATGTTATCAAATACTCTATTTGATCCGATGTGTATTTTTTAATGTACTAACTCTTTGTTTCATTTTATTTATTTATTTTTAATAATGATATCCTCTTATCTTCTGTTGTAAATAAATAATTATATTTTAAAAAAACAAAATTAACGTTCTTTTTATGTTATATGAATTTGTTAAACCAATTTACCTCATTTTAAACTATATTGATTTAAAATATTTGCGCTATTAAAATCAGTTATTGAGTTTGTCATCCTCGACGTTAAAAATAAAAAATTTCACTAATTTATTTTCTACAATCATCAATATTTAATAACGTTTTGGTTTAGTAGAATGTGTTGGACCATTATCATTTGATGTTGTAATCTTGGATAAAGAATGTTATTTGTATAAAAAAATAAGTTTTCAAACTAAAAATAATATACATCTATAAGAATGAAGAAAACTCATCAACCATATTTAACAAAAATAGCAAATAAAAACACCAACAGTAATTCTATTTTTATTTACTCATGATATCGTGAACGAATTGTACTTTGACTGAGCCTATCACATCTATGAAACAGTTTCCGGAAATCCGTCTGATGTCTCCGAGCTACGCGTAGCTATACTTCTTTTAATTGCTATAAAATATAATAATAATTTTAAAATTTTGTAATAAATGCAGTGAAGGGAGAAAAAAGAAGAAAAAGTGAAAATATGGAATGATAATTATTATTAGGGTTGATCACCACAATGAAGAAAAGGAGGATGAACTCTGTGGGCACATTAAAAGAATGGGATCAGAGAGATTCGCCAACAAGATCCTCACCTTCCAGGAGAAAAGGAAGACACAAGTACCTTCGGTAAAAGAAGTGCATCAGGATCTGGAAAAATGTGGAAAAAAGTTGCGGAGGTGAAGGACCTGACCGAGAAAAGAGCGAGGAGTATTCTCTGTAGAACAAGCCAACGAACGAAGGAGTACTGGAGAAAGAGAACTGCAGAAAATAATGGATAGATGCCATAGATGCCTGAAACGAAAAAAGAAGGGGTTGATGAATTGTTTGCAACTAATATTAGACTTCTCGGGGACTAGTTTCGAATGTTCAACTTTCTTTATCAGTTTTAAAGATGTAAAAAGCGAAAGGGCTTCTTAAAGCGAGTTCTAGAGCTTAGAACATTTGACTTGATATTAATCCTTATAATTATTTTTGACAGATTACAATTCTCCTATTCAGTTATGTACATAAAATTGCAGTAAGTTATTGCTGATTTTTTAAATACGTGGACTCTTACCAGACTTAAAGGACGAGAAACATCTAGTCGTTTCCGTCTACTCCAAATTTACTTGAGAAGCGTTCAAAGCTCCTAATAAATTACAATAGACTTATTTACGTGACAATAATGTGACCCATTTGAACATACGAAGTTGTTCTTTGGGGCTCCATTAAACTTTCCAATTCTTCTCGTATCTAATCTTTACGATCCAAATTCGTTTGTAAAATCCTCAATCCTCAATCCTTCTTATAACATTATGATCTTAATATTCCGTGTGTTGCTGATTTGGCCCTAATCAGATACCTATCCTTCCATAGTAAACTCCATACCCACTCGAATCCACTAGTCTCACACTCACTTCCCGTTTTCCCGAGGCGTCTGAAAAATAGATGGCCAAAAGACATTATAATGTAGAACATTTATTGTAGTACTCCTAGTGAGTAGTTCTTTACATGTTATAGACATATCATTGTAATAATTTTCTTAAAATTTACTTCTTGTATATAGTGTACACAGTTGTAAATATCAATAATTAGTTTTATATTTATATACACACACATATATACACTCAAATATATATTTAGAAACTCAACTCGGTCATTATTATTACCATTTATCAGATTTATTTCATATAAAATTAATATGTAAAACAGGTTCTAATTCATGGGATGTATAAATTGCTGTTGCTAATGTTGAATGAATTAATAATGAAAAAATGAATATTTAATTCTATAGTCAAAGTAGCAAAAAAAAAAATACATGTTTTGCCCATTTTGTTTTCGATTTTGGCACCGTTCCTGAACGACCCATTCCGTAAATAGTAGCGACTACGACCCTTACTATATCTTATCTAGCTCAAGGCTTCCGCATCCTTCCAAAGAGGTAGGTGCCTAGCGCTTACCAACAATTTAAGAGTCGCAACAAACCTTCTTATCACCGCTCGGTGCAGCTATGTGATTTAATAATAATCAAAATTGTTTTAGGAAATAAGTATTATCTTACAATAAAATAAATAATATCCTCTACCTGGACGATATTTGCAAAAGTTGTTTTAACATGAAAGGAAAGGCGGCTGTTGCCATGGTGGTCATCATTTTGAGTGGTTCTTTCCTGATCTCGAAAAAAAATTATTGTCCATACTAATTATCAATTGTTAATTTTAAATAAATTATAGCGTGACCCTTCCTCCGCAGAATCGTTGGAGGTGTTGGAAAAGATGGAGAATAAAGAAAAAGAAAAAACATAGAAATATATGAGGGGTATAAGGAAAAAACATAGGCGAGGTTATAAAGATTGGAAAACTTCGATTGGTGTGCTAGGTTGCTTGCTCGGATGACTCAGAGATGTCAAAGAAAATGATCAAGAACGAATTTCATTGATAGAAGAGAGTGGGCGTTCATGTAAGTTCCTCAAGGATCTGTTCTGTCCCCAGTACTGTTCTCAATATACACAGCTAAAACTGTTGAATGTATAGCAGAGCGAATATTCGAGTGATAACATTGAAAACGATTTATTGACAACCCAATGAAAGCCACGAAAGTTAAACGGCAGGCGAAGCCTTATGGATCACGCAATGAGTGGTGGAATTAAATTGTTCAATTTAATTCCAAGGAGACAGTATTATTTTTATTTTATAGAAAAAATAAGTCCAACTCCTTGTGACTTGTGTAACGTGGTGTAACAAAAAGGCAAACCAACAGTATGCTGGACCACTGCAATCGGATACTTACTAAACCATTTGTCAAGGTGACAAGACCTCAAATTAATGGTTTATAAATGTGTGATTATGAAATGTCCTCCGTCAACGAGAGGATTCCAACGGTTTCCGAATTAGTTATTGTAAAGGATTATTGATTACAAAACAGAAACTGATAAACATTCCTAATCATCATTTGGTTGATAATGACTAAAATTATCCTAGGAGATAATATTTCTTTATATTCATCCGATACATGGCAAATCTATTATTCACAACGCTGACACCGATCGAGGTCGCAAGATTACTTGAAGATGAAACCTTTTATATAATTATTAATTATGTATGGTTATGAATGAACTAAGGTAATGATGTGAAAATTATCCCTCAATAAAAAACGTAAATAAAAGTACAATAAAAAAACTCTGATTTTAAAATCTACATTTATTACAAAATTTACATTTATTTATTTTTTATTTTTGGTGAAACAGGGCTTAAAGCAGGACTAGAACCTCCTCAATAAGTTTTCTCCATCCTCTCACTCCTACCTGACAGAGGTCTTGCTCCACGTCTTGAAAATTTACATTACATTTATATAACATTATCAAGAAGAGATTGTAGGGGATCATTGGTGTTTAGTTGGTAGTTTATCCGAAAGTATCTTACTGTGATTCAAATTCATTTTTAAGAAGAAGAAGGTAATAAAATTTATTCTGGGACAGTTTGTCCCCTAAGAATAAAATATGAGTGCAATACATAGGGTAATCGACTGGCCACTAAAATTGATTAATGATTACATTATGAGTTACAAAATAAATGATAAATTTTGTAAAAGAACACAACTTACGTATACTATTATAAAATATAGCACATAAATATTTATTATTTACATTTGCTCGGAAGATTTAAAATTCAGTAGGTAAAGAAATAGATGATGATTATGATGGGCAATGAATTTCAGGAAGCGGGGATAGTAAAGGATTTTTCGAAGGATCCAGTTCGATGCACAGTGTACGGTTTGATGGGTTGGGTTCTAGTATTGAAGAGGTGGGTGGAGGAACGCAGAGTAAGGAGATCATGAATCTGGGTGAAATATGAGTGCACCTAGGAAGTATTGACGTCGGAAATTGTGGAACAGCCACCCAATTTCAGAATACTTGTGAGAATTTAATAAATCAGTTCATTTTTACATGGATATGTATTTGGGTAGGGGTCTATAGTTTTCATTTGTAACGTTGTTTTCACACTTAAAAATATAACATTTTTATACGCTCTAGCTTTGTTAGTGTTTCTCAAATCGAAAAATTTAACGACAGTTTCCTTATCAGAAATGTGATGGAAAATATTTTTTATTATACAGCATTTGTTGCCAAGGACCAACTGTTTAGGAGCTTTATTGGTTTGAATGAAAAAATTTACGCTTTGCCTACATTTTTTAAAGTGTTGGGACTTTTTTGACACACTGTAGCTCTGTTGGTCTAAGGCGGATCGAAAAGTTCTCGTCTGTTTACTTTCCAAAGGCAGTAGATTATTGATAGACATATCCATGATCTATTGTTTTTCGCAGTCAAGGAGAATTTTTTTAATAATAGTTTAGAATCGTCGGTTGGTTATTTCGTCTCTTGCTCCTTTATCATCGCTTTATCCTTGTGACCTCTCTATATTATTTTCTCCTGAAGGAGGCCTTTAAATTAGAGCTTGCAACACCACTCACCTCTTATATTCAATCAGCGGTCGTCGATTTCTGTGTATACATATACACTTACAGAATTATTAGGAGAGTAAATATTTCACTATATTATTTTACTAACCAGGAATTTGTTTACAACTGGACTCGCATTCTTGTTTGTTGTCTATCCGCCAAGTTGATTCTATTGTTAAGTTAAATTAAATATGCAGTGCCTTCAGCTATTTATCAGCGAGAACTGAAGGATCTGGTATTTCAATAATGGACTAACTAGTTATTCTCCTAGCCGTCATTCACTAACGATCGCTCTTCAGGTTATTATTATGTGAGTGCTCAGCCACCGAAGAGAATTATATCATCACCTGTTATTATATAAATTATCAATGTTACCGGTTATTTGTGCTTTCTAATTTCTTGCAAGTCATCCTCGAGTAGTTTATAAAATAATTGTTAGTAAACTATTAACATCCCTAGGAAGACTAAGGTTTATATCTTAAATTTTATTTAAAATATACTTGAAAAAAAAAACATTGAATAATAATAAATAAGTATGAGTTTATTATTCTTAAATAAGTAATCTTATTTGATTAATATTGAATGACGGATTATTTTCAGACACTTTCGAATCATCGATATATTTTTCAATAAGTACAATAACGAATTCCATAAAAATTCCTGAAATCATTTGGTTTCTATTCATTGTTACACACTCTCAAGCTTTAAATTTGTTATCCACATGTAGAAGTGTCTCCAAGTTTGATTTATTACCTAAACGATCAGCTTAATGAATATATATTTTTTATTTATTATTACTTTATATTTGACTTGGTCTTGTCAAATACTACTTGTAAAATAAATTAAATATATTTAGGATTATATAATCTTAAATTTCCTTCAATGGATTAGGCAAAATTGATTGTATTGACTTCAAAATGTGGAATGCATGAAGAAATTAGTTAACTTTTTTATCCAAAAAAGTTCATCTGTTTTCTCATTATTTTCTATGAAATCTAATGTTTATTATTAATTTTATTAAATTAATTATTAATTATTTTTTTTTTGTCACAGGGTAGAGATGGTCCCTGAAGCCTCTGCGCAGGAGTGCGCCTCGGCAGCAGCCCAAGAAATCCTGATATCGTCCCCTGGCAGTAGTAAAGCCAGGCAGAAGAAGTTCCACCGCCACTTCAAAACTGTGCCACCCGATGAGAAAGTCCTTAACTGTTAGTACTATTTCATATTCACTCACACAAATTTATTTATCTACTATGTAAAACATTAACGCCTTAAAACTACAGAGTTGCAGAATCTATGTTATAACATTAAGACTTCACTTAATTAACTTACTATAATCTCTATCCTACAAGCTAACGATATCCTATTCAGAACCCCCTTACATGTACCAAGTGCAGAAAAAGTAGTTAAAAATCATAATTAGTCTTATCTTTAATAGTGAAAGGTCGAAAATGATTAGAAGAAAAAAAACTATAGCGAGCCATCAACTGTATCATTTAATGAAATCTTACATTATCATCTCTCTTTTTTTATTTTATTTTTTTAGGCCCAAAACGGTACGATTTTCTGATCATTCTATGTTTTCTATATTATTATTGATTATAAATACTATTTTTTTGTTCGGATTATTACATGTAATGTATTCCGATCCCCAGAATCTTCTTATTTGCCTAATCCTCTTCATCTCGCTGTCCACTTGCCTGGCAGTCTTTCTCTTGCATTCTCAACCCATGTCTCCTTTGGTCGTATAAAGGAAAAGCTTTTTTGGGCATCCATTCTATTCCATCCTTATCAAATGACCAAACCACTGAAGCTTCTTGATCTCCATATCAAACAAAATATTCTCTCCTAATAATAAGTCGATTTCTTTCGTTTTCATCTTTTCATTTGATTTTCCATGTTTCTGCACCATACAGGGCTATCGCTTTAGGTATATATAGGAGACCTCTATATTCCAGTGGACTGAATTCAGGATTCTAATAATTCTTGGGAATACATATACTCTTACAATACTTTTTTGTATTCTATAAAACAGAATACAAAACTTTTATTAATACTGTTAATACTCTCCTGATGAAATCTTCGGATAGTTAACCTGAGCTGTTGTTTTCTCTTTTAAGTTTATTTGAAGTTTCTTATGCTAAATCAAAAAAGGAGAATGTCCAAAAAATACAGCATCATGATAGCTTATTCGACATCCAATCACAAAAGGTTATCTCATGGAGACTACAAGGAGAATTGTCACATGTTTTGATGTTATTGTTTTCAGTTTTTTTTTTTTTTTTTTTTTTTTTTTTTTTTTTTTTTTTTTTTTCAGAACTATGGTTACAGTTAAAATCAGAAAAGTGAGATCAAAATCGTTCAGGCTCAACCACTTATTAACTGCCTTACTCTTATACTTACGTTTAAAATTAATGATATATAAAATTGTGATCTTTCCAACTCTGCTGTATTGTGCACCATTATTTTCAAAAATAGTAAGAGATATAAATGACCACCTACAATCATTCCAAAACGGAATAATGAGACAAATTGTTAAAGGTGCTGCGATGCAACGAGTCAATACATCGAACATGTGTGAGAAATTAAAAGTTAAACAAATCAAGGAGTTTTTGGATGATACAAAAGTAAAATTTTTCGATACCTTTAAATATATTTCAAACCCAAATTTCATAGACATTATTTTAAGTATTAATTTGAAGATTTAGGTTATTTCAGTGTGTGAGGCGTATACATATAAAAAAAACTGCGAGCGCCATTACCTAATTATTAATTGAACTGTATTCATTATTAGTTAAACAAAAGCATGATAAATAAAATATGACTCCTTAAAATTCGAAAAACCAGTAAGAGTAGATTTTGCAAAACTTTCTAATAAACTAACATAAAAAGAAAAAAGCGTCTGTGAGAAAAAGAAAAAAAAACTATGGTTACCGGATGTTTTCCCCTTCTAGCCTTACACCCTCCATTTATTTAAACTTCAATTCCACAAATGTAATGAAGCCATAACGATATCAATGATCTTTCATTAAAAAAAAAGGTAATTAAAAAGCATTCACATGATACAGCTGTAAAATCTGCCACTTGAATCAAATTATATTTTTACCGTTAATCCAAACTTATTACTGCTTTCAAAATTGTCAATTACTGTTTTTCATCAAAGCTAACTGTTTTATTGCTTGAAGTTCTTAAGACGTTTATTTCAAATTTGGAACGAATACCATTCTGTATAAGTGCTGTTATTCCCTACCATGGTAGAAGAAATAATCGTTAAAAGAAAATTATTTGCAAAAAAAGATCTCATTACTGTATTGCATTAGAAATCCGTCTCTCTTTATTTTATATATAAAGAAAGTAATGTTTTTAATTATTTTTTATTTTATATTTTCATGAGGATTATTTTCCATTTCTTAAAAAAAGTTATGACAAATATATTAATTAAATAATATAATTATAGTTACCTAATATAATCCTAGTTAACACATATTAAGACTTCGTTCATCTTAAGAAAACTAAAAACATTGCAATTTTATCCAATAGTTTTCTGAAAATGGTGAAGCATAATCATTCACAATTAAATTGAGTGTATTAAACCGACATTAGGAGTACGTCATTTGAGCACCCTGGTCATTCAGAACACTCATTCTTATTCAGTTATATTCTTTGGCTAACTTCCTGCCCCGAGCACGGGCTGCCTCACTTCACATAAAGAGTTCCGCTCATCTTGGCGGCAAGATTTGTTATGGTCTGCCGGTGCCTTTAGAAAGTGTTGGGAATTAAATTGTCTTTGCACTAATATTATGATTGTTAAAATAGTTACATTAAACCTGCTAAGAATTTAAATTCTGCCTATCTTTCTTTGATTTATTGAGGTACTTTACATTGTAAGGTAATACGAAGGTTATTCGTTCTTTAATACATTTTTTATTACGTTTCTTCATGCTGTAGAGAAGGGATGCGTTATCTTAAGAAAAATATCGATATCCCAATTCAATTTTTTTTTTAGCTCTAAATGAAAAGGGGTAAATTCGAAAAAACCCGCTTCACCCTTGCAGATCGATGCCGATGCCTCACGTTGACTTTCACATTTATCGAGAACTCGTTCCTTTAACACTACCAATAAACTTCCATCTCTATAGTTTTATGTTGGATTGTATTGGTTAGTGTGTTATATTGATATTTTCTCTTTTCGTCTTCTCAAATGTATGTAGATGTAACAGAACACCATAGACCAGTCTAATAAAGAGTTTTATATAGTAAATCTCGGAATAAAAGCTATGAAGCTGAATTTTTGCATATATCTTCGTTTTGGCGTTCTAAATAAGGGGTGAATAGTCACCGACCTCAGCATGTTAGCATAATTAGATATTCTAGGTCAAAGATCACAAAAATCAGTTTTTTTTTCAAATATCTCGATTTCTATGCCTCGGGCGTCAATCAAGATAGTTACAAAACTTGTAGATAATAATATTCTCTATAATATTTGTACTATTCATTCTTACGTTAGGATTAACCATTTTCGAGATATAGCGCGGACCGAAAAAGAGTAGCGGGCACCGGTTCGGACAAACATTTGCGTCTAGTGCCTTCCACAAAGTTGTAGCCAGCACGGTAAATATGTATGTTTTGGCAAAATATGACGAATTTGACATTTTCAGTCGGCATGCTTAGGTCTATTACGGAGTTTAATCAAAATTTTATATAAAGGGCCTGATTGTAAATTTAACCAGATTTTATTTGAAAAAATGAAATTTCAGATTGGACAAACAGTTTTGGAGTTATAGTGAATAATGTAAAAAAAAAAAAATTGGTTTTCAAAACAGTAAGCGGTTTTTAGCGTGCTTTAGGTATTTTACGGGACTTTATCAAAACTTAACATACAGGTTCTTATAGTAAATTTAATCAGCTTTCAGATGGAAAACATTAATTTTTGGTCCAACTATTAGTTTCGGAGGTATAGCTAAGAGTACTGACAAACGTGTTTTTGCGGAGAAGTGCGACCCCAGTCAGTGCTGAAATGAGAGGTGTAGAGTACATGAAATATGCGACTATTTTTGACATAACAGTTACTATACTACTATACTAAAAGTCCCCGACCCTGGAGGGAAACGAGAATCCCCAGTTTACGGTGGACTCGGAAAAAGTATGCTACTGATCAAAATTAAAGCTAATTAAATTTCCTATAAAATTGTTTCTATACTATTTGTCCAACTCTCAACGGCGTTCGAGATATACGTTATTAAAAATTGATAATTATAGAGAACAAATATTTTTACCTCACTTTTTGTTAAATATTTGCTTAAGTGCCAAAAACGTATATATGAAATTATAGAATTTAATGTTCTACAACTTTGATTCTGACAATTTTTCCGAGAAACGATTGTGGAAGGCACCAGAACCAAATGCTTGTCCGAACCGGTGCCCGCTTCTCCTTATCCGCGCTATATCTCGAAAACGGTTAATCCTAAAAAAAAAAAATTAATAGAACCAAAAGTATAGAGAATATTATTATCTACAAGTTCTGTTACTTTCTCGATTGACCGAGGCATAGAAATCGAGATATTTGAAGAAAAAACAACTGAGTTTTGCTACCTTTGACCTTGAATTATGCTAACATGCTGGGATCGGTGACTTTTCACCCTTATTAAGAATGTCAAAACGAAGGTATATGCAAAAATTCAGCTTCATCGCTTCCTTCCCGAGGTGAAATCCTTATTTGACTGGGCTATTTAATCAAAATGTTGACTTATTTATCAATAATCTAAATTTATAATGCGCTTCACAATACCAATTCATGTCTTCAAGAATTAGCTTAAGCTGAGAGCGGTAACAGAACTTGGAGATAATGGTCTGTGACGCCATTTAGTAATTCTGTAACGCTTGATTTTTCGGACTGATACTTCGCTTTAAAAGAGACTAAATTTTCTTTAAGAACATTTGAAATTAGCCTTTTCTTAACTATGTAATCAACAGCAAATATTTATAGTTATTTATAGATATTTATACAATTGAGATCACAGGCGAACACGCAAGGATTTTCAACTTAACTGTTAGTGTAATTGCGTTTTATAGATTTACGAATGGAAAACCTCTTAATGTTTGTACTTTATTGTATATTTTCTTTCTAAAATAACGATTGAAAAAAAATGTTGTTTTCTTAGAACTATGCTGGATATTTCAACTAAAGTCTATTCTTGTAATACTTGGTATTATGAAGCACTCCAAATAGTTAAAGCTTCGTATTAATAAGTCTTCTTTCTGCCACCTACCTATTCGGGTGTCTCTTCGCAACTATATTTTATTTATTTAATTTTTAAAATACATTTATCAGAAATCAGTGTTATGATGATACACTAACCTTATTATGCAGTGGAATGTTTCTGTTGCGTTTCTCCTTGGTTGTTATACAATACCTGACCTTAACTATTTCCTTGTATCACTCCATTTTATGTTCAACTGTATCTCTCTTCCTATCCATGATTTTCATTTTGTTTTTATTTTAAGTTACTTATTTCTCGTCTGGGGAAAACCGAGCGTTAAGATAGATTACGTATTTCTTCCAATACCAGAAGGAATCTCCTTTGAGGTATACTATATCGTTCTGATCATGCTTTTCGAATTTTCTTTAAATTTATTTTAAGGAAGTTGGTTTTTCTTTTCGCAACTAAATTTCATTTTATTTATTTATTTTAAGAATTTATTTTATCATATTAAGTAATGCAAGGATATTACAAAGAAATATTTCTTTTTTTTTAATTATAAAATAGGTCGGAACATTTGTTATTGTTATTTTGGTATCAAGAAAATAGCTTATTAGTAGTTTAATATTATCTTTTTTAAATCCACATGACGATGTTTTTCTTTTTTCCTTTTCCAGTAGAAAGCTCTAAATCGAAAGGAAAAATACGACTAATTTGGTTACTTTGCGTCGGTTCACGTGTTCCGATTGAAGTTGGTTATGGCGTGTTCATACATTTTCATCTGTTTTTCAATCACCGTTCAGTTTCATCCAGTGCTGTAGTTTAATTGAAGGACTGCATTTGGTAATATATTTACTGAATACGAATCATTATTTTTAAATTACTCAGAGAGATATACTATAAGATATTAGATTTTATTATATTATTAGTAAATAAAAAATAAAAATGTGGTTTACCCCGTCCATTTTCAGGGAAAGTTACTCAGGGTGTCTACTAGTCGGGAATTTCGGGAATATGTTGGGAATGTCGTGTGGTCGGGAAAAATTTGGGAATGAGTCGGGAATTTACAGAAAATTTGCGAAAGTCGGGAAAAAGTCGTCGTTAATGCTAAAATTTTCAAACTTTTTTTCAGTTTTTGCTCAATATGTCAGTTAAGGAAGCGTCTGATTGGTATAGTCACTCCACATACTTTTAAAGTAAACTAAATTTGCTACAATTTGAGATCAGGGTGAGCTCTACATAGCCATTGGTTCCTAAGATATATAAGGGATATTATCTTCGAAAAGAGGCCATTTTTTCCCCCAAAAACTGTTTTTCAATATGGTCACTTATTTTGTGAAATATCTCCTGAAATACATCATTTGAGACCAGAATGGTACCTGTGGGCCCAGCGGTTTCTCAAATACGGTAGATTACAAAAAACAGTCAAAAGTGGGTTCTGGGGGAAAATACTGTTCTGTCTTTTTATGGTTTATTTATCAATCAAAATTTATTTATTTGTGTTATTGTTAAATAATTGATTGATGAAAAAGAAAAATATAGCATAATCTGGAATTACGTCATCATCGAACATAGTTTTATATATCTACATACTAAAATGCTTAAACAAACACACATATATATATATATATACATACATACATACATATCGTATACCTCAGGTTATCGCAAGGGGGAGAGGGGGAAAGGGTTGAAAATCGTAAGTTCACAGCCGTTTGATCAAATAACTCGGAATCCGTTATTTGTATTACATTTGGAAAAAATTGATCCTATGAATTTTTTTCCCCCTCAAATCAATAGTTTTAAAGCTGTAGGGAACAACGCACTACTCCGCGAAAACACGTTTTTCCGTACTTTTTAAAATCTAACTCCGAAACTATTTGTCCGATTAAAAATTTATTTTTATGGATATGTTAAGTAGCAAAGTATGCATAGATTGATTTGTTTAGATCATTATTGAAACCCCATTAAAATACCAATTGGCTAGAATTTCTAAAAAAAGTTTTGAAAAAGTCGGGAATTTCTAGAAAAATTCTTGAAAAAGTCGGGAATATGTCGGGAATTTTGATAGCTGAAAATGGTAGACACCATGGTTACTGACTACTGAACGCATCTTTGTGGCTTAATCGCTTACTTTAATAATAGGAACTTTATTTCATGTTGTATCAACAGTGGATCGAATCTTGGGCAAGACCCTCGTGGAGATGACTCAGCCTCTCTAAAAGGAATCACTATCCCTTTAATTAGATCAAGAAAAAACCTGGTGGTTAAAAGTGATTTTGACCACACAGGGTTGGTTAACCGTTGGTCAAGGAACATAGTTCCATTATCATTTACTGTTAACCCTATACAAGTGCTGGGCTTTTAGTATTTTTAATTTTTAAATTGTGGTCTAATTTTTTTATTAATTCATTTGAGATGCATAAATAATTTTATCAGTTTTTCTTTATGATAGTTTATTGGTTGTGTATTGTGTTTTAATCCATCTCGGTTTGCGTTTCAGTTGTTAACAAACGCAGAAGCACTCCAACTAACCTGATTTTGCTCAGCAAATAATTCCCTATCTAAATCTGACTATTTATTTCTTAATGAACTTGAGCGCTGTTTAGAATGGATAAAGGAAATAAACCTTCACGTCAGTGTTTCCGGCTCTGTTTAATTTCTCTACCTTTCAAGCGTTTTCACTGTCATAGAATGTTGCTCAGGATATCATCGAATCAACCAAACAAAGAGTCAACAAAATTTAAGAGAATAATATATACTAATGAATTAGCAAACCTTTCCTGGTTTATTTTCGTTTTTTAAATTATTGAATTAAGACTATTTTAAAATGGAATTTAGAATACAATTCCTATACCGCCCATAACCACTGAAGGATACTAGTGAACATTTTCAGATCTGTCCGATCTAACGATTTTTTACAGCTGGACATTCAGCCTCTTCCTTTGTTTAAACTAATTGTAGTCCTTTCGAAGTCTTATTAAATTGTTTGTTTATTTCGTTTAACGTCAATTTATGCTGCTATGGCTAATCGGACGATGCTACGGTGGGAGTCCTAAATTTTGCCTATCCAGGTATAATTAGGAAAGGGATCTTTAACGAGTACCTGACATCGCACAGGCTCGGGACCCCCATTTTACGTCCCTTCCGAAGGACGGCATAGCTAAGGATATTTTACTCCCTTTAAAAAATCCTGAGGTCATCTGCCGGGCTGCGAACCCGCGATCTTGGGTTTAGTAGGTTAAATTGTTTCTTGTTTTAAAGGACAAAATCTCTCTCTCTCTCTTCCGGTTTAATCTTTTTTACAGGACACTCACTCCATTCCCGTTAACTGTTTTGGATTTTGGCTCTTTCGGTCTGTGGCTAAAATTGTTGTCGAGAAGTTGGAGAATACTAATAAAATACTAAGAGAATGGAGAATACTAATAAAAAAAATAAAATAAAAAAATAATCTTTATTCTGGGACATATTGCCCCCTAAGAATAACAAACATGTATAATAAGATTGTATAATAATCTGGTTGTCTTAATTTCAAACGAAGATAATAATATTTATAAAAGTTAATATATGTATATACAATTGAAAATAGCACTTTTGGTATAAATAAATAAATAAGAAAAAGAAATAATAATAATAACAATATGATGATATAATAATTATATGCTTATATAATTACAATGTGTTCGAGAAATATATAAAATAAAGTACAAATAATGAATAGCAACGAAAAATATATAGAAAAAATTTAGGAACTGCTTGAATGTTGATACGACGAAATTTTTACAGATACATAAAAACATATATTCACATATCTGCTTCCAACTTATGTAGATAAAGGTGTTTACGTATATCTGTGCACACCTATTAATCTATACAATGGCATGTATATATGCTTATATGAGAAAAAAAACAAACAATTGTTTGGGAAACAAATGTCAAAAACAAAAACGAATTTAAATTTATACAATGATATACTTATTGAGGCAAATTCATTGGCATCAGACATGCTGAGCTTGATTAACTTGACTTTTAATTATCACTCATATTGGCGGCATCTAAATGGGATTTATGGGATATTGGAATAGGAGAGTTTTGAAAGAGTTTGAGGAAGAAGCATGTCTAATTTCAGAAGGGATCTAGTTCCAGAGGGTAGTGGATCGAGCTTGGAAGGAGTATTGGTATAATGCTGTTCGGTGGAAAGGAGTATATAGGTCAGAGGAACGTGATCTGGTTGTAAGTTGGAAGTGGACGGAAAACTTGAATTTCAATAGGTTATAGATGTAGGGTGGGCAATGGTTATTAATGACATGGTACAGGAAAGTGCCCAGGAAATATTGTCTACGGGAGGACGGATAGAGCCACTCCAAGGCAGTGTAGAGGTGCGAAACATGGGAACGTCTCGAGGTTCCGAAAACAAATCTGATAAAACTATTTATGATTTGTTGTAATCTTCAATGTTAGAAAGTTATCATTATTGATTTTGGAGCTCAATACCAAAAGTTAATATTTTCATTTTTAGAAGATCGTGCAAGATATTTTACAAGGTTGTTTGCCTTCAAACTCCTTTATCATCCTATTTTCAGAACTGACATCCACAAATGAAGATGTGCTTACGCTTAGGTGCAATAGTAATTTATTCCTATTTTTAGTATAATGTTAAGCGATTAATAATTCAAGGTTGTGTCAAGTACAAGAAGTTTTCTGTGTTTTTTTGGTGTTAGTTGTAATTTGATTTTTTTATAAAATTATTTACTGTATAGATATACTTAATGAGGTTTCTTAACAGTCAATATCAACATAAGGCTTAAGTATGTATTGTTCGGCATATTTCTGTATAAATAATGTGCATATTTGCTTTATGAGAGTATTAAAACATTTCAAATTTAAAAGACATATTCTGGTAAATATAACTTAAAATGAAAAATTGTGCAGGCATATTTTGTCATAATTATAATACAAGATTGAGTGTTGATCATATTTTCATTAATCTTCGTCTAAAATGACGCTATGGGTAGTTTCACAATGATTTGGATCGTAGTATAACAAAAATTATGTTAGTTTATCGCAGCTGTTTTCGAATATAAATATTTATTGAAGTCGGTTGGGCTGAGTACTCATCTTTCAAATCATTAATTTATTTGATATTGGATTCGACTTTGGGTGTGACTCGACTGTTTACACCTTTTTTAAAAGGTGAGGGATGATGAAAATATTTTAAAAATTAATACCTCATGTCATTGGCTTCGTTTCATAAATTAAATGTTAGGCTTAAAAGTAACTTGTTCCTATAACAGTGGGAGCATAGTCCCTTCTAGTAACAAAAGAAAACTACTGGTCGACTCAATCCGCATTTTAACCGTTCTGTGTGAACACTATATATCTGTTAATTTCACTAATTAAATTGATTATATATTTATGCTAACGAGCCCATCGATGAAGTATAGTGATGGATTGTTTCACATACCAAACTTCGTGATATGGAGCTTGTTTATTGTGCGTCTACAAATTAGTCAGGCATTTTCTGTCTATTATGTGAGTTAGGAGGCGCATTAACTCCTCAATGTAACATAATCGTTTAACTAAAACCCAACAGTGTAGACAGGTGTTCGATAAGAACTGAACATGGAGAATCTATTTATGAACTTATCTTCAGTTTATGAATCGAATGAATCTGATCTCGAACCCCTTCCCACCTCTTTCATCACTTTGTTTAGTAAGCTGTGTAGTGAATGAGGAAGAGCTTTATATCGTGAGTGAATCATTATGATATAGTTCCTCTAAACATTGGTTTTGCTCGTCTGAATTTAAAACTAGAAAGAACTGGATCGTAGTTCTAGGAATTAGGACCAAAATATTCATTTTCTGGTTTGAATTTCAAATAGCACTACTTCGATCATTGCATGTATGGTTTTTGTTTATTCTACAGAAACATTTTTTATTTTAATTATTCAGTGCTAATCTGGAAATATCCTATTGTGAAAAATCGGATTATGTAAATTCTCTTTGATAATCAGTGCCTGCTCCAGAGGAAGAAATAGTGATCTTCAACACCCGTCCCTCCCGAAATTCTGATTAGTTAATGTAAATCTGTGACTTGTTAACAATAATTATTACAATAAATATTTGTTAAAGTATTTTACGTTTGTCTCAATGATTGACTCATGAAGTTTTCTCCCCCACATAAAAGCTACATCACCAAGATAGATACAAGAAAAACCCTACAATTTTTTAGCTTTCCTCCAACAAATTTTCTTCTGCTGATATTATGCTCTCCTGAGGCAGGCAACTGTAGTAATAAAATTAGAGAAAAAAATCAATCATCTGAAAATCCTTAAGTTTTAAGTTATCCTTAAATTGTATCTTTTATATTTAAATTTTAAAGAAATGTTTGTTTGTATTTCAGACTACTCCTGTGCCCTGGTCGCGGATATCTTACTGCAGGGCCACTTGTACATTACGCGGAACTACTTTGCTTTTTATTCCAACGTTTTCGGATACGTCACAAAGGTAAGTTGTACAATCTTGGAGGTTAGGCGAAAACTATATTCAATGTTCATCATACTTATTATCCAACCGAATATTTTATTAAAAATAATAAAATATTTAAGTTCTTTTTTTTTTTTAAAGTGTAAGTATAAAATACAGAAAAACTGTTACGGAGAGGTATTTCTTTATCTGTACATCCTGCGCCGAACGTTGGGCATTTGATGAATGGACAACCTCCCTTCCCCTTCCACTTCTCTTCCTCCCGCAACTATCTGCTGAGCAAACTTCCATTCAACAATTTCACAACGATTATGTTAATGAAATTTAAGCTTGTAGGAAAAAAAAAGATATCATGTCTGAATATGTAAATATTAAATTACTATCCTCCTCATCTTCAATTTAAAGAGAATACAAATACAAATTATTTTCAATGTTTTCAAAAATTATATTATTGGGTTGTAAGCTAAAATATCACTGTTTTTTTCCATTAAATATCTATCCAAGTTGCCAACAAGGTAATGATTAACGATAATATTAGCGATGATTGCAGGTACTTGTCAGACTGATATCGGCCACATGTACTAAAATTGATTCATACATTTGTCGTTAATTTTCTTTTATGGTACAATGCTATTCCTTAATACTTGGTTGTATAAAGCCCATTTGCATTAATAATAGCTTGAAGATATCTAGGCATTGAAGGGATCAGGCTTCCAATCAAATCTAAGTTGATAAGTTTACATTCTTCTTTCAATTGTTTAAGATGGTGTCCAGGAGTAATATAGTGCTTTTTCATATTTCGGTCGGGGTATATCATAAATTTTCTGTAATGTTAATATCTGATTGGTTTGTTTCACTTATGAGAGGTCTCTTCCCTGGTACTCTACCCCTGAGGCCATCAAAATTCAAAGAACATTTTATTGTACTTGCACTAGCCGATTTTCCAGTTGTTTATTGACCTTGAAAGCGAATTTCTGAGGGCTAATGGCAGGATTTTTTAGAGCTTTCTTCTATTTTCAGTTGTACCCTGTTTCTCATATTTCTTTTTATGTTTGCATCCTTAATTTTAATGTAAATTATACCTGTATATAATAGATTAACAGTCTGCATTCTTGTACACAATAAAAGATAAATATCCAAGTGCAAATTTTATTTGTATTGTATATGTTTAACCAAATGTTTTGATGAAAATATGCATTTATCTATATATTTCACTAACAATAACCAGAACCTGTCATACATAATAATGATAACTTAATCTATGTTCATAAAAACATTATTTAGACTTGTTATTTTTATCAGTACTAAGTTATTTATAACTAGGAATAAAATCTGTTGATTTGAATCCGCTTATGTAAGAGAAACCATGTTTTAACATTAACTTCATACACCAAGCTATTTTTATCTGTCCTGCTTACTATTTTATTTTAATTTCTATTATTATTATGAATCTTATAAAACTGTCACCAATTTAAATGAAGAAAAAATAAAATATAAATTTCTCCATTAAACAGAGATGTTGGTGTAGTATATGTTTGTTAAAGTCATATTAGTTTTCCAATAAGTTCTTACTCTTACTGCTCTAAAGAAACTTTTAACAATCTAATATTTTTCAATTTCAAACAAAGTGAGTTTGTATGTTTTAATTTTTTAGCATATTGGAAATAATGTAATATTAACAAACAGAAAAAGTTTAACTTTTTATGTTTTAGTTGAAATTTTTATTGATCCACACATTTGTTATCGATAGTTTGGAATATAAATGTAATATTTTTATTCATTTAAGTTCAATAAATATTTTATTTTTAAAAATTTATCGGTCATTTCATGTCACATACATTTTAATCTATTATGATTATCTTCTCATTATTACTCGAAATTGTGAAGAAATTTACTTAAGTAGTTTCCCATTTTTATCTACTTTTCACACAAATTGTTAGTTTTGGAGAGAAATAAGTAAAAGATGAGTGAATTAATCTTCATATAAAGCCTCAAAGATTGGAGTTCTTCATTATATACTAGACCAATTATAAACCATTTACTTTTTTTAAAAACCTTGAATTACTTTATAAAAAACTGAATGCTTAAAACTGCTGTTTAAACAAAATATCTTTTTACAGTTAAATTAATTTTTTATTCCAAAACCGTAATAAATATCTTTCATATTTAACAATATGAAAATTGTATGGTTCATAGATTGAAATTCAAATATTGAGCATTCAACTGAAGTCTTGCCATTCATTTGTTTTTAATTAAACCAAATCCAATTAGGGTTATATATTAAAATTCAAGTATCATTAGAAATAATTTCAGTTTTTATTACTACTTTTATTTCTGTTTCAGCTCCTTATCCCCACATCAACAGTACTGAAAGTAACTAAAGAAAAAACAGCTTATATAATACCAAATGCTGTGGGTATCACCACTGAGGATGACAAGCATGTTTTCGGCTCTCTTCTTTCTAGGGACAGTACATACAAACTTATGGTACAAGTGTGGAATGCCGCTCTTGCTCCGACTCCATGCAACACACTCCCGAAACCAGATGTATGTTATTGAACAAATTTCACATCTTAAGTTTTTAAGTTTTTGAATTTTTATTTCTTTCAGAAGTTAATTTCAATAATTAATTTATTGGATTTTGACTGACCCCACCACATTATATTCACTCAGTCACTCAACATAGCTCTTTAATTTCTGATGGGATTAATTTATCCTAAAAGTCCATTTTTATTATATTTCAGCATAGTTAATTAAGAAGAGAGCTCTTTGATTTTTTTAATTACTGCAGTTTAAAAAAAATATTTTGAAAGTTAAGGTTCCACTGAAAGGAAAGTTTCATACTTGATTAGAAAAACTGCAATTTTCTGTTTATACTAACATCAATGTATGGTAGTTTTTTTTTTTACGGCTCTACAACCCGGTGACAGGTCTTGGCCTCCTCCAACCGTTTTCTCCAATCGTCACAGTTCCGCGCAGATGCGATCCAGTTCCTCACTCCCAGCATGTTTCTAGCATCTATAGAGACACCATCGGACCACCTCAGTTTTGGCCTTCCTCTCCTCTTCCCTGGATTGGCTGGGTCAACAATAGCCTCAGCATTTCCTCATCAGCCATTCTGGCAATATGCCCTGCCTACCTCAGCCGTCTTAATTTCATTGTTCTAACAATTTCGGCCTCTTCAAAGGCCGTGCACAGTTCCTGATTTTTCTGGTGTCTCCATTCTTCTCCAACTTTTACGCCTCTGAAAATTCGTCGAAGAACATTTCATTCCAAAATCATGAGCTCTTTCTCGGCTACCTTGGATGCTGCCCAACATTCTGATCCATACAGGAGTATGGGGCGTACTAAGGTTTTATAGAGGTGGAGTTTAGTCTTTCTTGAGAGTATTCTCTTGTTGAGCTGCCTAGCTCAAAGTAGCATCTATTGGCTGAGGCAATCCTCTTTCTGATCTCTACATCGGGGCTGTTGTCTTGTGTCACTATAGATCCCAGGTACTTAAACTCAGAGACCTTTTCAAACTTATGCTGTCCTATGGTCACCCTCTCATCTGGCTTCAGAATCTTCTGTAACCATGTACTTAGTTTTGGACTCATTCACCTGTAGTCCAAGTTTACTGGCTGATCTCTCCAGAGCTATAAATGCCTCACTGACTGACTGGAAAGAGCATCCCGCAATGTCTACATCGTCGGCGTATTGGACAAGCCTGTTAAATATGTTTCCTTCTTTGCGTAAACCCGCATCTCTTATTGCCTTCTCTAAAGCTAGGTTAAACAATAAACAGGCCAATGCATCACCTTGCCGGAGTCCCTTCTTTGCATGGAATTCTTCTGACCTTTCGCCGTTTATCTTTATCACACATCTAACATCCCTCATAATGACTTTTTCCATAATCTTCTCAACTATGGAGGGGTCGCTAGTGAGGAGGTGAGAACCTATGCTCAGGACGACGAAGAAGAAAACAGGATAAGCCTGCTGGAAGGATCAGATCTCGAGCCCCCTAATGAGGATGAGATTGAAGATGCTATCTGCAAGCTGAGAAACAATAAAGCCCCTGGAGCTGATGCACTGCCAGCGGAACTCTCAAAGCACTTCAGGACCTTCTTCTCATGATATGGACAAATGAGGTGATGCCCACTGACTGGAACATGTCAATAATATGTCCTATTCACAAAAAGGGTGATAGATATGCATGTAATAATTATCGAGGATTCTCGTTGCTTTCATGCGCATATAAGTTACTGTACCAAGTACTATTTCTATTGTCTCTTGCCATTCGCTGAAAGGGAACTTGGTCCGTACCAGTGTGGCTTTAGGAAAGGGAAATCCACATCGGACCAAATCTTCTGCCTGCGAACCATTTTAGAAAGAGGTCGAGAGTATCAAATAAAAACACACCATTTATTCATAGACTTTAAAGCGGCAAATGATAGTATACAACGTGAAAAGCTATACAGTGCCCTCAGAGAACTTGATAAACCTGAGAATGTATGGTAGTTAGTTCTAATAAAAATTGAAGATAAATTATTAGTTATTAGTTATATTAGTTGGGTATGAAGGGATTTTTTCTAAAACCACATGTATTTATAATTTTAATTGAAAAGTTGTATTAACTATGTATAGAAAAAATATTTATGTTTGATAAAAAACATACGAATAATTTATATTTATAGATTGTATGTTGTAGTTATTTATAGATTGTAGGTGATGGTGGATTTTTTTAATCAAATTTTTAATTGCATAGATTTACTTTTTTTTTAATTTTGATGGGGTATTTATTGACTGAGAAGTTAGTAAAGATGTAGGTTGTTGGGATATGCAGTCATTGATACACAGTAACTATAAGTAAATTTTTAAAAAATTTCTTCTAGCCCTGATGAAAGCTTGTAATGCAAGTCGAAATGTCGCATTATAAATTAAAATTTATTTTTATTTGCTGTGTATCTATGACTGCATACCCCCCATAGCCTACATCTTTTTTATTTCAAAATATGAAAATTATATTTTGAATATATTCATATTTATAAATAATTTATTTTATAATAAGTATATGAATTATAAAATGCTGACATCTTTCCTATTATTTTCTTTATTTATGAATATTCAATGAAAATTTCAAAGTAATTTATTAAAATGGGACTTAAAAATTTCTAATGAATAATCGTAAACAAAATTAAACTTATACGATTTTTTTCCATTCTATGTTTAAAGCTATTTGAACAATGCTGATCCCATGTTATGAAACAAAATAGCCTAAATGAATAGTTTTTCTTGAGCAATGTGTTTCCAAATATGTGCACAATTTTCGCTGACTTCCTTGAATATTATTATGATGTCACTGCTCAGATAGATTTTTGATGCCATCTCTTTTATTTCTATTCCAAATTACTGGGTCAGTGCATAAGCAGATCTATTTCAGGTATTAAAATGTTTTATTGAAGACCCTTGCGAGAGATGACCTATTTTATCCATCTAGCACTTTTCTGCATTGACCTTTACAATAAATTGGGTAATACAAATAATGATGCTCATAAAACACCAACATTTTCCTTATCAATAAAATAAAATTAGAATTGTGTTTACTATAATGCTTTAAGAAAATTAAGGATTTTTATTTTAGATCTTGTTAACAGATATATTTTATCGGCTAAGATTATGTAGTCTAATTGTGTAATTTTACCAAATAGATTTTTATTTTCAGTGTATTGAAGAAAGGTTAAAAGAAGAGCTGGAGGAACCAATTATACCTGACGAGGAGTCCAGTCTCTCTGGGAGTGAGTCCAACTTAGAATCTAAGTTAACTAGTACCACTTTAGACACTCCAGGAAAGGGGAACACACAGAAAATGGGTACTTTTAATTTCTTTTTTTTTTTTTATTTATTTTATTTTGTTTCTAATATTAAAAACAATGAGTTCAGCTGAAGACAAATATTTTTTTGTAAAACATTAAAAAATTATACTATGTACATAATGGACTTTAGTTGAAGCTCAAAATAATTATTACAGATCAGCATATCCCTTCCTGATTTAATTTTTTGCCTTGTATTCCGCCATTAAAATATTTCTGTTAACCCTTAGGTAACTCCAGTTTTCAAATTAGTCATATGAAATTTCATCATGAAATCAAATGTCATTGAAACAAAATAAGATTTATTGTATGCATTCTAATTAGTAAAAAAATATCACAGATGCTAACAAATCTACAGATTGATATAGTTGTAAATAGAGTCATTAATAAATTTATTGAACATAGGGCAATGTAGAATTAAGATAAAATAAAAGTCATGTAATGTATGCCTATAAATAAAATGAAGTTCCCAACGAGTTGGATGATTTATCAAAATATTAGTTATTAACAATAACTACCCAATAAAAAAATAGTTAGTGAAGATTCATCACTAGTCAGCAATCAACTAACTTATTTCTCAATATTCCCCCTGTTATAAACAAAATGATAATGTTAACAAAAATTTAATGTTGTCTTTTCTTTCCATTGATG
This sequence comes from Euschistus heros, assembly GCA_003667255.2. Classification (NCBI taxonomy): domain Eukaryota; kingdom Metazoa; phylum Arthropoda; class Insecta; order Hemiptera; family Pentatomidae; genus Euschistus; species Euschistus heros. Next base: position 114,377 of record RCWM02000827.1, read on the forward strand.
CCTGAGCCTTGTCTTTTTCCAGGCTAACTAACTATTAATTTAATCAACATGTGGGTTATTTATTAGGTTGTCTGGGATGCTTTTTAAGGATTTAATGTTGGATTTTCATTCATGAAAGAGCATTGCCATTTTTAGAAATTTCATAAATTGTGTATTAATTTTATATTTCATTCCTCTTGTTATGTGTTTTTCCAGTTTACGACCGAAAAATAATATTCTATAATTTTCTGGGAATTTTAAAATATAAAATTTCAAATAGTATAATTAGTATATTTCACAAATTTTATTTCCCTAAGAAATCTTCTTTAGGAGTATATTTTCATAATCAAATAGTTAACCATTCAGCTAAGATCATTTCAAGTTAATTATTAATATTACTTAATTTACATTAAACAAATACCCTATGCATACTAATTATTAATCTTGAACTGTCAACTTTGTAATCTTATTTTCTTTCTAGTCATAAAACATTCATGATCTTTAATTTAACATATAACTCTTCTTCTTTTTTTTTTTTTAATTCCTTTTATTTTTAAATATTATAATAAAATTGGAGTTATATTCAATTAAAATTATAACTTCAATTAATGATTACTTATTATATTTCACATCTGGAATGAAAGTGAGACAACTTATTAAATTTAGTACTTTCTTTTATGAAAACATAATTAAGGTTTTCCATTTTCTTAAATTTATTTTAGGCGGTTTAGGAATTATTTTCTACTGATCCTCCCACTTGATAATTATAGTTTTGAGGACCATGATGTTCGAGAGGGTTGGGGCAAGGATCTCGGAGAGTTTCTGGTACCTATAAAGGTTCAATGCCCACCTGGGTCGATTGATATTTATTATTTGGTTCGACAGAATGAATCTCATCCTTCACACTTTGGCTAGAATAGATTGGTAACTTGTAGGATAACCCATCTTTCCTGCTCTAGTTGAAGTACATTGATGTTAAGCTCCAATATAAATACAATTCTAGTTTTATATTTCTGATATGTTACTATATTTTTAAGTTATTCTTCGTTGTCATGTAGATTTCGAAAGCAATGAGCAAAGTAATTAAAGATAATATTCCATTTTATAATAACGTAATAGATTCTTATTCATTGTAATTTTTTTTTTAACCTGTTTTTTATAAATCACTATTTTGTTTTTATTTCTAATCAACCATTTTTATTATAATCTAACACTTTGATCATATAAATATTGAAGAAGACACTTATTGTATTGTCTAGTTTCTCCTTAGCTAAGCCCTCATTAAGGCTTGCAGTGTAAGTCATACCATCCACACAATTAATTACTTCATATTATTATGTTATTAATGACTGTCTCACCGATCTAATAATTATTCTACCTACATTATTATAAACATTAGAACAACATAAAAAGTAAAGTTTATTTTTGAAGAAAGATCTCTTCTATCATCTTGAGCTATAAGAATATAAACTTGAGGCTACCAATTAGCGATCACTAATTTAGAAAATGGTCTTCAAGCTAAAATTGTAGAATGGATTACAGGAGTTTTTATAATGCTATTATCTTAAAATGGGTACTTACCTAGGTTATTTTGTTTGCCTTTCATTCTAGATATGCTATATATAAAACATTGTGCCAAGTATTTACTAGTTTATCATGTATATTTTCCTTTTTAATCTCCATTCATTTCAATTTTTATTTCTCAAAAAACTTTTATTTGAAATTAAAAAAAATAATAAAATTAAATAAATATGTGATTAAGTTTAAAATTATATTTGTATATTTACCCATTACTGTGTTACAGGAATGTCCCTTTTACCGGAATAGTTGCTAGATGAAGATTAGCAAATTTATTATTAAATATTCACTAGTTTTTTTTTTTTTTCTCAATCAAATTTACTTCAATAGTAGTTTCTAAAAACTAACTGCTTATAAACAATTATAAACTTTTCTGCATGTTTAGTGTAGTCATCAAACATTATATATATATATATATATACACATACATATTCTATTAAAGTTTATAGAATCTGTGAAATCAAAAGTTAAAACTGTTTGCATGAATCTATCAATGATGAAATTTATTTTTTTTATTTTTTTATTTTTTTTTGCAGTGAAATCATTTTTAAAAATGATGTTCTTGTTATTAATTTCATTTTGATTACTATAATATGAATTATATTTTTAATGTTCCATTTATTCATCCAAAAACATGAGGCTGGATTTTTTTTTGCCCTGTACCAATTATATATACCCTAATTAAAAATTATGAAAATAAATAATTTTATTATTATGCCTTGTGGATAATAATTTATAAATTTTATTTTGAATTAATATTTTTTTATTCATTCTCAGAAATACCTTTGACTTTTTTGGTTTAATTGATTGACTGTAAATAATTTCACATGTTTTACTCACTCGCATGTTACATTTAATGAAACTGATGATAGACTCACTGATAGAAACATCATTCTTTGTATTGCCTTGATTTTTTAGAACTGAGCTAAGTTTTCTTTTGTAAGTCAGATACATAATTACATTTAGTAACATAAACCTACTGAAGTTTAACAAACATTTACATACCAACTAAAAATGATTACTCCTGGAAAGGTTGCCATATGTTAATTTAATTTCTTATAATTTTACCTAATATCAAATCCTATAATCATGTTTTATTATCTAGAGAATGACTGTAAATGTACCCCAAGTATTGCATTTGACAAATTTACATCATTGGAATGATGTAAATTTTTTTGTTAACCCAATTAAATGATTGCAGGAGCAATTGTGCTGGAAAAAATCATATCAATATGGTTTGCTTATTAAATTTTCAATTAAATTTCAATCTGGAATTTTCAAATAACTCAAGTTCTTATAGATGTGAACGTTCAAGAGCATGAGTAACTGGTTATTGTTGACAGAAAATAAAAAATACCATATGAATAATTGTAATTCTGTGAACAGATTATTGCAAATAGAATATCATAGAGTAAACTAATGGTTCATTTTGTTTTTTTGTTTTTTTAATTAATATAGTTGCATGAACTTTAATTTATTTCTTTAATGTAATATTTAGTTTTGATCGAAGTACACAAACTAAAGCATGATTATTCAATGCAACTCTTGTTAATAATAGATTTAGTATACCAAGTGTAACGTTTTTTAAGGAAGTTCATAATTCATCGTTAGCTTTAGGAAATCAGTATCTTTGTCTAGCCTAGGGTGATAGAATACTAGTTGTCTTAAATAGTTTTGAGATGTCTAAGAGCCTCTTATATATAGTGTCATGTATTTTAGCTGGTCTGGGATATTGTTGTCTTCTGCATGATATATATTTTTTTCCTATATGAGATTTCTTTTTAGAATAGCGTTATATTTATATATGTATAAAGTATTTTAATTGTGTAGGTCCATTTACTCGTACATTACAGTTGCATGTTTGACATTGATAAAAAGTCTGTACTCTTATTTAATTTTCTTTCTCAAAATAATTCAGATTGCTATCAGTGTTTGAAATTAAATAAAAAAATTAGTAGTGTTAGCCTAATTATATTCTTTATTAATTACATTATATGTTGCTTTTGTTTGTTTTTCCATATGAAATTAAATTTGTTCCTGCCTGTATGTTCATTAAAAAAACGGAGATTTTCTCACCTCCTCAATTTCCAATACCATTTTAAGAACCAAGTATACTGTGGACAAAACTCAGAAAGACTGATTATAACTCATCACACAGTTTGAGATAATTATGCAGCCCAGCCAACAATATTTTAATGTAATAAATATGATCCTAACCGATTCGACTTATAACTCTTAGATTAATTTCGAACTTACAAATATCTTTCAGGGCATTTGAATAAAATTTTCTATAGACTCATGTAGTCCTAGTGATTCCACTGAAGCTAGTAAGTTGAAAAACTTTCAATTTTTAAACAAATATTTTTCCTTCATTTTTTAATTTGCAAGAATGCTATATGGCTCAAATAATTGAAAATATTGAAATAAATTAAAGATATATTTGTTGAAATTCTACATAATTTAAGATGAAATGTAAAAATAATCTCTATTCTGGGACATATTGACCCTTAAGGATAATACAAATGTATAGAAAGACAATAGTCTGGCTACAATAATTTTAGATAAAGATATTAATAAATATATATATATAGATATATATAATTTGAAAAAAGTAATTATAATTGCAAGTAACTCTTCGAGTATATATATAAAAACAAGAATATAAACAATTATAATATGCCCAGATAAAAGAAAAGAGATATAAAAAAATATATTAAAATAATGGATAAGTAAAAGAAAGAGAAAAAACTTTTATTATTACAACACTTTGTGTGTGTAGTAAAAATAAATATAAATATATTCCTAAATTTTTTGTGTACCCTTTTAACTTTTGCTTTCACTGTAAATTGTTATAGTGTCTAATTTACTCAATGATTTATATTATTTTTACTCTATCTAAAACTAATCTGTTTCCATGTTTTTATGTTTGGATAATTATATGTGAATATTAGAAATGCAGCTTTGTTGAACTTGCAAACAATCGTATATCAAAATCTTTAGTCAATTTCCAACTAAAATAATGAAGGAAAATTAAATCCCTTAATGTAAATAACAATAATTAATTAGTTTTACTACAAGTTCCTTCCTCATCAAGTTGATCATTTTCTTTTTTATTGCACAATGTTGAGTGTAGTATAACACCTTATCTGACTATCCTTATCTGGTGAATGACTTATCTATATTATATGAACACTGATAATTGCCTATAATTCAAATGTTAGCCAAGACTGTTCCTAATAATTTAGTGACATGCATTCTTCAAAAGTACAATTTAGAAAAAAACGTACACCCAAATATGGTTTGGCAGGTATTAATTATTTTAAGCTGTTTACTTAAGTTTACAAACTTCATGTTGATCAAATTATTTAATTTCTTTTGATTTTCATTTTGTAGCAGGCATTGAGGTGAAATCGTACCATGATATGTTTTCACAAACGACACCTGGTACTCGGGCGCCATTTCTTACATTCCTTAGAAGTCTTCCAAGGCCAACTTTACTTCTCGTAATATCGACTGGCTTGCTGATTCTTCTGTTTGCCTCTGCCACCGTCCTACTTTATCGAATAGCAAGGCTTCAGCAACCTTATGATTTCTCATCCAGGTAATTCTTGTTAATTAATATAATTTAAATAATATATGATGATTAGATAAATTTTCCATTCTATTAAGAATAATTTTACTACTCAATTAACATATCTGCTTAATTTTTTTTCTAGGTCAATGAATGAAGTTCACGCGTACATCAACACCAATTTGGAACACATTTCCAAAGTGAGTTTTACTACACATAATTATTAGTATGTTGGTATTTCTTTCTCCACTTTAAACATTTTTTCTACCCAAAAATTATTGAATCAAATTAAAATTAGTCTTCATTTGATTTAATGTGGAGCTGAGATTAATCATTCTGTGACAAACTTTATAATTTTTTTTAATTTTAACTATTAAATTGGTTTGTCAATTAATTAACATTTTATTCTTACAGGTGCGAGAATCACTTGAGAAGCTTTCATTTTTAATAGAAAATGGAGGAAAATATCATAGTTAGCATCTTTCCATTCATCAAATCCCCAGAAGTATTATTAGATTAGTGAAAATTTGAGAAGAATCATAAAATAGCCTATAAGTCCCAGTTGTAGCTATTATTGACAATATTTTATCATTTAGGTATATTTCATTGTACAATTTTAGAGACTGTACTTAACCTTGGCAGAATGGGATACAAAATCATCAGTATGCCAAAACCATCGTGATCCCTTTTTATTGCTCATTTAGGCACAAAATTGTCAAGTTTGAATAGTTTTAACCTCAATTTTTTCCATGTTAACAGAAGCTGGGCTTCTACGAGATTTAGCAAACTAGAGTATTTTATTTATTTCTGTTTTAAATAAAGAAGTGTTGGTGCTCAGTTCCTTAGGGATTATAAATTTCCCCTTTGTAGAAAGGAGATATCTATTAAGCATTATCCTTAATCCAAGAAGGGATTTTTCAAAGGGATATTCTCTTTGTAGGGTTAGCTTTGACAAGTTTTAGATCATTTATACATATACAGTGTATATTTTATTGGTACAATTTAATTCCTATGGATATTACGCGAATATGTTTATGTATCATTGAGTTGTGGGAAAAGCTCTATTTATTAGATAAAGCATGTACATTTTTTTTTTTCCTCTGATGTATTTGACAGAGGTTGTAAATATTTTCGGTTAAAGTTCAGTGAACTTATGTTGCGTATGATTGTTGATGAAATTGAATGTTATGAAGTATTGTAATGGTCGAATTGTTGCATATCATTTGTTGTTATTGTTGATTTTTGCATTTTTAGTGGGGGTTTTTTATCGAATAATTACAATTTTTTTATTGTGATGCTTTAATTAAAATATTTAATTGTATTAATTTATTTTTAGTAAAAGTAGGAAACTTTTTTTTATCAAATACCAATTGCTTTTATAAACATTTGTTAATTTTAATTTATAATTGTTAAATAAGTGAGAGAGAAAATAATGTAAAACAAAATTCAATGTGTTAGTGATAACGACCTTCAACATTTGTGATTATAAGTGTGTTGAAACGTGCAATTAAAATATTGTATCTTTTTTATTTTAAAATTTGATGTTAATGTAAGACTAGTTATGTAAGTTGATTTTTTTTTTATTATTTTTTTTTTTTACATATAAATATGTGTAAACAAATCCAATTAAGTCGCTTATAAAATTTCCAAGTAGAAAATATAAAAAAATATAATGACTTGTAATTTTTTTATTTATACTTTTACTATCTTTTTTACTGTTTAAAATTGAGGGATTTTTAGTGGTGAACAGTCTTTCAGTTTTACATAGCATATCTTTCATTAACAATCCACAGATACTTATCACATTTAGACATGATATTCAAAACTCCTCAATTATTTGAAACCAATGATTATACCAAAGATTTCTCATCTGATAAATATATCTAGAAACATAACGTTTTGATAAAGTCATTGCACAACTGCAAAATGTTAAGTGATTTTATTTCCTTTAATTTGTGTTTCTTACAAAATACTGGAATTTATCTAGAATATTCTCTAAATTTAAAGAAATATAAAATTTATGATTTTTTTTTTTTTTATAATTTAATAATTAAATGATCGAATTGTGTTTCCTTCTTTTCAACCCTTCATGTTCTCTTCTTGCCCTGTGCATAAATATATTTAACCTATAAAAAGTTAATTACAATATCTTAATGCCTTTTCAATAAATTTCTCCGACTTCTAACATAAATAAGATTGGTATCTGAATTTTTTATATCACCATGTCCAAAGAGTTAGGACCATTACACGAGAAAAGTTTAGTGGCGTAAGATAAAATATGGTTTTTGGGGATAATATTATACATAGTGCTAATTTCATACTCTAAAAATAAGCTGCAGAACAGTTGTAGAATGGAGAGGGGAATTAATCTGAAAGGGATTAAATACTAAGTAATGCTAATTTGGAGAAACAAAAAAATATATCACATATTAAGTTGTTTATGGGGTGGATTTATTAGCAGAAACACACTTCACACACAAAAAAAAAAATCATGATTTCTGCCACTTTTTATGAAAATTCTGAAAATTTGAAAGCTTGTATGTTAGTCCCCTTTTAAGCTACACATCTTATTGTCTTTAAATTGTATAAAATCTATTTTATTTTAATTCTAAATATAAAAAGCTTTCCTTTGGAACCAAAACGCTTCAAGCTGTGACCTATTCCATACTAAATCATTTTTATCATGTTCGGAAATTTATGTATAGTTTTATGAAATTTTGGGTTTTTCTCTTTACATTTATAATGCATTATCACAGAAAATGTTTTATTATTAATGTTTTGTTTTTTTAAACTTTCCTTATTGATTGATTAAGGACAATAACTTATTTAAGTACTTAAACACAAAAAAACCGACATAATCTTAGATGATCACCAGTGAAGAAAAAGCTTTAGTTGCTGATCATTTAAACCTCATGAAACTCATAACTATCTGTTGAAGATAACAAATGAACAAAATCTCAATACTGCACTTCCTCTAGATTTAATATCCACAAAAATTAACCCTAAAGAGATAGTCAATGAAATCAAATTACTCTCTAATAATAAAACACCTGTTTATGATCTTATCACACCTTTAATCCTTCAACACTTATCTCCGAAAGAAATTCTTTATCATACTAATTTGTTGTATAATACTAATCTTATGCACAATCTATTTTCCTCTTCTCTGGAAACTGCAATGAAAATGATTCTAAAACCATCTAACTCTCTGAAACTCCCCCATTTCATACTGTCATATAAAGCTCATTAAACAATTATAGACAAATTTTTACTAAGAAGAACAAAAAGTTATTCCAAAGCATCAATCTGGGTTTTAGATCACATCATTCCACAATATAACAATGCCATCACAGGAAAAAAAAATGAATTTTTTTTGGCGATACTCTACAATATTTTTCTTGATATGGAAAAAGCTTTTGATGCTTTTTGGCATCAATGTGTATTGTAGAAAATATGAAAAATATACAACCCTCCAACTTCCATCTTATCCTCAAATCTTTTCACACCTTCAGATTTTTCATTGTATTCCACTAAGCTTGTTAGTAGACTTAAATGGGAAAGTTGCATTTTGGATATGAAAGTTTTGTTTATTTTAGAAAATTTTATTTTAATAATAAAAGTATATTGTCAATTAGAGTTAGGCAAAATTTAATCATAACTAATTTCCTGGAATCGATCACCTTATTTAATAACGATTAAATCATTCAATCAAACAATCATTTGTTCACTAAAAATTTACTGATAGATTTAATCATGATTAAATTAGGTGATTGATAGCAATTAGGAAATTAGTTGTAAAATAGCTATTATAAAATTCTACTCTAGTCTTTTATAGTATAAACAAAAACGCTGAGTTTTAACTCATTAATAATTAATTCATAATTATGAGTACTTTGTTGCTAATGAATGTTTAATTACAGATCTGATAAACTTAAACTTAAAAAAAAATTCAAAGAAATCTTTCTTTTTAAATAAATGTACTAAGCAAAGATTTTTTTTTATTTTAAGCAATTTGTGATAGTCTGAATATATATCAAAACACTAAATATACTTATCTAACTAAATATACTTTTTTTATGTATAATAAAAAAAAAATGTATCATATGAATTTAGAATGTGCTAATCATACACAGTTGCTCATTAGATTGATAAGATTCGATTTTGGTAGCACTATAGATTTTTTTTTATCTAGAACAGGATCTATTTAATTAAACCTATGGTGCATAACTATCCAATTCAAATTTTAAGGAATCTGGTATATGTTACTGTGCAGATGAATGGTTTGCATGACTTGTAAAACAATTCTTTTTTTTTTTTTTTTTTTTTGTATTCTCCCACTTTTTTTTCCCTTAACATTAATTAGGATTTTGGTAACCTGAAATTATTTCTGCACAAAAAAAGCTTTTAGGGTAAGTATTTTAATTTATTATTAACCAGGAAAAAGATTTATTATTATTTTTGATTATACCTAGTTTCATAGATCATTTGTATTTCTTTAAAATTATATTTCTGAAATAAATAATAATTAACTCCCTTGGCCTCATCTGTTCTAATTCTTTAGTTTTTAGTTAAAGCAATTACATTATTTTTAAATTATGACATTGCTTTACAAATCCCATTCCTTACAGTCACCTTCCTACATTATCAAAGCATTAACTTTGAAGTAATCAGTGAGTTTCCATAAAAGCAGCTCCTGTTCTGACGTTTACCTAACTCCCATCCACACAGCATTGTTTAACTACTTATGTATTGCTAGAACACCTAATTTCAGGAACTTCCTCTCATCCAAGATACCACACTCCCCCATTTTTTATATAGTGACCAACATTTTTAAATCCCGCCTCCTTTACCTATTTGATATTCAGTCCAAAGAAGACACCGTAGAAAATATAAATAATTAATATGACTTCATTTTGGTTTGTATTATTACTTGAGATTGCATCAAGATTTATTTTTCACCTGATTATTGTTTCTATACTGTATTTCTCATCTAAAGATTTATTTATTTTCATTATTGCCGTTTATAATTGATTTTCATTTTTATTTGTCTCTTACCTTAAATATATTAATTTTGAAGATTTTATTTTATTTTCCTTCGGCCATCAAAAATCATTAAGATCCTGGCAGATCTCAAAATAGTATCCTTCAGTGTCCAGTGAAAAGGATTAAATGGAGAGAGAGCGTCCTTATACAAATTAAAAAAAGATTAATTCTATTGTCAAAAGGACAAAAATAATTTGTCGGGAAGGAGAGTGGCCACGAACATCCTTCGGCCACCAAACATTGTTATATCCTAGCAGTCTAATCTCAAAATAGTATTCTTTAGTGTACTGTGAAAAGGATTAAATGTGAAGTGTCCTTGAAAAAAAAAAAAAAAAAAATAAAATAAAAAATATATTTTAATATATATATATATATATATATATATATATATATATATATATATATATATATATATATATATATATATATATATATATATATATATTAATCAATTTTCAAAAACGCAAATATTAATTTGGTGGGAACGATAGTGGCCAAAGATGTCCTTTGGTTATCAAAATTAGTCAGATTTGAAACTAGTATCCTTCAGTGGCTTTGGAAGGATTTTCTTTTCCTGACAAAAAGAAAAAAAATGAAATAAATTAACCTACTTTTTGTAATAAAGTAGGTTAATTTAAAGTCTCGTTTCGAGACCATATTGTTCTCATAATCAAGAATACTAGGACACTCCTACTAAGATGCAGGGCATGATTATGAGAACAATATAGTTTCCAAATGAAACGTCGAAACAAAATAGTTGTTTTTATTAATTGACTGAACCTCAAGAACCTTACTAAACATTTAATAGTAACAGTCAAGAAATTTATCCATAAATATACAGGGTGTCCCGAATTTAAATGGCAATCTTCAGGAACTTATAGGGGACCAAAAAACTAAGAAAAAAAGTCCTTTAGAGCTTTGCTCGTTTTTGCTTAGTTTTAGAGAAAATCGCAAAAAAAGAAACAAAACAAGTTTTCATTTTTATACTTATTTAATCACATTTATATTTATGTTGGGTTCTTTTTAATTTAAATATTGCTCAAAATGTTGTCCTCTTGCACCAATGCAAGCATTACATCTAGCACTCACTTGATAAAATGCAGCTAAACATTGTTCAGATGATATTTGGTGCACTGCATCTATGATTCGGTCTCTTAATTGCTCTTAAGAGTTGATTGACACCGAATAAACTTTTTGCTTCAAGGTTCCCCATACGAAGAAATCCATGGGTGTCATATCAGGTGATCTGGGTGGCCAAGGTACTACTCCTCCAAGTCCAATCCATTGTTGTGGATAATTTATATCCAGCCAAGCTCGAGCAACTCTGCTATAATGAGCTGGACATCCATCGAGTTGGAACCACATTTCAATCCGCTGCTGTAAGGGAATGTCATCTAAATAATTAGAAAAGTCGTTCTCCAAAAAATGTGTAAATGTGATACCATTCAATCTTCCAGGTAAAAAATATGGTCCCACCAGTAATCCGTTCTAAATTCCAAGCCAAACGTTAATAGAAAATTCATGCTGAAACCTATTCTCTCTAATAGCTCTGGGATTTTCAAGAGCCCATACATAATAATTTCTTTGATTAACAATTCCTCCTCTTGTAAAGGTAGCTTCATCAGTCCATATAATTTTTAATGAAAATAAATTATCATCAGGAATTTTGTCAAGAAACCAGTTACTAAAATTCAATCTCTTGACATAATCTTGAGGTAGTAAATTCTGAACTTTTTGAAGATGGTATGGGTAGGGATTATCACCTTTCAAAGTTCACCATATTGCTTGCCGCGATATTGCTAATGCAGCAGATGCTCTTCGGATGCTAGTCTCAGGATTGTTATCGAAGTGGCGTTAGACACAATTTTTTCTCCTATAATCTGCTCTTATTGCTGCCTGGAATTGGTCGCCTTCATTACGTATTAAGAATGATCCAGTCTCTCGTAGTCTATTAAAAGTTATCGAAAAGACTCGTCGATTAGGCACTCTTCTATTTGGAAATCGGCGTGCATACTCCCGCACCGCTTCTAAAGCATTACCGTTACAGAAACCGTATACAAAAATCATATCAGCGTATTCAACATTAGAATATGTATGCGGCTTTGTGGCTGATGCTATACACACAAAAATATCTGAGTAACTGACTGAAGACTGATTTAGGAATTATAATCCTAGAAGAAAGCCAAAATGTAAACAAATAAAAGAATGTAAAGGATAACATTAAGTGTTGTTTGTTTATTTCGTTTAACGTCACTTTATGCTGCTTGGGCTAATCGGACGATGCTACGGTGGGAGTCCTAAATTTTGCCTATCCAGGTATAATTAGGATAGGGTTCTTTAACGAGTACCTGACATCGCACAGGCTCGGGACACCCATGTTACGTCCCTTCCGAAGGACGGCATAGCTAAGGATTTTTTACTCCCTTTAAAAAACCCTAAGGTCATCTGCCGGGCTGCGAACCCGCGATCTTGGGTTTAGTAGGTTGCTATGCTAACCACCACACCACAGGTGACCCCACATTAAGTGTTTACATATCTCACTGCTTTGCCTGACGAACTTTGAAAGGTGATAATCGCTACCTGTAACATTTTTGTTTTGTTTCTTTTTTTGCGATTTTCTCTAAAACTAAGCAAAAACGAGGAAATCTCTAAAGGACTTTTTGTCTTAGTTTTTCGGTTCCCTATAAGTTCCCGAAGTTTTGCCATTTAAATTCAGGACACGCTGTATATACAGGGTGTTCAATATTCGAAGGCCACCCCCTTTTTTTCCACAGTTTTTGAATTTTTGAAACGAAACACTCAGGGTCTTAACTGTGTAAGTTTCTTTTCAGGTTATAGTCTGCTCGCCAACCTTTTCCAGTTCTTCTCCAGCGACCCTAACTTTGGAATTTTCAGTGGGATGTGGTATTTTTTACGACGGATTTCGATAGAAAATCAAATTTTGAATCGATTTTATACCGGGGAATTTTGTCATCCGGGGCACCGTTTCGCCCCAGATCGCGAAAAATCATTTTAAGAAAATAAGCAGACTAAAACTGGTATTGCAAAAATAAAATAAACATTGAACAAAAATATGAAACTAAGTCCTTCCCGTGACTGGTACGACGAGCGGTGAGAACAGGTCGACTTGGAAGTTTTCCCCAAAAATTTTATTTTTGCAATAACAGTTTTAGCTACATTAGGAGCCAAAACCTGTAATTGAAAAATGTTTTTTTTTTCTTCTTTTTTTTTCTATAACAGTTTTTAGCTACATTTCTTTATTTTTCGCGATTGCGGCAAAACCTGTAATTGAAAAATGTTGATTTTCTATTTTTTTTTCCCATTCTTTTTTTTTCTATCACAGCAATTTTTCATTCAGACTTTTTTTCAGTTTTATTCTTTAATACGTTTTAGATTGCTTAATTTTAAAATTTCAATTTGAGATCGCGCGGTGCCCCCGATATGGTCACTTATTTTGTGAAATATCTCCTGAAATACATCATTTGAGACCAGAATGGTACCTGTGGACCCAGCGGTTTTCTCAAATACGGCAAATTACAAAAAACAGTCAAAAGTGGATTCTGGGGAAAATACTGTTGTCTTTTAATGGTTTATTTATCAATCAAAATTTATTTATTTTTGTTATTGTTTAATAATTGATTGATGAAAAAGAAAATATAGCATAATCGGAATTACGTTATCATCGAACATTGTTTATATACTACATACTAAAATGCTTAAGCAAACATTCACAGCCGTTTGATCAAATAACTCGGATCCGTTATTTCTATTACATTTGGAAAAAAAAATTGGTCCTATGAATTTTTTTTTTCCCAAATCAATAGTTTTAAAGCTGTAGGGGACAACGCACTACTCCGCGAAAACACGTTTTTCTGTACTTTTTTAAATCTGACTCCGAAACTATTTGTCCGATTGAAAATTTATTCTTATGGATATGTTAAGTAGCAAAGTATGCATAGATTGATTTGTTTAGATTATTATTGAAACAAATTGATTGGCTAGAATTTCTAAAAAAAAAAGTTTTGAAAAAATCGGGAATTTTTAGAAAAAATCTTGAAAAAGTCGGGAATATGTCGGGAATTTTGATAGCTGAAATTGGTAGACACCATGCATTGGGAATTCCAAAGTTAAGGTCGCTGGAGAAGGTTGGAGAGCAGACTATAACCTGAAAAGAAACTTTATTTGGCACGGTTGAGACCCTGAGAGTTTTGTTTCAAAATTTCAAAAACTGTGGAAAAAAAGGGGTTGGCCATCGAATATTGAACACCCTGTGTATATACCTATATATATATAAAGAAAAATTAAATTGAATATTTTGTTGATATAAAGATATACAAAAATTAATGAGTAAATACATAGATTGATGAGATTAAGTAAATGAATAAATAAAATAAAAAATAATAGTAGGAATTTGACAATATAGTTGATAATAAATATATAAAGTATAACAATCAGAATTACATAGCAGTAAGGGATTGATGAATATTGGGGCATGAGTATTAAAATAATTATAAATGTACATAATAGAAAGAATGTGAGGAAAGTGAAAGTTAGCATAAATAAATTAATTTAAAAAAAAAAAAGTTGAACCAATAATAAAGAAAAAACGTTGGTTTTAATTTATATATATACAGAATATATATATATATATATATATATATATATATATATATATATAATATATATAAAAATAAATAAATAAAATAATAAAAAATAAAAATAAAATATGGAAATAGAGGACAGAACGAGGGAAAAAAGTAGAAGGTGATAAAAGAAAAGAAACGGATAAAAGAATGAAGGGAAGGAAAATAAAAGTGGAAAGATAAAAGTAAAAGGAAAAGAATATAAAGAACACTTACCCACTGAACCACACTTGTGAGGAGAAGGACGATGACTGATGTGAAATGGTAAGAACAGCTGGGTAGGATAAGGGAGAAAAGGCGCGGGGCACATGGATACAGAATAGGAAAATGAGACAATGAAAAAGAAACAAAAATATAAAAGAAATATGAACAACAGAGAGACAATAAGATAACAAAATAACAAGTAAATCTAGACAGAATAAAAAGAGAAAACACAATAAGGCCAATGCCATCATGATATGGTGCAACACAAATATAAAAAAAAAAGATACATAAAATAAAGCGAAAAATATAAAGCAAAAAATGACAAGAAGAGACGGGAAGAACCCAAGGGAAGGTTATTGTTTTTTAATATGGTTTGTTTTTTAAATGGATCTTTTCTATACTGTTTTGTATATTGTTTTTTTTTATCTATGCCATTCTGTATTCCATTTGTCATCTGTTTATCGGTCTGTTATTTTTGTCACATCTGTTTTTTTGTCACTTCTGGTATTTTGTTCATTATAGCCCTGAAGAAGACTCAGGTCGAAACGTTGGCACGTATTAAAGAATTCTTCTTTGACGTGGTGTTACTTTGACTGCATCCCTGACTATCTTCTTCTCCATTTATCATCCGGTCAACCATACTTTTATCATCATAATAGAAAGGAAATTGAGAGTAATGAGTGGTAAGGGTAAAAATGAAATAGTGGTGAATAAAAAAAGATATGAAATAGTTTTTTTTTCAGTGAGAGTGACAATTGGAAAATAAGGCCGTAAAAAAAAAAAAAAAAAAAAAAAAAAATAGGAAGACGGAAGAAAATGGATTATTAAAAAAAGGATAGGGGGTGGAGCGATTTAGCGGCGGAGATATAAACTAAAGAGTGGGAGCAGGAAAATATTTTAATATGAAATCAAAATAAGGGGTGATAAAGAGATGGCTCGTCATAGTGTCAATACAGGAGAGGGAAGAAGGGAATGGAAGAGGTGAAGTAGGCAAGAATATAAATGCATAAATAATATATAAAAATATAAAACCAGGAGGAATTTAGGGTTTTTTGATGAGGTTTAGAACTTGAGAATATGAGAGGGAAATATATTCTTTATCTATTTTTTGATTAACGGGCTGGAGGACAAGATTGATATAAATGAATTCACTTATTAAACGTTTTTCTAAGTTACTGAAGGAAGCAAATATAGAGGTTTTTTTGTAAATCGAAGTTATGGCTAAGGGATAAGTAATGTTCAGAGAGTTAAAGGGTTACGAGAAGTGATGGAGTGTTTATGTTGCGAGATTCGGGTTTTGAGATGATTTTTGGTCCCACCGATTTAGGAAGAGTTACAAGTAGGGAAAGTGCAAGGAACACGGTATATAACATTAGATAGGAGAGGAAGTTGTATCCATATCCACTAACTGGTACACTAAACCTACTTACACGGGCAGACTTTTAAATTACTACTCCCAACAGCAATAGTCCAGTCAAAATAGGAAAATCAGAGGAACTAAAAATACTAGTACCAACTTTTTAGGAATGTGTAGGGGATGGTTCCCTGAACAAGAACAAAGTTCCTCCAAATCCCGGTACTGCTGAGGGGGGGAGGGGGAGGGATTGGCTTTAAATGGAACATTTCTAATTTTTTCTCTTACAACTCAAAAACGGTGCGTTGTATTGAAAAGGTTTTTCAGTACAAAATTGAAGCTAATTAAATTTGCTACAAGTTTGATCATATACATTTTTAAGAAAAACGGCCGTTTTCGTGCTACCGGATCCGAGAAAGTTGTAATTTTAGAAAAAAAATTGTTTTGCATACCTGGTTTTTTGTGTATTTTTGTCTTCTAGATTATCACTCGTTCGTTTTGGAGGAAAGGGTTAAACTCGCTAGGGTTAAACTTGTACAACATTAAAGTCCCTATAAGAATACATATCATATGTTCATTTACATTGAACACTTCACAACTTACATTAAGATGTAAATGAAATTAAAGATTTAACGAAAAATCTTGAATTCCCAATTAAATTGTGATTTTCCATTCCACGGAAACATAAACAGCTGAAATTTATACTACAACAGCTAAATTACCCTCCGTAGGAGATAATGCTTTGTGAGAAATGGCGTTATCAGTGCGTTTTTAAAAACTGACGCGCTCAAACCCTTTATCAAGCTTTCTCCACGAAAACACGTATAACTTAGAAACGATCAGTTCGAACCATAACTTATTTTTTTCCATCTAAAAGCTGGTTAAATTTACTATTACACCCCACATACGAAATTTTGATCAAGTCCCGTAAAATAAAATATTAAATTTAATTTGTTCATATGAATTTTTTTTTTCAATTTTATTTTTAATTCAATAGTCTTTATTTATTGTCTTTGTGGTCTTTATATATTGCCTTTATGAATTTTCTTGATTCTCATAGTTATTCTCTTCAAACCTTTTTTATACTCTTTGCAATTTTGTTATATCTTTTTGTTTCACTTGAGGTACGCATGATGGTATAGAAGGATCAATACAATTTTGTATTTTTTAAAACTGAAGATGAATGTTCAGCATTCGAAACTAGTTTTCTAATAAAATAATCTCAATAGAAGTGGCAATTAATTCATCAATCCTAATCTTTTTGTTTGTTTTCTTTTATTCAAGCCCTGATGAAGAATTGCAATGCAAGTAGAAACATTCATAATATGAATTAAAATTTAATTTTAACTAATTTGTTCTTGACTGCATATTCCAACCAACAACCTACATCTTAAACAACAAATGATTGGAGTCATTTTTTTTTCACTATATACATTTTCCATTTGTACCAGTAGGTTGTTATTCACAAAACTTTAAATTCCTATAAAGCCGTTTAAAATGATGTTCTCTTCCTGACTAAAATTTCAATAAAAACTTTCATATTTGTAACCCTCCTCTCCTACGGTCCAGTCGGAAACGACCCACCTATTAGTTCCATTATGCATTACAGCCTATGTAGGGAGCGCTTTGTGCTGTACTGTCAGGGGACCTCCTTTCCAGCCATATAGTCCAGTCAATGAGTGCTGAAATGAGGGGTGTAGAGTGCATGGAATATCCGATAATTTTTGATTTCATAGCTTCGTTAGGAATAGTTAGAAGGTAAACATACTAAAAGTCCCCACCACTGGGGGGTGAGCTAACGGTGGGGGGGAGGGAAGATGTTCAATTTATTTGTTTTTTCGATAATATATCGAAAACGGTTGGCTCTAGAAAAATAAGTTTCAAATAAACATAAAAGCTAATTAAATTTCCTATAAAATTGATAACATATACATTTGTCGTAGTTCTAACCGCTTACGAGATATTCGTTATTGAAAATAGGTGATATTCCGAAAAAAACAAATGTAACCCCACTTTTTGTCAAACGTTTGCTTCTATTACGTTCCACAATCGTTTCTCAGAAAAAACGCCAGGATTAAAATTGTAGAGTATTAAATTTTCTTTAATTTCATATATACATTTCTGGTATTTGAAGCAAGTGTTTAACAAAACGTGAGGTAAACATATTGTTTATTTCTAAAATTATCGATTTTCAATAACGTCTATCTCGAAAACTGTTGGAATTTTGACGAATGTGCATATAATTAATTTTATAGGAAATTTAATGATCTTTAATTCTGATCTGTAGCATATCTTTCTAGAGTCCATTGTTTTCGAGATATCGAAAAACCAAATTGGAACTTCTCCCCTCCCCCCACCCTTAGCTCACCCCCTAGGGGCGGGGACTTTTAGTATGTTTACCTTCTAACTACTCCTAACAAATCTGTGAAGTCAAAAATTATCGCATATTTCATGCACTCTACACCCCTCATTTCAGCACTCTTTAACTGGTGTCGAACTTCTCTGAGAAAACACGTTTGTTGGTACTCATTCCGAAAATAATTGTTCGATCCAGAATTTCTATTTTTTACTTGAATGCTCCTTAAATTTACTATAAGAACCTATATATGAAGTTTTGATTATGTAACGTTATACGCTCAAATCAGCCCAGTGACTTTGTCGATATCGTCATACTTTGCCAAAACATACATATTTAGCTTTCGGGTTTGGGTGTATTACGTGACATAATCAAAATTTCATATATAGGGCCTGATAGTAAATTTCATCAGATTTGAGTTTAAAAAAATAAATTTCAGATCTGACAAATAGTTTAGTAGTTAGGGTGAAACTATGCCAAAAAAACTTGGATTTCAAAAATTGTAAGCGGTTTTTAACGTGCTGGTATGGGTATTTAATGGGACTTGATCAAAATTTCATATATAGGGACTGATAGTAAATTTAAGGAGCATTCAAATAAAAAATAGAAATTTTGGATCGAACAATTAGTTTCGGAATGAGTTCCAACAAACGTGTTTTCTCAGAGAAGTTCGACACCAGTTAAAGAGTGCTGAAATGAGGGGTGTAGAGTGCATGAAATATGCGATAATTTTTGACTTCACAGATTTGTTAGGAGTAGTTAGAAGGTAAACATATTAAAAGTTCCCGCCCCTGGGGGGTGAGCTAAGGGTGGGAGGAGAACGTCCCAATTTTGTTTTTCGATAATATCTCGAAAACGGTGGACTCTAGAAAAATATGCTACATATAAAAATAAAAGCTCGTTAAATTTCATAAATAGAAATTCTAACAGTTTTCGAGATATACGTTATTAAAAATCGATAATGTTAGAAATAAAAAAAATGTTTACCTCACTTTTTACTTAACACTTGCTTTTAATACCAGAAACGTATATATGAAATTAACGTAAATTTAATGCTCTGCAATTTTGATTCTGACGTTTTTTCTGAGAAACGATTGTGGAAGGTACTAGAAACAAAAGTTTGACAAAAAGTGAGGTGGCATTTGTTTTTTCCCGAAAATCACCGATTTTCAATAACGAATATCACGTAAAGGATTAGAATTACGACAGATTTATATATAATCAATTTTATAGGAAATTTAAATAGCTTTAATGTTTATTTGTAATATATTTTTCTAGAGTCAACCGTTTTCGTGTTATTATCGACAAAACAAAAAAATTGAACTTCTTCCCTCCCCCCACCGTTAGCTCACCCCCCAGGTGCGGGGACTTTTAGTATGTTTACCTTCTAACTATTCCTAATGATGCTATGAAGTAAAAAATTATCGGATATTCCATGGACTCTACAATGTGTTTATTGACTGGACTAATAGTGAGGAAGCTGCCTCGTTTATATCGCTCAGGTGTGTACTGTTTGTTACCTACAACTCATTAGCTAGCCACACACGAACGGATTTCTCTGACGGATCTCAATTTCTCTGAGTTTATTAATCCGTGCGTTAATAGGGTTGAAAATGATGCATCAGAGCAGGAAGACGATGAGGACGAAAGTGCTCCGAACTTGAATGGCTTTATGTTGGGCTAGGATCTGGAAACCATTTCATATAAAGGTCTAATAGTAAATTTAACCAGGTTATAGTTGAAAAAATGAAAATTCAGATCGGAGAAACAGTTATGGAGTTAAAGTGAAAAAATGTGCCAAAAAAAAAAAACTTGGATTTCAAAACAGTAAGCGGCTTTGAAGGTGCTCACATCGATATTTTTTGGACAGATAAACCAGTATGTTCTAAATTAACGTTTAAAGTACTCCTACCAGTCCCCCAACGTAATTAGAGGAAACCCAGCGACCAAGAGGGCTTTCCCCTCCTAACATTCTATAACTTATTATTATTATTAGAGGCACTACACAACTTGGCTTGGTAAGAACTGTTTGGACCCGTTGGAATTGTTTTTTGTCTATAACAGACGAATTGATCTGAGACTTCTGTGGAAATTTTTGCTTCCCCTCTATCAATTTGGCACACCGAAATGTATTTTTCAGGATCCAATAGATCCAGTAGTTGATTATCTTAACGAAGCCACACTGCAAATATAATCTCTGGGGATGAATCGTTCATTTCACATACCAATTATTATTGGATTTTAATTCAGAGCTTTTCCTGATCCTTAACCAGTTTTAGTTTATATATTTCCGCTGGTATGAGTGGCTTTAATATTCTTTAGTTTTCGGCCCCGTCTGGTGGTTTAATCTCTATTCCTCCAGCCAGTCCCCCTGCGATGATGGTATCATCAGTAGTCAGCCCATCTATCTAATATTTTTTGCTTTTTCGTGATTAGCGAGCCATCTTCTGCTTCGCATGCGGGAGTCCTGGATTTAAATAATTGTCTACCTTCCTTCACCATTTGAAAGGAATTTTTGTTTTTGAAAGATTTTTTCCATATCCTCCATCTGCTTATTCCGCCCATCATCTCTTCTTTCTTCGATGAACGTACTTCTCGCGACTCCTTGTGGCTTTATATTCATCCATCGAACTACTTGTGTGTCTCCGTTGAATCATGTTTTTATTGACCTTGTTCTCTCTATCTGCTCAAGCAAGGCATTCCTCATCAAACCATGGTCTTGTTTGTTTCTGTTTGCCCTTGAGACCCAGAACTTCTTCTGCTGTCTCAGTTAACGCATTTCATAACACCAACTTTAAATTTGGTACTGAAGTTGCTTTTGTCTATAAAATGTATAGGTACCGGCAGGCACTCAAATTAGGGACAAAATGGTGTTGGCCCGCGGAGCCCTTGGAAGTAGTTAGTGTGGCCCGAAGGCATGAAAAGGCATTTGGAGATTTTCCCCTGTTCTAAATTAACGAAAGTACCTGCCACCAACGTAATTAGAGGAAACCCAGGACCAAGAGGGGAGGCACAAGGTAAAACGGACCCGTTGGAATTGTTTTTTGTCTATAACAGACGAATTGATCGGAGAAATTGTTTGGCACACCAATGAGGAAATAGATCCAGCACGCTGCAAATATACTTCTGGGGATGAATCGTTCATTTCACATACCAATTATTTTTAATTCAGAGCTTTTCCTGTTCTTTAGTTTATGAGTGGAACTCTTAAGTTACTTAAAAATACAATAATGGAACATGTTGTTTTCCCTTACAGCCTTATAAGAGCAAAAAAGCATCCACATTATCACAATTTTTCTACCTCATACAAGTACTTTACTAAACCTTTTGTCTCTGTATTAATAGGTTGTCTGTTCATTCTGTTCCTGTCATATCTTTTTCACTTTGTTTTCCTAGAAGCCCTGATGAAAGATCACATTGTAAGCAAAGGCAACATAAATTTGTTTTTACATGACGGCACATCCATGTCATATTATTTATTTAATTATGACATTCAATCAACTTAAATTTGAGTCTATATTTTATATAGTGGCACAAAATATACTGAAATTTTCCCTTCAATTTTAAGTATGTGACTGATTTTCAATTGTGTCTATTATTTAAAATATGTTTTTATAAAACTAATCTCTGATAAATGCTAATAACTTTGACTGGTCAACAATAGGGTCAAAAAACATGCATGGTAATAAAACATTACCAAATCGTTCATTAGCACCAGTTGAAGGCCATAGCAAGAAATACCTAAAAATACTAGGACTATTTTTCCTTCTTATATTAGTTGGTCCCAGTACCACTACAGGAAAATATAGGAAACACACTGTGAATATAAAAAGGGACATCTTATAGATAAGCCTCTAAAATTCTCAGGCAGGTATTTGAAGGTGTGTTTAGTAAAAAAACCTCAAATAATAGGTTTTGTAAATATAATCATATTTCAGTGCCTTTAAAAAAAACAAACAAAAAATAATAAAAAATGTTTTTATTAATGTATATCATGGGGAAAATAAGAAAATAAAAACACGAAACAAATCAACTATCAATAGTTTTTTTTATTATTTAAAAAAATTAGAATCACTTCTGGGTAGAAGCAGAAGATTTGGAGTCGCGCATTGAAGCAGATCTCCTCCTCTTGAGTTCTTCTTGCCTCTTTGCCTTTGCTTCCTTCTGTCTTTGTGCCAAAAGTTTAGCATATTCACGAGCTTCTTCCTTGCGTTTTTCAGCTCGCTTCTTCTTAATGGCAATACGATGCCTCTTGCGCTGTAATGAAAAATAATATAAACTTAGGAATTTTAAAGAATTAACAGGAGATGATTATTTACTATTAACCTTCAGTCTACAACGTGAAATGCTAGGACATGTACTACAACGTAGGGGTCTTTTTGACCCAACTCTCTTTTTAGTTGTTTTGATCATTTTAAAATTTTCGGAAATAATTAATGATCAATCGTTTCATAAAAAAATTAATTTATTATAATTATATGTTATAAAAAAAATCTTTCTTAAAATAAACATAAAAAAGTTAATTATATATTATCCTAAAATCAGTCTTATGAATAAAAACAAAACAATTACTTTTAGCCTTTTTCATATTTTCTTCTCTAAAAGGAAATTAAGTACAGTATGAACTAAAATAATGATGGTATTTAACTCCGGCAATAGAAACACAAGTAAAATAAAACATAAGATAGTTACTTAATTACAACTATAAACAAAGCATAACATTTAGTCCTGTTAAGATTTTCATCAGTTTTCAATTATTTGAATGTTGAGACCAATTGGTAAATGTGACATTACGATTTGTTCCGCATAGAGGATCAGTAAGTTTCAGAGCATATTGGGTAGGTAAAAGCAAACCTTCCAGAGTTATAGTTCCTTTTCCTACCTATGGCATACCACCAAGGAATATTCTTGCATCACACAATGACACAATTGTCATCCTATCTGATTTAGCCGGAATATACATTTTAAATGGGCATTTGCCCCTGAAGCTAGCTAAGGAGTTTGAATTATAAGTAGAAGGGCATATCATACAATGTGGGGTCATACAAAGATTCTCTCAATGTATTCAAATGTAACAAGGTCACTCAACTTTGGAACACTTGTCAAACAGTGTCCACACCTGCACATATGCTGGATGAAAAGCTACTCAAGGTCGCAACTCCCTCCCATCCCTACACTTTAAGGCCCGTTTTTGTCAAATCTGGGTCAATTTGAACCGTATGTTGTAGAACGAAGGTTAAACATGGCAGAGAGCATAAACAATCAGACCAATAATAAATATAAAATAACTAAGGCATTCAGTTTATTCCTTTTTATTTCTAGTTAAATTCATATTATTTCATTTCATATTCATATTATGAATATGGTAAATATTTATTAATGTTTGTCCTTAAACATATTATATATATTACATTAAAAAATAAAAAAAGTGTATTACAATAGGATGCCTTATATTAACACACACACACACACATTTGATTTTAATAATAAAAAACATTCTTATAATAAAAAATAAATAAATAAAATAAACAACAGCGAATAACAAACAACAAGAATTTTATTATATTTTGTTGTCTTCAGGACAATTTGAGTCAATAATAAACTTTAAGATATTATTATAAATTAATTAAGCAAAAAAAGTAAATAAATAAAAAAAAAAAAAATTTAATTGACCAAGTTAGTCCATTTATTTCATCTCAATACATAATAAAAAAATTGATACACGCAACTTGTCAACTAATACATTGTTTAAAAATTAGATTAATACACTAATTAGTAAAATATAACTGAAATTATCAATTACTATTAAACTTATTTATAATTAATCACCCATAAGAAATTAGGATCAAGATTTGAGTATGTATTAAGTATTTTTAGAACCAATGTCACACAATTTAATATCATCAAAAGAAATTAGAATTTTTCTAGATGTGGTAAGAATTGGTAATTAATATTCCACTAATACAGAAAGAAATAAAATATCTTGTAATTTTATTTCATACTCTTAAATTGTGGGATAATAATTTAAATAAATGTCTTGATTTCACAATTAAAATTGAAATAAACTCAATGCTCAAAATAATATCAATAATATGAAATCATTGCAGGATTTCATTAAATTTTGGTCCCGGAAAATATATTTGAAGTTAATAATATACTTTACATTAAAATAATAAATTATAAAAACTTAACATAATAATAATAAATTATAAGTCAGAAATTACCTGAAGCACAATTGGAGTGATGAGTCTCTGAATTTTGGGAGCCTTAAAGCGCTGTTTAGTCTGACCTTCTTTCAAAGGAAGTGGACGTTTGATAACATATTGCCTCACATCATCTTCTTTACTTAAATTAAAGAGTTTCCTAATTTTTGAAGCCCTTTTGGGACCTAAACGCCTGGGCACAGTATTGTCGGTCAGGCCAGGAATTTCCTGTATCAAAAATTTAAATTATGATTTTTTATAAAATGATATGTTTCAAGAAAAATAACATATAAATTCAATATGAAAGTCTGTATATTAATTGAACTACACAATATTAAGCAAAAACATATCTACTAACTAGTTCATTTAATACATAATAAACAAGTTTATATAAGCATGAAAATGAAAGTTTAATATAAATAAAATAATTAAAATATAATTATTATTTAAATCATTTACTGTCAAATAAAAATGTCACACAATTTAATATCATCAAAGGAAAATAGGTTCTTCCGAGATGTGGTAAGACTTGGTAATTAATATTCCACTTATACAGAAAGAAAGAAAATATTTAATAGCTTCACTTCCTTTTCTTAAGTGGATTTAATTAATTTAATTAAAACTATAGAGGATGACATTAAAGGAAGGTAGTATAATGGTAACATTAAGGTCTTGATTTTAAAATTGAAATGGAAATAAATTCAAACCTAAGATGATGTGCAAGATAGAAAAACTTGTGAATTGTATCACAAAATGATTCATTAAAGAGTACAAGTAGTCAAGAGATCGAAAAAGGGAAGTTTTATTTCAGTACATTCTAAAAGGGGCATAGACAACCTTATATTGATTGGTAATTATTTAGCTGACCCTACAGTTGAAAATTAGTGTTTGGTATAAGATACTACTTAAGATAGTAATAAATACATTTATTTTTTAAGTAATATAAATATACATAAATAAAAATAATTATATTCAACTGTATAAATTTAAAAAATAAACAAGAATTTTTAAATAATCTGTGTAGTCAACTTATCATTCAGAATGTCCTTAAAAACCTTAATAAATCATTTTTAGGTAATTAAAAGATAACAAAAACTTCATTAAGTACAGCCAGTCATACTATACATGCAATCGATATGGTGTTCACTTGAAACAAACTAATGTACCTAAGCAATATATTATTTATATAATATAAACCCCTCCTCATTTAACGTATAACATTTATTAGTCCCCAGATGTTTGTTCCAAACAATTTATACTGTACAAAACTACAGGAATATAAAAAAAATCAATTGTATAGAAAGATAAAAATTAACTTTTCTGAACTTTCAATCTACATTTCTCAAACATGAAGTAAATAGTAGGAAAATAACTAATAAACATACCTGTTCACCTTTCTTGACAATTATTAATGCCAATACACTTAAATTGGCATCAACAATGCAACCCCTAACTGATTTCCTTTTCCTCTCACCATCACGACGAGGTCTATAACATGAATGTCCTTTAGATAGAAGAAGCCTTACACGACCTGAAATTATTAGCAATATTAGAGAAAATAATTAACAATGTATACTCCTAACAGATCATTGTACAATGATAAACCTTAAAATTAGCAAATGTCATAAATAGCTCACAATATAATAGAATGAAGGTATGATGAAATAAAGGCTGTTGTAACAGAATTTCTAATATTCTCTAATATCTACTACTGAAATAAACAAAAATGGCAATTTAAACAAAAACTATAACTAAAAGGTATCAGAGTCAAGACAAGGGGCACGAAACAGTAACAGCAGCAGTTTACAAAAGGTAAAATAAAGAGAACTATTGACTAACATTATTACCATTTGATAACATTTTAAACTAGATTTACAAATCTAAAATATTCATCAGCCCATCACAAACCACAAATCTACCTAAACAATTCTGAAAGCCTAAACTCAGTTAAGGTATAAAATCAATGCAAACTGAATTAGAAGACTTATTAATGAATATATAATTGATCAAACCAATACCTCATGACTAAGTACTAGCTCGTGGCCTACAAGATAGGCCATAAAACATAAAACGTTTATTGAAATTAAAATTAATAACAAAATAATTAATGTATCATAAGTCTTTCTTCATACAGGACATTCAAAAGTTAAAAATATAAACTTTAAAAGTAGGATTGACTCTCTCAACAATCAAATATACTATCAACAATGCCGAAAATGAAAACATAACATTTCATTGTAAATGAGATCCATTTATTGTATTTACAGCAGAAAATAGCCTAAACACAAACTAAGCCTAATAGGATAACAGGGCTATAAAGATAGTAAAAATTTGTATTATTTTTTTAAGAAAGCAGCAAAAAATTAAAAATCACATACCATTAGTCAGAACACCCTGTTTCATGGGAAAACCTTGTTTATCATTTCCACCAGTAATTTTCACAACATAACCTTTCCATTCATCACCAAGAGAATCAGCTTCAACTTCTGCTCCCATACGTTTGTCATAGAACATACGAAGCTTGTGCTCATCTGTTATCTCAAATAACTTTTGGCACCCCGTAGCGGGATAGGCGACGTTTAACTAAAACAGAAAATAAATAATTTTGTAATGTTGTTGCAGCACCTTCCATCCATTAATATCCTAACAATCCTTTGCCCAGATCTTATAAAACTTCTATAGTTCTTTATATTAACACACTAAAATGAATAATGAGAGATTAAAATAATAAAGATACATATACTTCAAACTAATTAATTTCATAAGACCATACCTTCATCGTGCCGAGGAGAACGTACACCTCACGAGTAACTTACATAAAGGAAGTGTGGGACGGTTGATTGGTAGAGGTTAAGTAAATCAAAAGATATAACTTTTAAATATCTTAACTAAAAATGTTACAAGTAAAATTAAAATAATTTTTATTTATTTTAAAGAATAAATATTTTTTTCCTTTTCTTCTGAGTATTGTTTAATATTTGTATAAATAAAAATTTTAGATTACAAAATACAATTCAAAAACGAATATTATTTGTATAAAAACATTTTATAGTATTTAAAAACTATTTTATTAATATATCTTATGGAACTACAACAAATTGAAAAATTATTTAATTTCCATTTTTATCATGATGATTCAAGTGGTTCTGCGAACCCGGCAGGTTACAAATATCAAAATTTCAAGTGTGGTTAAGTTTATTTCATAATTAGACTGAAATACATGATTTTGAGTAATGATAAATGTGCTGGGAAATTTACGTAACATTTTTCGTAGGCCTCTAGTAAAATATGGAATGCCATTTTTCATTTTGATGATTGGAGGCTCCTTTGGTTTAAGAGAGTTTTCACAACTTAGGTAGAATTTTTCTTTTAGTTTATTCTTTCTGATTCTGCCCGTTTTAAGATTTTACTTTAAATTTTAATAATTCATGATACTAAGGGTTCACTGAGTTATGATTTTAGATTGACTTTCAAATAGGAACCATTATTTTATTATTACAATTTTTCTTTATAGACCATGTTGATGAATCCATCTAGCATTAAATAGTAAAACTTTAACTGCCTTTGTAATGAGGAGGATAGCTGAATTGAGTAAATCAGAAGTTCATATTGGTATATTATAACTGAGCTTAATTATAATATAATTTCTTATAAGCACTAACCACATTCCTTTGAAAACGAAAGATCAATTAAGCTGTTCTTATAGCTACTGGCAGTGTTAAGATGAAATCTGATATGATATCATTAGAACAGGATATTGTTAAGTAATGTATATTAGTCTCCATAGCGATACAAATAAATATGAAATTCGACAAGTGCTTTTATAACATAATAAAGCAACCAAGCAGTAACCTGTCCTGATCTACAAAGGTGCTGTTATGTTATAACCCTAGTTTTCTGTGTTTTCATTATTGGCTAAACTAAGGACACATAAAACATTTAGCTTGAAATTCATAGTTGAGAGTTAAACTATAAATTTTTTAAAATAAATTGTGAGTGAATGGTCCAGTATACCCAACTAGACAGAATAGTGGGTGAAGTTTGGCTATAGCAGGAGACAGTTAATAAAGTGGAGAACATACCCCACTAATAGGAAACAATCCATAAATATGTGGTTATGATACCTCCCTTGCTCATAATGTATTTATTCATCTTCATTCCCTCATTTTTTTAAAAACTCATTTACTTCAATAGAATACAATAGATCTTATAGATCCATACCCTGAAAAAAAACAAAAAAAAACCATGTACTACTTGCAACCCATGAAGGATCTTGGGTTCAGTACTTAGATAAGGATGTACTTTTACTAGGCCAAGAGTTGTGAAAGGAGGAGTTTTGGCTGGAATACTCACTCAACCGCCAGGTTTTTCCCCCGATTAAGGGTACTCACTTAAATGGGGCTGGGTAGGCCCCAGGAGGGTCCCGTGACCCTGAAGCCAAGCTACGGCTGAAATAACCGAAAATAAATTTTCTGCCTTCAGTCGGACTGGAACTCGGGCTCGAGAGCTTGATAGTCTAGTACCTTACCCACTGAGCCACCGTGCCTCCCTTTAGATCCATAGGTGTTGAAATAAAATCAATTATGAAAATATTGTTTTGTTTTTTTCTATAGGCTTTAGGTTGGTTAAATAAAAAAATTAAAATATCCTTAAAAATAATAATTTTTCTTTACATTAATGTTAATTAATATGAATCTAAATTTTCCAACAATAATTTAGTATGTGAGTAACCACTATGTTGTCACCTTACATTTCCATATGTTGTCTCTATTTCAGATATTTTCCCATTTGGAAAAAAATTTATAAGATCATAGATATTCAATCTGTATTTTCAATGTTTTTAATCATAAACAATAATTTCACTGGCATTGGGAACAGAATAAAGAGAGTACTTCAATAACTCACTGAATAGAAACCTTTACAAGACTATTATGTAGCTTTATAAAATTATTAATAAATGTTAAAATTAGTTATATTATTTTAAAATATGTAAAAACAAAGAAATGTGAGGCATCAGAAACTACTTCTACTTTTTTAAGTCATCGTTTTGATTCTAGGTTTCAATATTCCCGAACTTCTCTTATAAGACCTGAAGAAGCTGAAGCTCATGGGGTTAAGATGAAAAAACCAGGTGAAGTGACATTGGAAACTGAATATGAAAAAATTAAATCCGTAGGTTTAATTTCCTATTTTTTTTACTCATTGTGGAATTGTGCTACTCTTATGTAGTTAATTATATTTTAAAATTAAGTAAATTTAAATAATTGTAATTTTTGTATTTCTACTTGACAATTTAACACAAGGTTGAAATCATTGAGTAGTAAAAACTTATTGGTGATTAATAGTTTTAAGAAAGCAGGTCTGGACCCAGATGGGCTCGGTTATCAAAAAATTCAGTTTACTGAGACACCAAGTAGAACTTGCATAAAATAACCAAATTTAATATTTTAAAAAATATTATTCCATATTCTTTATTTAGCTATACTCCTCACATTTACTATTATTATCCTGTTAAATGTTTCGGGACTATGGTCCCATCTTCAGACTGAAATAGTATATATCAGTACCCCGGAGGTACAGAACACTATGTCCATTTTTTACCAAAAATACATTATTAGTATTAGTATTCACCTTTTTTCACTTTATACAGAGGTATAGAATTCTATTTCCTAGACCAATTAATTGTAAGGTAAGTTACATAAAAATGTTTTTTATTTATTTCTATTTTTTTGGGAGGGGGGGGGGGGGGGCGAGAGCATAACATCCTTATGTGCTCCCACATAAGGGCTACCAACCTATTCTAGCCTGAGTGATTCATTTCGTACATATAAATACAATAAACAGTTCAGGAAATGAAATCTTTTAAAAATAAAACCAATTCAAATTGCTCTCTTATAAAGTTATGGAAATGTGACATAGTGTTCTGTACCTCCGAGGTACAAATATAATCATTCATCTACATTAAAACAATACAATACTATGATTTTACATCAATTTATTCTATCTTCAATAAGCTTTAATATAATTTACCTTAAATATTTTTCTGGTGTTAGACTTACCATTTAAAATACAATGGAAATATTAATGTATGTTACATTAAGACTAAAGAATGCGATATTTGTGGTTTTAAATTATTATGCAATTTGTTTTGTTTTAAAAATTACTATGGAGAAGATAGTATGAATTATATTTCATGAATTATATAGAAAGTTTAGGTATTAGATATTTTAAAATTCAATTTTGTTTAGAACTTAAAACTGATAAACACAATAACTTTGCTTAGCAGTTGTTGGAGTCAAGTTTTGGTTTCAATTGCTTTCTTTTATGGAACTGCTCTTAACAAAATCCATTGTGAGAAAGATTGTTGATTTTCATTTAATTGTACACCTGTCTAAATGAAAATATTAAGTTGATAAACTTTTTAAAAAACAGTGAATTTATGATCCACTCACTTTATCTTTTTTTTTTGAATTGGGGGCTCAGCACACCCAGTACAGGAGATTTTGGGTTTGAATCCCATCTGGAGGGGTTGAAATTTATTTTGTCCACTCAAAGAATCTTTACCTTCCCAACATAGCTAGAATAAATTAGTAACCTGTAGGATTACTCTTCCCTTCTGCTTCTAAATTAAGTACATAAGGATGTTTAGCCCCATCAAACAAAGAACTTCATTGCATTTCCGTTTGGGTTTTTTTTTTTCATCTATAAAATAAAAAATTATTTTTTTTTTTTAGGTATTCAAAGTGTTTTCATCTTTCACCTTTTTGTTCCCAAAAGACCGATCAGATCCATCAGATCCTTTCATTATTTGAATTAAGTTCCTAAAGACAATCAAAAATGTGAATTATAATTGATCAATATAAATAATCATATCTCATCTCCTGTTCCAACTGGTGCATACTCTTTATCAGTAATTTTTCTGTAAGAATGCTGAAGCTAGGGGAGAGGAAAAGGGACTTCTCTTTTACTAAGTATTTATCATATACCAAACTAACCTTACAAGGGCTATTTTTTTTATTTTTTTTTATGAGGATAGTTTTCTCATATACTACACCAAAGTTTATACTATCAGAATGGCAAAGGGTTTGTCTTCTTCTTATAACAGATAACTCTTCCTTTAGTCAGTTTTTTGTAGAGGATTTATTTGATTTAATTAACATAAAAATTCAGATTTACTGTTCTTCAATGTATTAGAAATGTTAAAACATATAGAATTCTGATATTTATATTTTCATTTCAGTGTATTATTTATAAAAAAAATAAATATTAAAACCTACTTACTACTCATATACTTTTAACAACATATTGTACATTATTATTTGCAGTTAGATACTGAGAATTGGGAAATGGTTAGAGGTCCTAGACCATGGGAAGAAAACTCTTCAAAGAAATGAAATTTTTTCCTGGAAATAATTGAAAACTTCGTTAGAAATGTATCCATTTTAAATATTTAGTGAATTGTGTATTAAGTTGTTGATTATGAGTTCCAGAAGTATTGAAATTTTTTTTTTTTGTAAATATGTAAAGAAATATATGTAATATACCTTAGATTTCACCATTATTTATTTTTTATTTGCTCCTCTTTCCTAATTGAAATTATTTTTCTCTCCATCAGTATTACTTCTTCAATGTGCAATTCAGGCATAGAACCTAGTTCAAAATTTGTTGCTGATAAGCAAACGTCTTGTGGGAGTAACATATATTTAGTAGGAATAGTCAGTAAATCCCACTAATGGGCTGGTTTTGTAATCAGCAACTAGTCCACGATTAGTCGGCCATTTTATTCATTTATATTTCTATGCTTGAAAATAAGTTAATTTTTTATTTGAAACTCATCTTTACAGTTTGTAAATTTATTCTAAGAGAAACTATTTTTTTTTTTTTTGTAAAATTTTGGCATGATTGAATTCCAAATTTCACAAGTAACTATCTAATTTAAGTTAAGTGAATTGCTCACTTTTGCTTTATTTGTCTTTAAAAAAAAAAACACTATTACATATGGATCCATTTGGGAAAAAAAAAACAGAAGATGGAATATACAGATAAACAGAAACCTGTAGTTGCATGTGCTGATAGTTATACATTTATAAACGAAGTTCCTCGAACATTGACAATGTCACCCGAATTCCAATGGAAACAATGACCGGCTTGGCCGACTAATCGTCCTTTTTTTTAAAGATGAATTCAAAGTAATGAACTTAAAATTATTCAACTGATTGTATGTGAACCAGAGGACAGGAATACATTTATGGGCAATGATATGTACGATGATAGTTTTTTTTTAAATCTGGTGGATGAGAAATGAGATTATTAGCGAATAAATATTGAGAGCATAAACAAAATACAGGTCCCTAAAATATTTCTAAAATGCTATTTAAAAATAAAAATTAAGAATTTAAACAATGAAATAGGGGTTCTGAAATGGACTTAAATAAAACCATGTGCAGTGAATAATGACAAGAATATTTTCTTAATTTCAGAAATAAATCTGTTATGTCCAGCTCCCATACTATCTTAAATTTGATACTCATACCCATACTTATCTTTCCTGTCCTACAATATCCTTTAACGATGTTCCGCTAATCCCCGTTGAACAGATCCGCTACCTAGGACTCCATCTGGACAAACGTCTTACTTGGAATCCACATACAAGACTAAAACGACAAGAAACTGCCCGTCGCTATCGACTACTTCAACATTTACTTGACAAACGCTCCAACCTTCCAATTAATTACAAAAGACTCATTTACATGACAATAATTAGACCGATTTGGACATATGGAGTTGAGCTTTGGGGCTCCACTAAACCATCCAATTCATCTCGTATCCAATCCTTACAATCCAAAATCCTTGAAAAAATCCTAAATGCTCCTTACTTCGTCACAAATAAACTTATCCACAAAGATCTTAATATACCTTACGTTTCTGACTTAGCTCAAACCAGATATCAATCCTTTCACAGCAAACTCCACAACCATTCAAATCCATTAGTATCACAACTTGCATCTCATTCCATTCCAGATAACCCTCCGAGGCGCCTGAAAAGAAGATGGCCTCGGGACCTTCTAATATAGTGCTTTATCATGTAGAACCTTAATAAGTGCTACCATACTACTACCATACTACAATAATAAGTTTTGGCTTTCACTGGGCAGCCTTCATCCTTCCTTCGCCACTCCTTACTTGCCATTTTCGATTCGGGGGTGTAATGGTGGACCCACGTCTCATCAGATGTGACGATGCGCCTCAAAAAATCTTGGAGGAAAACGATTTGAAAACAATGAAGACGTCAAAAAGCACGTGCGCGAATGGTTAAAAACTCGCCCTCAGTCTTTTTATGAACAGGGAATATTCAAGCTTCCAAATCGGTGGCAGAAGTGTGTAGATAATGCAGGAGACTACATTGAAAAATGTTGAAGGTATAGTTTCTGTATAATATTATTCAATAAATATAATTTTGAAAATTACCGTTTATATTTGTTTCACCCTCGTATTTAACTTATTTTTTTTCCAATCCTCATCATTTTTATTAGAAAAATTACATACTGGTTGTTTTAGATTCAGAAAAGTAAAAATGTTGGCCTTTTGCTGTATTCAAAAATACATTATAAGGCCTGGTCAAAAATATTTGTAATTCTGGATTTAGGGAGGCTGAAATTTTATTTTTGGTGCTGCGGCACACCTAATTCTTGCTTCACCTAACTTAAAAAAACTAAAAACTACATTTAACAATAAGAATGATGTCGTAGAGGGTCACATCACTGACTTAAGTGGTTGTCATTGAAGTACAGTTTGCGTTTGCTGCCACCGGACAGGAGGTGGCGCTGGCATCAGAGTGCTGAAGAGGGGGTTGGTGAGGAACTACAGCGAGTGCAAAAACTTAACTGGTTACATATGAACTGTATATAGTGAGCAGCAAAATTTTTCATACACCTATTAAATTCACTATAAGACTTTCCTAACAAACATTTTTCAAGGACTCGTGAAATTTTTTGGTGAGAAACCCTGTTTTAGTGAATTTAGTAAGTGTACAAAAACTTTTGCTGCTCACTAAAGGTATAACCTGGATTTCCAAGATAGTTTAGGATTTTCTCTGAGGGAGTCCGGGACATGATAGTTACCATGGGTGTAATTTAGTTTCTTTTAGGATTAAGAATAAGTGGCCCAATTAAGAAAATATTAATTGGGTTCTTCTAACAACTGCACACCTCTACTTTATATACTCACATCCAACAAGATGTTTTAAAAATAAAAAACATCATTTTGGAGGTTGAAATTAACTCGAAGTTTATTGCTAATAAAATATAATATATCTGATCAAACATTTTTCATAATGTGTGTTAACAAATTTGTCATGATCTACGGAAAAACAATAAAGTTACTACCGTACATAATTCAATTTATTCATTGATGTTTGCTATACAATTATTCAATTAGAAATATATTTATTTTTCATAATTTGTTTAAGGAAAAATTCCTTACTTCAAAGTTTACAAAATGTGGTTATAAAACATAATCCACATTTAACTAGCAGTTATACTCTAAAATAATATTTATACATTCACATATGTACATTAAAACTTAACTTTAAAAAATAATACAACTTTATATAAAATAAAATCATAAATTAATTTTACAATGGTATATCGATTTCAGGTCGAAGGGGTTTACAGTCTGGGTCATCTACGACTTCTTCATTATCTTCCTCATCGAAACCCCAATCTTTAACTAAACTATCAACTTTTTCATTTCCAGTCTTTTCACATTCTTCTACATCCATCGCATCTTTGGTACTTTGTAAATCTAAATTTTCTTCTACATCCATATCTTCATCTTTATTTTCATCAACAACCATTTCTTCTCTACCTTCATCTATTAGCATTTTATCTGAAGTTACATTAACTTGTTCTGCTTTCTCTTCTTTAACTAAACTAACTGTTTCAATTACGTTTACCTCTAACTGTTGAGGCTGCTCTTCAATAACTATTCTCGAATCTTCTAATTGCTGAGAGTTCACATTTAGGTTTAACTCGGAATTTTGAACATGAAGTGTCTCAGTACTTTTTCCCTCATTTATATCCAAAGGGACACTATTATTCTTTTCAAGGTTAACATCTGTAATTGAATTTTGAGAACCATTATTATTTTCTTCCATTTCACATTGTTGGGATTCATTTATTTTTTCTTCAATGACCGTCTCTATACTGTGAACTTCTGGAACATATTCCACATCGCTTATAGTTTCAGATTTATCATCTTTTATAACTGTGGGTTCATCTTGATTGATTGCATCATTGCTAACTACTGATATATTCTGACTGACTAAAACATTTTTAGTAATGTCTATACATTGTTTTGTGGTGTTGTTCATGGAATTGCCAGTGTCAGGTATTTTTTGTTCTGTGACCACCTTGTCTTCAGCTGATGAGGTACCAGGTTGGGGTTGGTTCAGCTTTATTTCTTCAAGGTGGATCACTTCTCCACGGTGGGCATTACTTGTACTACTACCTAAATAAATGACTTGATCAGTGGTGCCATAAGATATATTAGCTGTAGATGCAAAACTACTATCTAACAAGTCTGGTACAATGTATTCTTGGTTTGAATGCTTATGTACAACAATTGGCTCATTTCCTTGAAGGAAAAAATCTGAGTTTCCTTCAAGAATTATGGCTATACCTGTTGCAACATTATTCAAACCTTCAGACTCTGATGATGGTAGAAGAGCCATATTTTGGTTTTCCGTCAGTATGATACTTGAGGGTATTTGTACCAGAGTATGGTCATTTTTTGCAACATCGACTGCTCCTATAATGGGCACTTCAATCATTTCTACTGGATTTGAGTCTCCTTCTTCACCAAAAATATTCCCATCACTTTCTGGCTTCCCTTGACATTCTTTCAAGTGAGCATTCAAACTTACATTAGTTCTAAAAGCCTTTTTACATAAATCACAAATTATATTTCGTGGCTCATTTCCTGGTTTGCAGGTAACTTTGTGAGCTTGTAATGCTGCAAGCGTTTTTGTGGATATTTTACAAATATCACATCTAATTTGGTGAGAATTGGCATGCTTCGAAAGTAAACCTTCACTAAGAGCTATATAATCACATTCTGGGCATTTTGGGAAATTTATATTTTTCGGAGGAGGAACATTATGTTTGGTTAATAAGTGATACAAGTGTAGATTCCTTTTAGATGATTTGTAACCACAGTATTCACATACCCTTGAATCTAGCCGCTCATTGTGGATTTCTTGTAGATGTCTTCGAAAACTGAGATAGTCATTGAATTTCGATTCAGAACAGTGCTCACAAGACCAAGGACCAACTAAGTCATTTTGTTTTGCTGGTGTATTTGGAGTCGACTTTGGTCTTACAACCACATATGATGCTTTCTCTTCTACACCAACAGCACCATTTTCAATCTTTGGTCTGGGAGAGCTGATCTTAAGCTTTATATTTTTGTTTTTTACAAGATCGGGGTATTTTTTTAAGACCTCTGCAATAATTCTTGCATGGTTTGAAGCTGACTGGACAGTATTTTCTTTTCCTTCAGGTCCAAGTGAGAACCGGACTTTTTTAGAGGCAGGAGTTATAAGTGCTGCTTCTGAGGTTGGTGGAGAAGATTTCAAACATGGTTTAAGGGCAGGTGGAGGTGGAGGAGGAGGTGTTGGAGGGGGTGGAGTAGGAACTTGCTCTTCATCACTACTGTATGGTGCTTCAAAACGATCGTCATCATCATCATCACTGTCATGCGTTGTAAGAAGGCGGCTTTCAATTACACGTCTCTGAGGAGGTATTATTCTTTCTACTTCTTTTTCTTGCTCTTTATTTGATCCCATAATAATTTGATCTGATTCATAAGAAAGAGAGGTAAACGAAGGAGAAGATATTAGCAATAGATCTTTCGATTCGTTTTCAGGCCAGGCATATCTTATAGGTCCTGGTTCTTCTTCAATCCTAAACAGTAAAAAAGAAAAAAATTATTAAACAAATTATGCTGTTTATAACTAAAAAATTGTTCTTTACAACTGAAAATTTACTTGTTTGTTAACATATAACATAAACAAAAACTTGTTTCAATTTAAAAATGTAATATTCAACTCGAAGTTTTAATGATGTATTAGACCAAGTAAAACACCTTTAAATCAAATAGAATTTAAGTTTATTGATTAAGTAAAATAACATAATGAATCGATAGTTTAACTTGATCTGTAAATGTTAAAATAATGAAATAATCTTAGCTATAAAATAATACTCACGGCTTCCGAAACCTTGTGATAAATGGTAAAGTTCTTTTCCTCCAGAAGGGTAATCTAAGAAAGAAAAAAAAATCAGTTAATTAACATGGAATATTCAGAATCAGTATTATTAAAATAATAATAATAATAATAATGAATGAACAGTAATCCAAAGAAACCTCCATTAATAACTGTAATAAAAAACAAACATGGACAATCAAAAACCAGATGTTAAAAACAGAATAAGCAATCAATTAACCAGAGGAGCCTCTAATAAGTAATAGTTATCAAAACTAACATACACATTAAAAAATCCAATAGTACATTAAAAACCAGTATCCTAAAATACTTTATCAGTGAACTCTGTATTGAAGAATCATAAAAAGTAAATAATAAAGGTGCTTATGTGCAAACTAAAATCCAAAATTAAAAACTTTGTAAACCTTATCTATTAACACTCAATCAATTTTATTATAACCAGTTGGAACTGTATTAAAATAATTTAGGTTTGAAATAGAAAAATAGTAATATTTTACTTGGAAGGGTAACATATGATTATGAAAATGTTTCATCTAAATTAGACATTGAATATTTTAACTGACATAAGATAATAACACCAGATGTCATCAACTTAAAAACTGGTGTTTATTATAAAGGCTACTTGCAATAAATAATATTATTGAGTTTTATCTCCCAAATGAAAATGATTTGATTGTTAGGGTTTCCAGTTCTTGAAAGCCCTACATACTATTAACCATGAGTCTGAAGATCCACTACAACATTTTTGTATGTCTAGCCTTGTGATTTGTTAACTGTAATAGCAAAACAAACTTAAATTGGAAATTTTAATCATTTGAATGGTAGATTATTAGTAGGAATTATTGGGATTCTATGAATAGATACGAGTTCTTCAATCGCTGTTCCAGTGAGAATTATAGCCTCAATGATATATACACATGTAGCGGCTATTTTAAAACTGAAACCATTGAACTGATTAGGTGGTTGAAGAGTATGTAAAAGCATAATTCAAATTCCAGTTTTTAATTTTAATAAATATGTTGGTAATCCAGATGGACTGAGAATATTTAATATATTATTAACAATATATCAATCGATTTTCAAACTTCACTGGGATCTACATATTTATCACATTTTAAATAACAATTTAATAGAAAAGCAGTAACTATTGTTATTGCTAAACATTCCTTAAAACTATGAAGATGATGTTAAAATGTGGTACAGATTGGTTCATTAGTTTTTGTGGTTAATGATCACAAACGAAAAGTGACTTGTCCTTTTAAACAGTTGTGGGTCATTCTCATAGCCTCAGCTAAAATTTAAAAAAAAATTATATTTTTAAAGTTGCTTAAATTTTTATTATTTTTGAGTTTTCTATTATAATATACCTTCTATTTATTGAATAACCAGGTGGGGCCAATTTCTTTTTTCTATTTACCACTGTTTTGAAGCATTTTATAGAGCTTTTCGTAGAAACGCTCTTGACCGTTACTCTTTCTTTAAACATTTTTTTTTTTTGTATTAAAAAATTATTAATGTCCTCAAATGGATAAAAAAACTAAAAAAAAAATAATAAAATTTATTATTGATACATAAAAAATTAAAGTAATAAAAAAATTGTGATCAATTCTGAAAGAATTTTACAAAAAAACAGTTTAGTTGTTCAACTATTTTATTGAATGAGATTAAATTTTTAATATTTCTTTTTAAGGCATAACTCTATGTGCATGTCCAACTGAGGGTCGGTATGGACATGTACTTATTACTATGAGAGGGAAATCACAGTTATCCTGAAGATGGAGCAATGTTCTACAAAACTTCTTTTTTTTTTTTTTTTTCTTTTTTTTTTTTTTTTCTTTTTTCCCCTTTTTTTTTTCTTTTTTTTTTTTTTTTTTTTTTTTTTTTTTTTTTTTTTTTTCCCCTTTTTTTTTTTTTTTTTTTTTTTTTTTTTTTTTTTTTTTTTTTTTTTTTTTTTTTTTTTTTTTTTTTTTTTTTTTTCTTTCCCCCCTCCCCCTACCTTGCCTTTTCAGGCACACGGGGTTTTGACGGCAGCAGGTTCAACATGTACTCCAAAACTTGTTGAAGAAAATAAAAGATAAATAGGAGTAATGCCATAAAAAGAAATATTAAGGTTTAGTTTGTTTTTAAATCTGCCCCCCCCCCCAAAAAAAAAAAACTTGAATTAATGATGATTCACCCTTATAAAAGTGTTGGTAAATAGGTATATATCCCACATATAAAATTTTACGAAATTCGATTAAGTCGTTTGTAAGTGTGAATCCCCCCCCAAAAAAAAAGAAACTTAAATTAATGATGTTTCACCCTTATGAAAGTGTTAGGAAATAGGTTTATAACTCTGATATAAAATTTGACGAAAATCGGTTGAGTTGTTTCGAAGTCCGATTCCGCTCCCCCTCAACCCCCCGCCAAAAAGGAACTCAATTCAGTGATGATTCATATGTATAAAAGTGTTGGTACATTAATATGTAACAATTTAAAATAAAAAAAAAAAAATTGGTGTGACGGTCGTGAGGAACCTCCCTTAAATTAATGTTAATTGCAACACCAAAACCTTACCTAAACGGCTAGTTTGACTAATCAGTTGTATACATCTACAAATAATCAAATATGGAGTCCAGGTCGTATTTAAAAAATACGAATCATTTTAAAAACGCGTGATGGTCGTGAGTATGAAAAAGTACGAGGAAGAAAACTTACCCTGTATTAATGCAAATCTTAGAAAATACACCAAAAAATGTCTTCCAAACACATCACTTATGAAGATAACCTCACGAATTACTCTGTAGATAGCAATAATTAGCACTAGCTTATTCTTGTAGAGAATATTTAAATAACTATTTAGTGTGACGGTCGTGAGGCCAAACCGAGGGACAAAAAGAAAACGGAATTTTCAGTTTCCCTTTATAGTTTAAAAATGTTTAAAAGCATGTTAATTTATTCTTCAATATATGGTCTCATACTCTAGAAAATAAAAACATAAGTTTTCTAAAAATAAATACTTAAATAACTTCCTTGAAATCTCATACTATAGCTAGGGACAAGTGAAAGTTATGAGTTTATAAGCCTTTTTGTATGTAGCTATAGAAAAATAAAATATTTTTCGAAACTAGACTGTATGCACCAACTTTAAGGGGTCGGTGTACGTTCAAATCCACCAAAAATATTGATTTGGAAGTTTTAGTTCCATCTTAAGTCCAGCAAGACAGTGAAAAATCACTGCCATGAGAATGGCCCTTGTATAAATTTCCATTAATAACGTCAGCATGGTAAATCATCACATTAATAGAGGAAAAAATTCATCAACTGAAGTTTAGTCAAAATTACCTATTATATTAATTTTAATAATGTAAATTGGTAGAGCGTAATTAAATAGAGAAGACAGTTGGTATTTTTGGTCATTTATTATCATTTTTAAATTACAATACTATGTAGTAATATATAAATATATATTATTTTTTTCCATCTCTATATTTCTGCACCACAGAGCAAATACTTCAATTAAGGAGTATTGGAAATGTTCAGCTTGTTTTCAGTGCCTTTCACGTATTCAGTTTTATATCAGCAATATAGGATGACATTTATTCTTTTTAACAATAATAATCAGATCTTTATTCCTGATTTTTTTCCCTTAAGACTCTCCACAAAACAGTAAATTTCATTACCTTATTTTTTTACAGCCTACTTTCAGATTAATTAAGTAGCTTAATTTTGAAATTTTGACAATGGATATAATTAAGATGAGCGTCCCAAATTGTATAAATTAAGCAAATTTTTGTGTTGACATAATTTCAAAATTATAGTAATGTACTTTAAAAATATATGCCAAAAAGTCTGTGAGCACTATTCGTAAACAGAAAATATCCAATCAAATCTTGTTAATCCTCTGGGATTGTTAAGGATTTCTGGGATTGTACTCTTCTGAGCTATTTTAAATCTCCTATTATCTTTTGTTCCTGCAAGGAAATATCAATTATTATATTTGCTCTCATTAAGGAGATTTAAATAAAGTGATCATTTAAGAAGGGAAGGGAAGTCTTTGAGGGAATAAACTATAAGTTAACAAACTTAATGTTTATGGTCTGTAGGACCTCCTTTGTTTTTTACTACCTATCTTAAAGAGATGTTTGTTACCGAGACTAAGTTTTTTTGGTACAGGCTGCATATTTTCTCACTCTCAGAATTTTTAGTTGTTTTATTCATAACCTCTTTTCATGATTTTTAAGCGACAAATGATTTTTTTTTTTTTTTTATATTGTCATTTAATTTGATTACGTCTATAAAAAAAATTTCTATATTAGCCACTTCAACAAAAACATGAATAGGTACTTCAATAATGGGTGTACCCCGACTTTTTTTTACTAACTGTATGTTTTTAAGTCTATTTCTTTTATTTATATTAATATAATATAATTATATAATATAAGATAATATCAATCGTGTATTATAAATGTACTAAAAAAAATAAAAATTCTTTACAAAAATTTATTAT
Organism: Euschistus heros; assembly: GCA_003667255.2. Lineage (NCBI taxonomy): Eukaryota > Metazoa > Arthropoda > Insecta > Hemiptera > Pentatomidae > Euschistus > Euschistus heros. The sequence continues at coordinate 157,079 of RCWM02000827.1, forward strand.
TGAATAGAAATAGTTCGTACAAAATAATTCATCGAACAGAGTATCAAGTAAGAAACAAATAATGTATAAGATTTCAAATGTAATAAATTTAAACAAAAGTTTACTTACTTTTTAGAAGCAAAAAGATTATAAGAAGAAGTTGGGGTATTCTGCTGCAGGACTAGTTGTGATGGAGTCTTATGGATAATTTCTGGTGTAACATTAACTGGTTTTGTCTTAACGTTAAGAGGTACAGAAACATCTGTTTTCTACAAAATATTAAAAATTATTAGCTGAAAATTATTTATTTAATCTACTTTCTACATAAAGGGTGTCCAAACAACTATGATTCCCTCTTATAACTTATAAAGGAATATGTCTTTATTTATTTCAAGAGAAATTCCTGACCTTAACATGCTTTGAGTATCATAACCATGTGATTTTTCTGTCTATGAAAATCAATGCAATATTATATTTGTTGTTATTTGTTAATAATCAAAATATTTGCAATATTTTTCAATTTCAAAGATTTGTATTATAACAGTATATGAAAACCTAAAAACAATTATAGCTCAAAACTTATATTACAGAAGCGGAGGAAGGAGCAGAATATAGGAAAACAGAGCTAAAGCTAAACACATTAACACAAGAATGTTTTATCATTCAATCACTTTCTATACACTAAATCTCATCAATTTTATTCATCAGTTCATTAGACTTAAAAATTATTAAAGTACAGTACGTTAGACAGTAGATTTGCTTTTGACAGATTCCGAATTGTTAATTTCATATAGATAAAAGAATAACTATTAATTTGTGGAACAACAATAATTAATTATTCAATAAAAATAAAAAGGCTATAAGGAAAAAAAATTAAAATATCATTCATTACCTGTGCTGTTGTTAAAAGTTTAGACAAGATGGTAATGTTGAGTGTTTTTACGACTGCAAGTAGTTGTGCATGTAATTCGAGTTTGAACTCCAACTTTCCTGAATACATAAAACTGAAAAAAAAAATATATACATACACAGGTAAGGTATATATATACACACACGCACATACATATAAAGTTTTTTTAGCGTATAACCATAAGGAAACACTAATATTTCAAAAACCCCATACAAGGTGAATAACGTATATCTAAAACGCTAAATAGTAAGTGCTCTTCCTTTGAATGTAGAGATTTGGTAGGGAGGGGAGTAGAGAAAGACCACCTTTGTTTTGTGATTATGAATTTGTTATTTGAGAGATCAGTTAAAGTGCCATTATATACTTTTTAGTAAAATGATATAATGCCATTACGATTTTTTAAATCATGAAAGATCTACAGGATAAATACCTATACCAAATTATAGAAACAGGGTGTCTCAGACTCACAAGGGGAGGACACACAGTCACTCATGGATCATGTTGGCAATTTGTTTTTGGAGGTTCCAGGTCAAGAAATTTTAGACAAGTATTTTGCAGTTCTGACTAATGGACCCTCAGAGTGGAAAAAAAAAAAAAAAAATTAAATAGCATTAAACTAATTTATTTTATATCTTGAGTTTAAAAGATAATATCGACACAATTCCAAAATGTTTTATTATGGATGCAAATTTATGAAAAAATACAGACCCTTCATAGATTTTGGTTTAGGTTAATTAAATTGTAAAAAAAATGATTAGATCTTCAAGATAATTACCTTTAAGAGGCTTTGTCAGGATGCAAGAACCCTGCTGAAAATGATTGGAGATATCGAGATTTTTTTTTTTTTTTTTTTTTTAATTTAAATATATATATTTTTGTATATCATGTAGGTTTATTTTAAGGAGGCGCGGTAGCTCAGTGGGTAAGGCACTTGACTACCATGCTCCCGGGCCCGAGTTCGAGCCCGACTGAAGGCAGAAAATTTATTTTCTGTTATTTCAGCCGTGGATCGGATTCGAGGTCGGGAGACCCTCCTGGGGCACACCCAGCCTCCTAAAAAAGTGGGTACCCTTAATTGGGGGAAAAATCTGGCGGTTGAGCGTGAATTCTGGCCAAATCACCTCCTTTCACAACCGTTGGCTCAGAAACAGTACACCCTACCTAAGTACTGAACCCGAGACCCTTCATGGGTTGTAAGTGGTACAGGATGTAGGTTTATTTTGAGGGAACAGACAAAGTACTTTAAGGATACTATATTTACCTAGATAATTTTTTTTTGTTTTGCCAGTGGAAACATATGAACAATTTATTGATTTCATAATATATATATTAAACAAGAATGTACTCACTTAATAATAGGAAAAACTGCATTGTAAGACAGTGATTCAGGAAGATTGATTTTGTTATCCACTTTTGGTAGTGAATCAAAATGCGAGGTACAAGTACGCAATACAAGGCTATGAACCTAGGGAACAGAAAATTAATAAAAATTAAAAACCATGCATTGACATTTTTAAATTAGTTGTACTAGACTAATTTAATATGATTACCTTCAGTTCCTGACCCGTAACAAACTTGAGAGTCAGGTCACACGAATCCCCTTTGGCAAATAACAGCTGCAATCTTTGCATGAAAAAAGTGCCCCAATTATCCACCTTTAACTGCTTCATGCCGGCTGTTTTTGCCTCTGAGGCCATGCCTGTTAAAAGTAATAAGTAACCGATAATTTAATACAAATTTATTTTAAGTAATCAATTATTATTTTTAAATCTTTCATTATTCTATAATCTTACTTGTACAATAGAGAGTTGAAATTAAGTCAAAACAGGAAATTCAGAGGAGCTATAGAGAACCCATTCAGCTTCTAGAAAATTGTAGCCTTCACCAGAAAAACAGTTTTAGTAGACGGTCATTATGAATATTGGTCGATCTTCTTTAACACTGTGAACATATTTAAAAATATTAACACGTTCACAAACTAATCCTCCTTAAGCATAGCTGTTACAATTATAGTTTTTATCTAGAAGTGGATCTTTGAATGCACCCTCCCTCTAACCTCAACATTTTGATATGATTCATTTTATTTCTTACCTTAGCAGTTCACATTGCATAAGGCAAGGAAGATAATCTAGGAGCATCCCATCAACTTATGCTTTTTAAGACTGAATTTATATGTAATTGTGTATGCTGGCGAATTTTTTTTTTTTTTTTTTCAAAGCGTTTCTTTCCGAATGAGTGAGTGCATTAGACATACACAATTGAACCCATTTTTCTTTGGCATATTTGAGAGAAATGTACTTTTATTTAAAAAATAAAGTGGAGCATCGATTATCCAAATATACCAATCAACCGAAATATTGGCCAGCCAAAAGCATTTCAGCAGACAAATTAAAATTTAAATGCACTATGAGATATGTGACATATTTTTTATGTGATTTAAAATGACATAGTTTTATTTCAAATTGCATAGAAATCCTATGATTGATGAATAATCTAAAATTAATATCAGGTTAAAAAAAATGTATATATTTTTTTAATAGTCTTATTTGAAATTTATTGTGTAAAAACTAAAATAATAATAGAAAAAGATCATTTTATATCAGTCTTATTTATAGAATACAGGTGAGGAAAATTTTTAAACTAAAAACTGATATATCTGATTCCTCATCTCAAAAAACATGTAGAAACTTAATTTTGTCGAAATCAAAAATAATTTTTTTTTTTACCTTTAAAATTTTGTGGGATTTTAGAAGGCAAGGGGCTGTCGATTTCTGAAAAAATGTAAATAATTTGCGCTATCTCACATATTTCGCAACCGATTAAGACAAAATTTTAAGGTCATCTAGAAGCCTTAAAACTGCATAGATTAGCCCAAATCCGGAGGGTCGCCCTTATTGAAATATCTCAAGTTATAGCTCTCCTTGGATTTTTTCATTCACATCAGTTTTTGTCCACTAAAATCGGGAGTAAATCCAATGTTATACTGACTGAAAGCTGAGAAAAAAAATAAAACGTGATTTTCATATTTTATTTTTTTTTCTCGGCTCCTAATGCTCATTGGTTGCTATAACTCTAGTCTTGCACTATTATAGGTCCCTATTACCCAAACAAAAATCGGCATTCAAATCTGTGTTTATTTATTCAAATTAAATAATGACAAAATTAAGTTTCTACATGTTTTTTGAGATGAGGAATCTGGAAATAGTATCAGTTTTTAGTATTAAAAATTTTCCTCACCTATATTATATAAATAAGACGTTTTAAAATGATATATTTCTATTATTTTAGTTTTTACACAATAAATTTCAAATAAAACCATTTATAAAATATATACATATTTCACATATAAGGGTTTTATGGTGCGTTAAATTGAGATTTGAGGTCAGTTGTTCAAGAAAAAAAGTTTCCACTGATTGGCAGCGGAATTCCATGGAATTTTGTCATTTTTTAAAGAGTTTTTGAGCACCCTAAAGCCGGGTGGTGTCTTGAGCATAACAAAAGTATTTTTATATCAAATACTTTACTTTACTGCAATTAAACGTGAAAGAATCATTTCTCTATCTTGACTGAGAGCTGAGAAAAAAAATATAACGTGATTTTCATATTTTATTTTTTTTCTCGGCTCCTAATGCTCATTGGTGGCTATAACTCTAGTCTTGCACTATTATAGGTCCCTACTACCCAAACAAAAAGCGGCATTCAAATCTGTGAGTTATAACTGCAAATGTCCCCTTGTGAGATTATTAAAGAATCCTTAGGAATGAATAAGACCAAAAAAAAATTCAACTAGCTGAAATGTGACATCAATGATGGCATTGATATAGAATGAAATCAATACCAATGATATTAACGACTAAGACAAAGCTTGCAATAACGTGAAGATTAGGAACTAACTTAATTAATTTCTGTTGGGTATACAGTCCTGATGCTTCAATTTAATGGATATTTAGGTGTATTTGATTTATATCTCAATTGGGTAGAGAGAATTTTAATTATTTTACTATTATCTCTTTTAAGCATTATATAAGGAGAGATCCAGAATTAAAAATATTTTTCTCCATTCTTCAGCATCTCTTAATGAATTTCTTGGGAATGTGAAAATACCACAAGTTTATAAGCATGATCTTACATATTCCAGCTTTGAACCACAACATTCATGATACAATGCTCCAGCCCATTGTATTTAATGAAATATTCATAAATAACTGTACAAATAAATCCTGTGTTTTTTTGAAAAGTTGACTGGCAGATATGGTACAACTGTTTATCATATATTTATTAATGGTTCAGCTTATAATTCATCAAAGATAGTATTATTGCCTATACATCAATTTCGATTTTCCTCTCACTTTCCTAGTTTTTTTTTTACCAGGTATGCAAGTTTAAAATGTCATTTATTTCTTAAAATAAATACACAGTAATTTAAAAAAAAGTATAATATATTTTATTCAAAGTACTGACCCTCGCTTTCTACACATTTTGCCCATCTCTCGGGCAATATATGGATACCATTCCAAAAGAATGCTTCATCTTTATTTGAAATCCATTCATCGAGCCATTTTCGTACGTTTTCGAAATTGTTGAAGTGTTGCTCCGCCAATGAGTGTCCCATCGATGAGAAGAGGTGATAATCAGAAGGCGCCAGGTCAGGTGAATACGGCGGGTGGGGTAGGAGTTCCCAACCAAGCGAAGAAATCGTTTCCTTAGTCAATCTGGCTGAATGTGCAGGAGCGTTATCATACTGAAGAATGACTTTGGCGTGCCTGTGAGCCCATTCTGGGCGTTTTTTTCGATCAATGCGTGACTCAAATTGATCATTTGTTGTCGGTAGCGCTCGGTATTGACTGTTTCGCCGGGTTTGAGAAGCTCGTAGTAGACTACTCCCTTCTGATCCCACCACACACACAGCATTGTCTTCTTCCCAAAACGATCCGGTCTTGCACTCGATGTGGATGGTTGTCCTGGCGTTACCCATGATTTTTTTTTTCGTTTGGGATTCTGAAAATAAATCCATTTTTCATCGCCAGTTACAACTCGATGCAAAAAAACCTTTCTTTCGTGGCGTAAAAGCAGCATTTCGCACACAGTTTTTTTTTTTTTTTTTTCCATCTGTCGTTCGTCCAATTCATGTGGAACCCATTTTCCAACCTTTTGAATCTTTCCCATAGCTCTCAGGCGATCGGAAATGGCTTGCCTAGTGACATTCAACTGTTCTGCCATCATTTGTTGGGTTTGGGTATTGTCTTCGTCTAATAAAGATTGCAATTCGAAGTCCTCAAACTTTTTTGGTCGATTTTCTCGTTTTTGATCAGTAACATCAAAATCACCACGTTTGAAACTTTGAAACCAACGTTCACATGTCCTGACGGTTGGAGCAACATCGCCATAAGTCTCAACAAGAATTCGATGACATTCAGATGCCTTTTTCTTTTGATTAATAAGAAAATCATGACATGCCGCAAATGCTCTTTATTTGGCTTAAAATTAGACATTTTTAACACCAAAGAAAGGTATGATACGTCCACGTAAACGACTTAAAAACAACTGACTTTTGTAAACAAATGACTAACAAACAAAATAGCGTTTAGAGATAAGCAAATCCTTCAATAGGCTAAGAGCGCATTCTATTGGAATTAAAACGACATTTTAAACTTGCATACCTGGTAAATACCTGTCAAGAAATAAAATGTTAAGGAGCCCAGTTTCCATTAAAAGGTGGATGGATTCATTTAATTTACCTCAACAATTAAATCAGTTTTCCTTAAAAAAAAAACATGTCATTTTAATTGCACTAAAATTCTGCTCTGGGTCTAAATTATTTACTTATATTATTATAAGTTGATTTTTCCTTAGCATAAGTACCTCTTAAATCTCTACATATTTCTTCAACTGTTATTATTTTGTAAGTGATTAACTAAGTAACTTTTTTTTTTTTTATAGGTTTAAATTAATAAACATACTTTTAAAAAATAAAAAACAAATGAGACGTAGAATTCCAAAACCAGCTCTCTCAAATTTCAAGATTTTTTTTATTGAATAGATTGCTTTTTACTAGACTATTTTTTGGTGAAAGGTTTTCTTAAAAAAGTGATTGAATCACTTTAACGGCCAAACAAATTTGAATAAAAAAAAAAAATAATAATTCCCCTTCCTATTCCAGTCTGACCTTTACCTTTATCGACCAGCTGTGAAAAATTTTGAAGAATGGACTTCAAACTATAGCTAGTTTCATTATTTACTAATATTCTCATAAGTTGCTTTTACCGTACCATAGGTACCACTTAAATCTTTACTTATTTCTTCAACTCATTGTTTTTAAAAATTATAAATCGTTATTATTATTATTTTATAAATTATTTGAAATGGTTTCTACTTTTAATTCTTTTAGCTATTGCAGTGTTTATTTGTCCTTTTAACTTCAAAACAGAATAGAGATTGGTTATATTTTTTTTTATTCTACAATGTATTTTCTGTATGTCTGGAAGTAACATTTATTATATACATTTATTATTGCTAGGGTCTCAAGCTGATGATCCTGTCCTGATAAAACTGTATCAGTTTTTTTCTTCAAATCATATAGTATGCCATTAAAATGTTAATTTGTCATAATTTCAGTAGCATACAAATTTAAATTTGTAACTAAATATTAGAGACAAAGACTATGGAATGTTGTACACGAACGTGGTGTTATTTGTTATTTACTGCAAACATTTATTTGGTCATTTTTTTTTTTTTTTTTGTTTTTTTTTTTTTTTTTTTTTTTTTAATAAAAATTTAAAGTGGATTTAAATGATTTAATTATTTCAAATGATTTGTAAATATAATTTTAGAATATTTTCTACATAATGTATTAGTTTAAATACCAAATCTTCGTTGAATTTATGAATAATTTCAGTTTAACCCTTTAACAGGCGATGTATCCTGGAGGATACATATATTTAATGCCTTTTGCTCAATAAATGACGTAATGTCCGATGCTTTATCCTACTCATTCTCATCTAATATCCTTTATTCAACCTTGAATTTTATGATACATGTGTGGGGGTTAGCGTAGCTATAGCTATTCAAAGGAAAAAATAAAAATAAATAAATGTATTCAAAAATTCCCGGTCTGCCCGTTAAAGGGTTAATGAAAAATTTTACTTGATGGGGTTTAGCTTAACAGACATCAAATATATGTGACAGATATATGCACTTAAAAAGTACAAATATTTCAATAAAAAATACTAACACCATTATGAAACCACTAGCATTTCATTCAGATTTCCATGTGCCTGCAGTAAACTAACAAAAACATACCCTTTATAAATATATTAATACAGACTTCAAGGATATAATCACATACTCAAACTTCGCCATGACTGATGCATCAGAAAATGCTCTCAGAAGGTTTAAAAAAAATGGATGAGAGATCTGCTCAAAAAGTAATTTTATTTATTTGTTTAAGATAATTTAGCTCCATGCCAGTATGAGGTATTGTTAAATATTACTCACTAGCAAGCTTATCAAGCCAGGTACCTCATATATTGACAGCAAATTCACTTGTTGCGTTTGAGATAGGTATGAATACAAAATGAAAGAGAGAAGAAAAAATATATAATAGTTGAATTTTTTTTTTGTTTAAAGAAAATTTACTATTTCAAATCAGCATAAGAATTCAACATTTTTTAAAATTCATAATTAATGTTTTAATAGAGGCAATACCTGATCTTCTTAAATGGATGGCTTGTCCTTATAGTATATTTTTAATAAGATTTGCTACTACGACAGTGAAGGACAGTTATATGGTTGGTCATTTGAATTAATTATTAGAATAATACAAAATAACCATAAAAAGGAAAATTTAAAATTACTTCTACACTTGTCAAACAATATCTAAGGCTACTAAGACTGTTAATAGTAAATGGTGCTGACACTTGTCAAAATATATCTAAGGCTGCAAAGACTGCTAATAGTTAATGGTGATGAGATTGATATGGGAACAACTATAAGAAAACTAGCTGATCGGATTATGAAACAAGCTGATTTCAGCTAGTTTTGCTACAGTTAATTGGCTATTCTATGTATAAAGCTAACCATTTATCATCCAATAGGCAGCCAACATTTGCTTAAAGTCACATAAGGTAAAAATATAAAAGATGGAGAAATGCGCTCTTTTCAAATTGAGTAACATTACTCTCAAGTATTAACAAGTATTACTCTGAAAAATTATTGAACAGAGCTAACAATTTAAAGTTGATCCAGTGATGGCTCCAGAAGGAATATGTTAAAAGTGAGGGCAGAGCTTCAGGTTAACTTCAGACGATTAACTACAGATTTGCACAAAAGAAAATTAATCAGAATTATTACATATGCATTATAGTTTTATAATTAGTCATAGCTGTGCATAACCACATATCACAAACTGTTTTAGGAAAACGTAAATGATACAAAATTCAGAGTTTAGTCTTTTTCATTAAAAAAAAACACAAAAATTGGGATTTTTTTCTTAGTTGGATTCAAGGTCCCCATCCAGCTAATGATTTCGTATATTTTGACCAAAGTTGAGGGGAACTGTAGTTCCCTTTGCCATGATAACAGTTAAGCAGTAACTATAATAATTTCTAAATTGAGCTCAAAAATTAAATGATTTTTTATGTAGTAGGATAGAATTTTACAAACATTATTTATTTATTTATTTTTTTAAAGTAGTACATAATACTATTATTGATCAAATAAATCATTACTGAAAATTTTGAAACTGTAAAAAATAAATAAATATAATAATAAATACCAATATTTAAAAAAAATATATCTGTTTCCTAATAATTATAAATGGAAAAATGTACATTTTAACTAAATAATTCATGTATTCAAAATAATTTTTATACTTTCTCATTAATCTAAAATCAGTATCTGTGACATGCCAAGTACTTAGCATTTTATGAACTACAGAAATGATTCGTGTCCTTCCAATCCTAGTTGTTACATATAAGGGTGTTAAGCCCTAAAACAACAAAATGATTATGACATTAACATTATCATTCGAAAGCTATGTTTAATGAAAGTTCAGCGATTTTAATACCAACAAAACAAAGGAGTGAGAACCAAAACAAAGAGGTTTGGCCTTAATCAATAAATGTAAACAATATTAAACTTTAAATTGACAAGTTGTACTTCATAACTTGATAAAAAAATAAATAAATTTTAAAAAAAGATAAATAGTCAAAATACATAATTAATAAACTACGTTCAGTAGCATATAAGTAACTACAATCTGACCCTATAAATTTTTAAATAAATGCAGAATATGCCACAATTAATTATTCAAAAACAAGACAACCTATACAGCAAAATCCTATCCTATTTTAAAAGCCTTTCAAATAAGTATTTCACTATGGTGCCAACTCTGTGTTTATAAATTGTGACAAGATGCGTTATCACAAAACAATTCATACCAAGTGACACGCAATCAATAGAGGAAAATATTCATGGATAGTGTTATAATCTCTAAAGCATTCGATTTTAATAAAAGCACAGATAATTATTTCAAATCTGTACTTAAAGCAACCACTAGCTAAACAAGCACTTTGCAGAAACAATGGAATGTTATTTTCAAAAATTCATACAACCCATGGCAATTTCTATTATTTTCATAGTTCATATTCATGAATATATTATTTAATCCCAATACAATAAAACACTGATAAGTAAATACTTTGGGTCTAAGCAATGAAGGTTAGAATTTAACAAGATTAGGATTCATTATTCTACTTTGTTAAACAATAAAACGAATATCAGTCATAAATAATGCTTGACTTGGAAACAAAATAGAACTAGCTGCTAACTTTATTACAATTGTTAACAGCTTGATTCTACTACAAGGCGCGTAAGACGCAAATGGTATGCTAAACATGAACTTAACGAGCTGTATGATCTTAAAACCCCGGAATAAAAAATGTACTGATAATTCAAAGTACTTGGTAATTTCAAATGAACGTACCTGTTTGTTTCTGACTGTCTATAATAGCAGCTCCATCTCTGAGTTCTAAAATCCAAGTTATTGAACTAATTGTTGTCAAAAGCCTCCGACAGATGGAGCCACCAACTAGAGAGGACATTAATGACATTGATTTAGAAAACCACGGACAGAATTTATAAAATCGTGAATTAATATTACTTACTTGAATTATGAAAATATATTGGAACAGGCGTATCAGTAAGAAACAAGGGCATATTTACATTTATAAGTTGATGTTGACGGGAGTGTTTTTAATGTGGCCCCCCATTCCCTTCAACAGATTTACTATTATGTGGATACATCCATTTTCGGGGTGTTTAGTTAGAAGACATTCCAGAAGATTATTTTATGCTTGCATCTGATAGTTATTATTTTATTCATTTCTAATCTAAATTCAATTTTGATCTGAAAGTACAGCAAGTTCAGTGATTCATAGTTTGGATAAAATTTGGAGGTCCTTTAAATAATATAAATATGCCCTATGTATTTTTACTATTATAAACCAAACTATATTGATAGCAAAATAACATCTAACAGTTTTCGTCTAGACTCTTCATTCCTTTAAAGTTTTAGCAAACATTTCCTTGATTCGTTAATACTAACCACTGAGGAAATGGTCCATAAATCTTAGAAGGTTATTAATTATATATGGAAAATAGTTTTGAATAACAATAATTAGAAAATACAAAAGTACTTATTAACTAAATTGTCTTGTGGTAAATTCTGCATTAGATACAAAATAAATATGAGAGAAACTCTTGATATTTTATATCAAGCTAGTGCTTGGCTGTTGTGCTCTCAAAAGTCACAACTGATGAGATTTATTATTTTCCATTCCTATCCGTGAAACCTGAAACATACATTTTAAACAATCTCAGGTTTATATTAATAGATTACTGTTCGCACTTAAATGTCGCTTTCCCCTCTTGCCCAACTTTAAAAATCTTTCCAGCAATAAAATTTTAACAAAAATGTTTGAATATGGTGAATAAAATACCACAGAAGAAAAAGAATATTATATTCAAACTATGTAATTTAATTTATTAATTCATCATTGTAATTGTAAAAAATAATTAGAGTTTATTTAGATTTTTAAGTTATTAAAAATGTGTTATAAAAAGTACATATTAAAATTTCCCAAAGACATAGAGTTAGATTCGTTAGACAATAGTTTTAGTATTCATTTCTTTACTGGTCACATCCAGAGGTGATCAAAAGTGGAAGGAATTTAGTGAGTCGTTTTGTTAAAGAAAATAAGTGCAACAAGTGGTGCTTAATTTATATTCATACTTTATTATAAGAAAACGTTTTTATAAAAGTATAATCAGTTATATCATTTATTAATGTATTTTCATTCTTTGTTATAACTAGAAATCGGATTCCTGTGCAATTGCACGAAACTGCCGAAATCGCACGTTTTGGGGATCATTTCTCAAATTCGCACATTTCAAGTTTTAAGTGCCAAAAAGCGCACTTTTTGATATTCCATTAAAAATATTGAAGTTTTTTTATGTTGCATTTCGAGAAAAGTTAAGATTTATTTTAAAATTATCTACAATAACATTTACCTACATAATTTTATAAAAAAAAAAAAAAAAAAAAAAAAAAAAAAACAAAAATTTTGATTCAAAAATTGTGTAAAAACAAAAAATTTCGTGTAAAAAATGGCGGGTAAGAACAGAGGATTTGAGCTGAAGGAGTTGAGAAATGTAAAGTGGACGTTGGGATTTCACTGTTTGGTAGAGAAAGGATGCCAGAAAATACTGGCGACGGTAGGAAGGAAAGAGCCACTGTAACTCCGCGTAAAATTGTGAAACATGGGTGCTTCTGGGGATCCCGAAGATAAAAAACGAATGCAGCAGTTAAACAGTCTTTTGAGTCTGGCCTCAAGATCACCAGAAACACACCCCCATACACAGCACAGCAGTAGTCGAAGTGGGGGAAGATAAGGGAAGATACTAGTAATTTGCGGGTTTCGAAAGGAAGAAGATTGCGAACGTAATTGAGACGTCTTCTTTTAGGATTGGGATGGTGCACATGAAATTTCAGATACCGTTTTTCCAGGATAGGGTTTGGTCGAAAATGAATGTCCGGTTTTTTTGAGGGGGTAGAATTTAAAAATACAATAGGAAAAAAAATATAATTTTATTCGAAGTATTTACTTTGGTTTTTTTCAGTATTTTTCAACTTGTTCGACACATTTTTCCCAGTTATAGATTCGATCCAACTTCCTGGATTTTTCTAGTAGCTTGCAGTAGGTCAGAATTGGGAAAGGATAAAAGATTTTTCCCAACGTGACAACTCAAGGGGCGGACAAGTGCTTTTCCGGGAGAGGAAAAAACTATGAGAATTTTGAAGTGAAACAAAATCTGGTGAAAACGCACTTTTGATTTCAGCATCATTTGCAAAAAATTTTCCTCTGCAGAAGTTCTAATGACCGAAAATGTCATCATCTAGGATACATGGGAAAAGAAGAATTGGTTGGATCGGAAAAGCTAGGGTAAGTTATTTCCGCATCTCGGGAGCGGTAGAAAGGGAATTTATGCATGTTTGGATTTAGAATCGATGGCGGATTGGGTTTGGTTACGTAAAATTTTGAAGGTAGTGTAATCTGATTGCAATCGAGTTCGACGAAATTTGCGTCTACCTGCTTCCCTTTTTTTTCAATCAGCTCTCTAATCTCGGCTGTCAGCCATGGAGCAGAAGGACCATGCATCTTTAGGGTTTTCAGTAGGAGCATGGGTATTTAAAGGTGAATGAAGGTTTGCGGTGAGGGTAGAGATCATCGGCTCAATCGAGGTGAAGGAATATATTATATCCCATTGGATGGAATCGAGGTCAGATTGTACGGATTCAAATGACAGGAGGTCCAGATTTCGAAAGGAAACAACTGTTTGATAAACAGGTCAAGCCAGGTATCTGAGTATTGTGTATGATGGGTAGGAAGAAAAGGAACCAGATAAAGATTTATGGAATGGAACAAATTGATGAGGAAGGATTTATCATAGGATTCGGATACCATGTTGGTGTTAAAATCGCCGGAGATTATGACGTTGGAGTAGGCTGAAGTTAATTGGACTAAAGAGGTTTCGAAAGCGTCATCAAAGGGAACATGGGGAGGTCGGTAGACCACAGCAAAGAGTAAAGGGGAGGGAGTGGATGATATTTCCAGGAATAGATATTCAACATGAGGGAAATCTGAAGATGGTGATTGGAGAAGGATTTTAGCTTTAAGACTATTGTGGATAAATACCCCTACACCCCCGCCCCTTCGGTCAGATCTATCATGGCGTAGGAATGTGTAATTTGGGAAGGAGATAGCCAGTCTCGGATATTGCTATGATGTGGTAAAAATTATCGTGAAATATTTTAGGAATTCGTCATAGTGGGCAATAAGGGACTGAGCGTTGATGTGACAGGATATTAGGATATTACTCATGGCTGGGTGGATGTATTAGGATTTGTAGCAAGAATGTACATGATTGGTGGTGGGAAAGTGGAACAATGTAAAGATATAATACCTCTAGATTCTTACCACAGAAATGGAACAAAATAATATAATACCTACGCGTGTTGTTAAACAAATTGAAAAGAAAAATAAAGAATCATTCTGATTCACGTTCCTGAATTCATCCGTGAAAAATAAATACATAAGATAAGTTGAAGAATGAGTAACTATTAAAATACTAGCATCCCTGTCGCGGCTTCGCCCGCCCTCCATAAGTAAAGCTAATTTCAACGTTTATCGCATTCTTGTATTTTAGCATGTGGTTCAGCATTATTTCTTCAATGATTTTTTCACGCATAGCAGTAATTATTAATCAGTGATCGCACTGATTAGGCAGTTGATTGCGTAAAAGCACCATTAGACATAAAATTTTTAATTTTAATGTATGAATTGGTAATCAAGTTGGATAAAGACTAAGAAACTTTTGCGGAAAATAAACTGCATTATCAGTGCTTACGACAGAAGGCCCGTGGATCATATTTTTACACACAATATAAAAAAGTAAAGGATCGACATTTTGATTTAGTAATAATTTGTATTCGGCAGAAATAACTTTATTGATTTCATCTGGTTGGATGTTGATTTCGAACTATAAAAGTATATGACAGTGTGGCAAACCTCAGTCCTGCCTCTCAACATTGTACATTTAAATTTTAGTTATTGTAAATTGTACCATTGCAAAACCTTCCTAGAATTATAAAAATTATTTATTTTTGTCGGGTACAGATAGGTTCAGTTTACCATTGTTAACTCTATTGTGGGATGGTGCTATACACAATCGTTCGATTTTCAAGCTTCACTGGGATCCACATATCGCACACCATATTTAAATCATCGATTTCAGGCTCTTTTGTAACCTCTCGCGTAGAACCTCTCCACCTATCGGTCAATTTTTAAACTTCACTGTTGTCCAAATATTTTCTTTTTTTAATAAAAAATAAATGAAAAATCAGTAGATTTTAATATTGCTAAACCTTCTTGGAACTATGATGATGATGTAGTTAATATTTAGCACAGATTGGTTCAGTAGTATTCGTGGTTAGTGATCACAACGTAAAATGGCTTGTCCTTTTATATAATAGTATAAGTTATTATTATGGTAAACTTTCTAATTTTAAATCTTTCAAGAACTATGAAGATGATGTAGTTAAAATTTGGTTCAGATAGGTTCATTGTTTTACTAAAACGCCATTGTCGCTTGCCACATATTCGATTTTTAAATTTCACTGGAATCCACACGTCACACCACATATTTATAGCTTTTTGGATAACAAATTAATTTTCATATTTATCGCTTTTTAAACAGTTATTTAATAGAAAATATATAAATTTTATTATTGCTAAACCTTCCTTGAACTATGAAGATGATATAGTTATATTTGGTACAGAATAGTTCTATAGTTTTCGCGGTTAGTGATAACGAACGAAAATGGCTTGTCCTTTTATATATAACTTCATCATCCCCCGTCGAGGCTTAGCCCGCTCTCATAAGTGATTAGATAATTTTAACTAATAATTAATTTTTTTTTAAATATTTATCGATAAAAATTTTGTATTAAAGTGAAGAATTGAAAATTTTATTTTTGATGATATTTTCACGCATAGCAGCCATTATTAACTGGTTAAATTTAGATTGATTAGGTGTTCGAAGATAACATAAAGCATAATTAGACATCCAATTTTCAATTTTAATATATGAGTTGGTGATACAGATGGACATAGACTATTAAGAAACTGCATTATCAGTGCTTACAACTAAAGGTTCAAAGTTCATATTTTTACACACAATATTAAACAGCTGAGGATCGGCATTTTGATTTTTAATAATTTTCATTCGACAGAAATAATTTTATTGATTTGATCTGGTTGGATTTTAATTTCTAACCGTAAAAAGTATGTCATAGTGTGGCAAAACCCGTTTCTAACACTCAACATTGTACATTTAAATTTTTATTGTTGCTAAACCTAGAATTATGAACATGATGTAGTTAAACTTTGGTATATTTCACTCCATATACCTGTTTTTATAACAATTTATTGAAAATAAGTAAATTTTATTATCAATGTTCACCTCTATGTAACACTGTACATTTTAAACCTTTCATGTAGATTGCAATTGCCGCCATTTAATCGGTTCAGTAGTTTAGGTGTTAGCCGGCCCCCACAATAGCTTCATAGGAATTTCTAATTTGTCCACTTGTCAACCTACTCTTTTATTTTTATTTTATTCTGAGATTCTGAGAGTAGAGTTCAGTTCTGTAAACAAGTACAATAATAGTGTTAGTGAAACACAATACAATTAATAGTGAAAATACCTAAAGTGACAGCCAGCCAATCGTAAAAAACTAACATTTGGATAAAACCATATCTATAATTGAAATTAGACTGGAAAACAATATTTTCTGTTCTTGCAATAAATCAATCGGAAATCTCAAGTGGATGCTCATCGCAACTCAAGCAAGTATATTCCGTATATTCATAAGTAGCACACGATAGCATTTAACTGTTCCCAATATCTTAGGAACTTCTGATAATTATATGGGAACATGGACTGAAGTTGCCCTATTTTATTCAGATCGTTCTAATATTTTTAAAGAGTTCGTTTCTACTCTTGAAGATGACGCAGTATCTGTAAAAAAAAAGTAAACACCGTTTTAAATTTAACATCTGTTGCATCAGATGTAGCATTTATAAGACCCCATTTATTGTTTCCACCTTCACAACTAAAAAAACCTTGAAGAGGACAACTTAACGATGACACCACAGATTACTATTATGGAGAAGGTTGCGATAAATACAAAAAAAATCGAAATCGAAAAGGGAAGAACATTTTTGGATAAATTTAAATTATTTAAAGAAAAAAAAACACGGGTTACAAATTTATAAAAATCTACAACAAAGCTCTCAACGGAGAAGACGCAGGTGTGGAGTTAGATCCAGAAATATTTAGTAGCTACAAAAGATGTTCCATACAAGTGTTAATCTGGAACGCGTTTTCACAGTTGAAACACGTATTAGATGACCGACGATATAATTTTACCGAACATAATCTCGTCGAAATGTACATGATCATGAATTAAAATTTGGAAATTTCTGTTTGATAAATTTATGTATTTAGCAAAAAAAAAAAAAAAAAAAAAAAAAAAAAAATGGAAAATAAAATTGATGTTTTACGAAATATATTTTTTATTTAATTATTAAACATAGCATACAAATTTGTTGTAGTTATTGTATGAACATATGTATATTATATATAAATATTTGATTTTTTTAATTGCTCATCACCTCTTCACACAGTGTTTTATTTTTATTGCACGTTTTTGCATGTTTGGCTAATTTTTATTGCACATTTTTAAAATTTTTACTTCACGAAATCCGGCCTTTAGTCGCTACTTTGCAACCAAATGGATATCGTCTACGTATGACAATACCTTTTTTTTAATTATTTTTCTCCTATTCCTTGTCGTCTCACCTACTAAGGGTTTTGTGGCTAGGAGGATTGGGGTGGAGTATTAATTATTTCGAATTTATTCCAGCCTACATCAGTCAGGTTTGAATCTGGGATCTTTCATTTCTCATGGTTGCTATGGGAAAATAAAAACACCTATATTCAAGACCTCCTTACTCTGTACTCCTCCATACACCTCTTAAATATTAGAACCCAACCGATCAACCTTATCACCCCTGCGCATCGAACTTCATCCTTCGAAAAATCCTCCATCATCCGCGCTTCCTCTTAATGGAATTCATTGCCCATCCCAATTCGAAAATTACCTCCTGCATTTTCATTCTTCCGAGCAAATCTGAAAATGAATATTTATGTATTGTATGTTATAGTATAATAGTAAGTTATAATAATATTAAAATTATAGTAATTGTGTGTTATTTTATATGAAAAATTGCAATTAATAAGGGAAGACTTCGACACAATTGAAGGTTTTCTGAAATTGTAAAATTCCTAAAAAAATTAATATTTTAAAATTATATGACCATTATTGGAAATCAGTTCAGAGAAAGGTAAGGCGCTAAACTAATTATAGTTTTCCATTACAAACTGTAATGGAGGGCCCATACATCTTCGATTTTTGTCTCTAAATTTTTTTTTTCATTGAAACATAATTTAATTAAATAGAGCTTATGCTTTGATTATGTTATATATGATCCAATGCCTTTTTCTGGTATATTTTTATATGGAATCCAGTTTAAGAAACTTTCTTTTAAATCGAAAAAAAATGTAAGGTGTTAGAAAATAATCTTTTCCTAAAAGTATTTTTAATTATGTTTCCTAAAAGTAAAATAGAACTGATGCTATATAATTTATTTTGATTATATAATTATTACAACTATATAATTTATATGGTTTGATTAATTAGTCTGATATTTGACTATATAATCAAACCACATAAATTGAATTTAGTTTATTAGTAGGAATATCTATTTTACGTGAGTGGGGGGGAGGGTCTCAGCGCGCTCGGTACTGAAAGTCGTGGGTTCGAATCCCATCTGGGTGGGTTAAAAGTTATTTCGCTGTGGACCAACGAAATGAATCTAGGAGTCCCTATTGGTTTTATAGGAATAGGGTAGTTAGTAACTTGTAAGATAACCGTCTTTCCTGCCCAAGGTGGAGTTATAAGGACGGTAAGCCGAAATAAACAAATTGCAAATGACTTAAAACTATTATGTTATGTGGTTATCAAAATGTTTATTTTCATCAAGAAAGTATAAAATTTATGCTTAATCTGAAGGTATTATGCAATACAAATTAAAATTTAGGTTTTTATGAATACATTTAAAAATATTTCAATTAAAAATAAATCTATATTGAAGTTGTTTTCTGGATTTCTAACTTATTAGTTCGATGGAAGATGGATTGACTTAACATGGTATGTTAGTTATTAAAATTAATAATTATTATTGTAAATTTAAATTTAAAAAAATTATTTAATAAAATTGAATTGTTACATTATAAATAATATAATTTAACTTATGTAAACTATCTTCAATATCTGATTGGTTCTCCAGTGTCCGGCATTTTGAATCATCTGTATCTTACCGCTTTAACACCTCGTTTGTAAGAAGTGTGCGAGCCTTTTGGCCGATGTAAACTGATTCTTACACATTTGCGGTTTTGATTTAGCATTAAAATCATTTAAAGTTTTAGTTGTGTTAATATCTTAGAGTTATTAGTTGTACTTCGGCAAAATGACTAGCATGTTTTGGGGTAAGTTTTCCTTTGTATGAATATTTCATCTGTTGTTTTTGAAATGACCATGTGGTGGGTGGTGTTTGAGGTTAAACAATCCTTGTTAGTGTTTTAGTTTCCATTAATTATTGAAAGTTTAGTATGTTTGGTTATGCAATGCTACCATTAAATATGTAGCCAATCTTTTTTTTTTAGCTAAAATGGTCCTGTGAACTTAAGTGGGGAAAGATCTAATGTTGCCTTGTTAGATTTTTTTTTTCATTCCTCTGTTTCTTTAATATTTCATCACTCCAATAATCTATTATTGGTTTATGCTGTAAAATCAATTTGATTGACATTTGTTACAATGTGCCATATAGTAGGGCAGTAAGCTGTTGCAATAATGATGAATTCTGATGTACAGTAATTAGTTTTGTGGATGACTGAATTTGATTATTGTTGTGGATATTCCTTGTCACTATAGTTTTATTTATTTTAGAAGTCAATGTAATATTTTAATTGGACTTGAAAGATGTATGCAAACTGGTGATTATAGGATTACTTGTTATTTGTGTAACAGTTGGCTTATAGATTACTTTATTAATAAGATTCATTGATTGTGTTGTATTCTTAATTTTCATAGGCTTTGTTAATTATAGGTAATTTGTTTAATTAATCTTAGAGGTCGTGGAATTACTTTTATTGGTGAAGAAATCCAATACCATATGTGAGTCTAGGACTGGTGATGAGGTTGTACTTAAAGAGTTTTTCTGTTTAGGTTTATTTTGTTGTATCTCCACGACTTATTTATTATCATGGTGACTCAGATAATAAATAAGGCTCTGATGTTACCCAGCCAATTTTTTTTTTTTTTTTTTTTTTACTTGTTTTTCTGTTGATGCAATTGTGGCTGCATTAATGTTGTGCCCAATTATTTTAATTAGATTTTTATATTTTTGAATTTAACAATATGGTGCTAGTTTAGGAACCCAACTCCATTTCCTGTTCCTACTACAAATACCAAATTCTCAATTCTGACCTCTTGATTTCTTTCGATGTTTTCGTTCAGGAAACGCACTTCCTTTTAGAGGAGTAATGATGGTCTTCTTTATTCTAATAATCATAGTGCTATTGGCCACCCCCATCAACTACACTTTAGGTTTTTTAATTAAATCAAGATTACATTAATTCCGGTATTCCTTCTGAGGCTGGCTTGCCATTGCTCCCATGTGGAATACCCTCACCACCAAATATGAACTTAGCAGCGATTTTTTTTTCTGGTTTCCGTGTACTTTCAAATCCACCACTGCTCTTCACCGCTGTCCACTTTTTTATTAAAAGAAACCGCAGAATGTTTATTTATTATTCTTCATCACTTTTAGACATGAAATATTTAACTTACACCTAATCAAATTTTATTTATCCAGCCTCTGTTATCAACGACCCCTTGTAGTTTTTACTTCAACTTTTTATTTGCACTTCTAACTGTTATAAACTCTTTGGCTGCCGAAATGGTCCCCCTACAGATGGTAGGTAGCGAGTACAGGCTGCCTGCCTAGTAACTCTGCAGCCTGAGTGGTAACCCGCCTCATGTCTCTGTAAACCATGGTTTCCTTGGTACAGCGGCAGGCTACTGGTCGCTTGAGTACTGGAGTACTTGTCTCTTTAGGCCAATTTGCCTGTGCCCTTCCCACCCTTGTACGTTCAAACACAATACACGATTAGGCTACACGGAGTAGGATCACCACTCCCATGCCTGGTCGGTGTAAATTATCTCTAGTAGGATGACTGGCCTCACATATCTAAGGGGTTGGGGTTAGTAGTCAATGTGTCTTTCTTTGAAGGATGGTTACTTATTTCGTAACCACGCTCGATTGTACTTAACTTGAATTAAATATTACACATGTCTTAGCCTTTTTGGCCGTCTAGTTTTTATGGCTATTTGCAACAAATGATTATTCTAATATTAGTAATATATTATTTTTAGTTTTCAGTTATATCTCTCTCATAACCTTGACTCTTATTTATGACTTCTCAGGCTTTTTACTATTTGTTATTTTACTATAAATTGCTGTTTGTTTCATTTAAAGACGTTTCATAAAAATTATAAATCTTAATATTACGGTAAAACCTGTTTAAAACGGTATTTGTATGAAGTGGAATTCTGTCAAAACCGAAAAATTTTCTCGGAACGAATCGACTTATACTAAAAATCACTCTGTATAAGCTAGAAATCTTTCTAATCTGGAAACGGAATGATTTTTTTTAGTATAGAAAGTTCAAATTAAAAACTTGAATCGGAAAATAGCTGTGTTAATCCAGATAGTGTTCCGAGAATCGTTTCTATTGACTTAAATACTACACACTTACAAGCATTGTTGCTTGAATGTCATGGGAGTGAATTGTTGAAGTACTGTTTTGTGTTGTAGGTTCAACCCCCCACTGATTTCCTACTAATTTCACTTTTCTATTTAGTCGGTTTTTAGCTCTTAAACAGTAAACTTGTGTGATACGTGCGAAGCAACTGTATGTATGGTTTAACAGTTTCTTTGATCATAACTAATTTAATTGATTTGCCATGTCAGTTATTAAACACGAAACATTGTCTTGTGAAACTTATTGAAGAGCACAAGCAAAACAAAATATTTAGCTGAAAACTATCTACTCGGGGAATCCCAAGTTTATGAAGGCATTCAAAATAAGAATAAAATTAAGGATCAGTGGCTAAGTGGGGCAGCATGATAAACGCAATGCGCTAAAAAATTTGGCTCTAATGAAGATTTTAATGAAACTGTTAGGGAATGGTTCGTTAGTGTCCTTGCAAAAGGAATGTTGATTAATGGGCCCATTATTTCAGCAGAAGTTATAAAGGTCATCCAAAGTATAGGTAAAGTGAATTTTAAAGCATCTTGTGGATAGCTTGATAGCTTCAGATAATGGCACAATGTAGTGTTTAAATTTCTGAATTATTAAAAGATTTAGGTAGATACTCTTACAGTTCAAGAATGATTCACAAAGTCATATAAGGTTTTAAGCTAAAATATATATTGATGGCTATAAGTTTTCTTTTTTTATTTTTTTTTGTCAAACCAGAAAAATATGGCCGGACCCAAAGCATTGCGGTTTGTAGTGCATCAAATATTATAACAATAATTTCATATTATTTGAATAAAATAATATTTTTTACAATTTACTAAAGCAAGATGTTAATTGTTTATTTATTTGTGATTAAGGTTCTTATGTGACCAACTAGGGCAGGTAGGACGGGATGCACCCATGAGTAAGGTAACCCGTGATAAGTTCCTAGTATCCACCTAACAGCGCTCCTTAAATGTTAAAAGCATGAGATGTTATTTCTCTGGGCGGGCTTCTAGAATATCATATAAATGAGTTCACTTTTTTAAAAGTAAACTGCTGTTTGCAGTATAATTGTAAGAAATGTTTATATTAATACTGAAAGACAAAAAATAAACTGCCAATTTGAAAAAAAAAAAAAAAAAAGAAAGGTTATGATCTGACAAAGGGACGTTTGCGGTTGTAACTCACAGATTTGAATGCCGATTTTTGTGTCGGTAGTAGGGACCTATAATAGTGCAAAACTGCAAAATGCAAAACGAGTTATAGCCGCCAATGAGCATTAGGAGCCAAGAAAAAAAAAAGTATGATCACGTTTTATTTTTTTTCTCAGCTCTCAGTCAAGATAAAGAAATGATTCTTTCACGTTTAATTACAGTTATGTATGCTATTAGATATAAAAATACTTTTGTTATGCTCAAGACACTATCCGGCTTTAGGGTGCTCAACAATGACAAACTTCCAAGGAAATCCGCTGTAAATCAGTGGAAACTTTTTTTCATGAACAACTGACCTCAAATCTCGATTTAACACAGCATAAAACCCTTATATGTAAAATTTTATCGAAAACAAAAAATATTGATATTTTACCCCGATTGAGGAGGTTAAAATTTTGAAGTTGAGATTTTATCAACATTTTCTACCGCCCATAACAACTGCTGTGTTCAACCGATTACAACAATAATAGCATCACTAGAATCAGCATACATTCTGCTTTTTATCCATGTGTATAACATTGGATTTACTCCCGATTTTAGTGGACAAAAACTGATGTGAATGAAAAATGACATGTATTTTTTTGAAGGAAAACTGATTTAATTGTTTAGGAAAATTAAATGAATCCATCCACCTTTTAATGGAAACTGGGCTCCATAACATTTTATTTCTTGACAGGTATTTAAAAAAAACTAGGAAAGTGGGAGGAGAATCGAAATGGATGTATAGGCAATAATACTATCTTCGATGAATTTTAAGCTGAATTATTAATAAATATATGATAAACAGTTGTACCATATCTGCCAGTCAACTTTTCAAAAAAACACAGGATTTATTTGTACAGTTATTTATGAATATTTCATTAAATACAATGGGCAGGAGCATTGTATCATGAATGTTGTGGTTCAAAGCTGGAATATGTAAGATCATGCTTATAAACTTGTGGTATTTTCACATTCCCAAGAAATTCATTAAGAGATGCTGAAGAATGGAGAAAAATATTTCTAATTCTGGATCTCTCCTTATATAATGCTTAAAAGAGATAATTGTAAAATAATTAAAATTCTCTCTACCCAATTGAGATATAAATCAAATACACCTAAATATTCATTAAATTGAAGCATCAGGGCTGTATACCCAACAGAAATTAATTAAGTTAGTTCCTAATTTATGCGTTATTGCAAGCTTTGTCTTAGTCGTTAATATCATTGGTATTGATTTCATTCTATATCAATGCCATCATTGATGTCACATTTCAGCTAGTTGAATTTTTTTTTGGTCTTATTCATTCCGAAGGATTCTTTAATAATCTCACAAGGGGACGTTTGCAGTTGTAACTCACTGATTTGAATGCCGATTTTTGTGTGGGTAGTAGGGACCTATAATAGTGCAAAACTAGAGTTATAGCCACCAATGAGCATTAGGAGCCGAGAAAAAAAATAAAATATGAAAATCACGTTTTATTTTTTTTCTCGCACTCAGTGAAGATAGAGAAATGATTCTTTCACATTTAATTACAGTTATGTATGCTATTAGATATAAAAATACTTTTGTTATGCTCAGGACACTATCCGGCTTTAGGGTTTTCAAAAATGACAAAATTCCAAGGAAATCTGCTGTAAATCAGTGGAAACTTTTTTTCATGAACAACTGACCTCAAATCTCGATTTAACGCACCATAAAACCCTTATATGTGAAATACGAGGGTGAACCAATATAAACGGTAATTTTCAAAATTATATTTATTGAATAATATTATATAGAAACTATACCTTCAACATTTTTCAATGTAGTCTCCTGCATTATCTACACACTTCTGCCACCGATTTGGAAGCTTGAATATTCCCTGTTCATAAAAAGACTGAGGGCGAGTTTTTAACCATTCGCGCACGTGCTTTTCAACGTCTTCATTGTTTTCAAATCGTTTTCCTCCAAGATTTTTTGAGGCGCATCGTCACATGTGATGAGACGTGGGTCCACCATTACACCCCTGAATCGAAAATGGCAAGTAAGGAGTGGTGAAGGAAGGATGAAGGCTGCCCAGTGAAAGCCAAAACTCGTCTCTCAGCCGGAAAAGTTCTTGCAACAATTTTTTTTGACTCAAGGGGAGTTCTACTCATTGATTTTCTTCACGATCAACGAACAGTGAATGCGGCTTGCTACAGTCAGCAAAAACCAGTTACCGGAACAAAAGACGAGGTGTGCCCATTAGAGATGTCATCCTTCTCCATGACAACGCAAGGCCTCACACCGCATTGTTGACAAGGGATAAATTGGAAGAAATGGGCTGGGAAACTCTCGAACACCCTCCTTGCAGTCCAGACCTGTCCCCTTGTGACTATTTTTTGTTTGCGCCCCTGAAAGAATCACTTGGAGGAAAACGATTTGAAAACAATGAAGACGTCGAAAAGCACGTGCGCGAATGGTTAAAAACTCGCCCTCAGTCTTTTTATGAACAGGGAATATTCAAGCTTCCAAATCGGTGGCAGAAGTGTGTAGATAATGCAGGAGACTACATTGAAAAATGTTGAAGGTATAGTTTCTGTATAATATTATTCAATAAATATAATTTTGAAAATTACCGTTTATATTTGATTCACCCTCGTATGTATATATTTTTTAAATGGTTTTATTTGCAATTTATTGTGTAAAAACTAAAATAATAGAAATATATCATTTTAAAACGTCTTATTTATATAATATAGGTGAGGAAAATTTTTAAACTAAAAACTGATATTATTTCCAGATTCCTCATCTCAAAAAATATGTAGAATCTTAATTTTATCAAAATCAAAAATAATTTTTTTTTACCTTTAAAATTTTGTATGATTTTAGAAGGCAAGATGCTGTCAATTCCTGAAACAATATAAATAATTTGCGCTATATGAAAATCACGTTTTATTTTTTTTTCTCAGCTCTCAGTCAAGATGGAGAAATGATTCTTTCACGTTTAATTGCAGTAAAGTAAGGTATTTGTGGAAAAATACTTTTGTTATGCACAAGACACCACAAAATAACAAAATTCTGAGGAATTCCGCTGTCAATCAGTGGAAACTTTTTTTCTTGAACAACTTACCTCAAATCTCAATTTAACGCACCATAAAACCGTTATCTGTGAAATTTTATCAAAATCAATAAACATTGATTTTTTACCCCTTTCAAGGAGGTTAAAATTTTGAAGTTAGATTTCATCAACATTTTCTACCAGCCAAAGCAACTGCTATGTTCAACCGATTACAACAGTAATAGCATCACTAGAATCAGAATACATCCATGCGTATAACATTGGATTTACTCCCGATTTTAGTGGACAAAAACTGATGTGAATGAAAAATCCAAGGTCAGCTATAACTTGAGATATTTCAATAAGGGGAAATCCTGCGACCTCCGGATTTGGGCTAAACTATGCAGTTTTAAGGCTTCTAGATGACCTTAAAAATTTGTCTTAATCGGTTGCGGAATATGTGAGATAGTGCAAATTATTTACATTGTTTCAGAAATTGACAGCATCTTGCCTTCTAAAATCATACAAAATTTTAAAGGTAAAAAAAAATTATTTTTGATTCCGACAAAATTAAGTTTCTACATGTTTTTTGAGATGAGGAATCTGGAGATAATATCAGTTTTTAGTTTAAAAATTTTCCTCACCTATATTATATAAATAAGACGTTTTAAAATGATATATTTCTATTATTTTAGTTTTTACACAATAAATTTCAAATAAAACCATTTAAAAAATATATACATATTTCACATATAAGGGTTTTATGGTGCGTTAAATCGAGATTTGAGGTCAGTTGTTCATGAAAAAAAGTTTCCATTGATTTACAGCGGGTTTCCTTGGAATTTTATAATTTTTTTGTCATTTTTGAGCACCCTAAAGCTGGATAGTGTCTTGAGCATAACAAAAGTGTTTTTCTATCTAATAGCATACATAACTGTAATGAAACGTGAAAGAATCATTTCTCTATCTTGACTGAGAGCTGAGAAAAAAAATAAAACGTGATTTTTATATATTTTTTTTTTCTTGGCTCCTAATGCTCATTGGCAGCTATAACTCTAGTTTTGCACTATTATAGGTCCCTACTACCCACACAAAAATCGGCATTCAAATCTGTGAGTTACAACTGCAAACGTCCCCTTGTGAGTATTTCACCCTGAAGGGCGGTAATGCATATTCGCCAAGCCAGTCTTTGGGAAGAGGTATAGCCCACCACAGAAAAGAAGAGCTCTTTAAGGTGTGGTTTCATGCAACTAGGCTTCTCCCACCATGACCTACTCCTTCACTTTCCCTCTCAAATAACGCAGGAGTCGTCTAGTTATGAGAGCTGTGAGAGGGGATATGAAGAGTAGTGGGGGAGCGTTGGGCTACTGCACAACCTCTCCCCCCTTTACCACTGTCCATCTCTTCTGTGGCGGGCTCTACCTTTATTTCTTATGCCTTATCACTTCATTATCATATTGAAACTAGAAATAAACAATATACCATCATCACTAATTTATGAAAATTAACCTTACCACCCTGATCTGAATAGGTTGGTATCCTGTAGGATAATCCATCCTTCCTGGAATTGACTAAGAAAATAATTTCCTGGCAGAAATGGTAGACTTATTGAAAAATTAAAGATTTCTTTGATTCATGATAAATACCCTTCTTCTACCTTCCAGATTGGGTTTGAATCCCATCTAGGAACGATAACTTTTATAGCTCACCAAATGAATCTTGACCTTCCCTTCCTTTCTTGAATAGGTTGGTAATCGGTAGAATTATCCATCCTTCCTGCCTACTCTATTTTGATTACATAAGGATTTAAAAGTTCCAACTAAGAAACAAACATCGTTCACCTTTCATGATTAGAATTAGCTATGAAAATAATTTCCTGGCAGCTCTGAATTTTCAGACATTTTAAAAAAATTATAAATTCTTTGATCAATGCTGAATCCTGCATTCCAGAGTGTGGAACTATTCTACTATGTCTAACTAGTTAAGAGTGCAATAAAATAGTCATTGAAGTATTAAAATTTTATGAAGCTGCTGAAATCGATTAAGTTTAAATATTTTAGTCCAGTTTAAGCATGTGGAGAAGCTGGAATTTCTGAAGGAAGTAATAATCTGGGAGAATTAGAAATTTATTAAGATTGAATTGATTCAATACTTGGACTTAGTCTTTTTGAGTTTTATATAATTGTTATATCAATTCTAACTTGTTACAATAATAATTAGTTAATCCAGTAAATATATACATGTCGGAATCTTTATTTATAAAGGTTGATGTGCATTATGGCTTAAAACATCCCCTTCTCCAGTTTATAAATTTGTAAAAGCCTTAAAATTTGGGTGATTGCCTTAAGTCTTACAATATATTGGATGATGTAATTCCTACTGAATTAGTTTATCCAGTACAGATATACATGGCTAAATTAATAGTTTTTATAAAGGTTGAGGATCATTGTGGCTTAAAACATCCCCTTCTCCAGTTGTATTTAATTTTATCCTGAAAAAAGTTGATATGGGTGTTTCAAAAAATATGTGCGTTAAATGCTGATGTGGAAATCATAATGGTCATGACATCCATTGAAGAAACAGGTCCAGAGAGAGGGATAAATTATGTTAAAACTAGGGTTGAAGACATGTAATGCTTATTACTCTTCGTGGCCATATCAGAAACTTAAAAATTAGAATTTACAAGACTATTGTTTGTCGAGGCTTATTTTACTGTATGTACTGCCGAAGTGAATAATTATCTTAACTGTTGCCCTTCCTACATTTTTTTTTATGTGAGAAACATGGTTGTTCAAGGTTAAGGGTGGTATTTTAAATTATTCTAAAATTTAGGATTTTGTAGAATGTTTGGCTCAAAGAGGGAAGGATGTCAGTTCACTTTAGTGAGAATTTAGAAGGCAACCAAATCCAAAATTGTATGGATTCCATATTGATATAGTTTTGTAATAGTTTAGTTTAGTTTAATTATGGTTAATGTGAGCATGCTAAGGATACTATGAGAAATTCAACAGATAATTAGCATTGTACCAATGGGTTTACATTTCAGGTGTGGGCCAAGGCATAAATGGCATTGTGTTAAAGCTTTGAAGGAAAAATTATGGCCTGCAATTTTATTTTTGTTCCCTTGCGTTCACTCCTTATTTGAACTCAACTGCAACAAATCCCTCCTCTACTTATATTAGGGCCTATTTCTCTTGTTTTGTTTTTTGTCTGATGAGTGAGTTTATTGCAAAAGCTTAAATTTTACTTGAAAATTTATTGTTTTGTTGCTTCAATTTTTTTTTAATTGTTAGATAAAGTTTAATATGTCAAACATTATGTTTTAAGGTTCAATAATTGGTAATTAGTTAATATTGTTTGTGGTGATGAATTAATAAATTATGTATATTGGAAATAAGAAACAAGGACTTTTTAATTAACGAGTTTAATTTATTATTTTCAGGCTTACGATTGGAACCTGGCAAGAGGTACAGTACAACTGTTGACAAATCTTTCCATGTTTCCATGGCTGCACTAGACTGCACAACAGTTAAAAGTGGTGAGTATAATAATTCATATTTGAATCAAAAGAGAATTACTTACAAGGGGACGTTTTGAGTTGTAACTCTCAGATTTGAATGCCGATTTTTGTGTGGGTAGTAGGGACAGATAATAGTATATAAAACTAGAATTATAGCTGCTAATGAGCATTAGGAGCCGAGGAAAAAAAAAAAAAAAAAAAAAAATGAAAATCACGTTCATTTTTTTTTCTCAGCCCAGTCAAGATAAAGAAACGATTCTTTCACGTTTAATTGTATTTTGTATGCTATTTGAAATAAAAATACTTTAGCGCACCAAAAAACCCTTATATGTGAAATTTTATCAAAATAAAAAAATATTGATATTTTACCCCTTTTGAGGACGTTAAAATTTTGAAGTAGGCTCTTTGAGAATATAATTGTTTTTTGTACATGTAATAATAATTAAGTCGAAAGTTATTTTATTGTGGTAACACCCCTGACATTGAATTAAAAAAATTTTCAAAGCTAATTAACCTCTCTCCTCAAGGAACGGGATGTAACTGGTTTAACAATCAGAAGGTGACATAATACTTTAGGAGAAACTTCCCTCACCCCTATGGAGCCAATTTCTTTGATCTTAAGGTCAGAAAGAAGAGTAACACTTCTGATTTTTCCTACAAAAATTACAAAAGATGTTGTAGAGCAGTAAAATTAATTAAAGGTAAGATAACGTGTCCATCTGCCACTAAGTTAAGTACGAGTGACAATTTTTTTGAGAAGGACCCTTTAATTATTTCATTATTGGAATATCAATGCCAAATGTTTTACTATTAATATTCTGAAGTGGTTTTTTTTTTTTTTTTTTTTTTTTTTTTTTTTTATTTATTTATTTATTTTTTTTTTTTTTTTTTTCCAAGTTATAAAATATATGTGTGTTTTCAAAGGAAGTGTACTTTTTCAAAAATTGTAATTTTTATTTTTTATCTGTCAGCTGTGGTATTTCTATAATTGATTTCTTTATGTTCCAGAAAAAGAGGTGCACAGTGTTATGCTTGAGGAAGGGGAATCAAATATTCCATTCATCCTCTGTAACCTTCAAAAACCTAAAGTTATACAGTCTCCTCTAAATCTTAATTTTGTTTCTGGGGACAGGGTCACTTTTTTCTGTCGAGGAAATGGCACAGTTCATCTCACAGGTTTGTTGGTCTAACTAACTCTTTTATTTTATCCTTTCTACTTAAGTACATTATTTATTTTATTTTTAATTTTTAGTTCCTTTATTTCTTATATAATTTGTTTTTACAATTCACAAAATTACATGCTGTACCAAGAAAATAAACCAGACACAACTTAAAATATAATACTAATGATCAACTTAAATATATGTGATGTAATAATAATTTATAATGAAAGAAAAATATATGAAAAAAAACTTTCAATGAATAAACAGAAAAATATAACATCCTAGTTATAAAATAAACAAAAATTGTGACTATACGTTCTTAAATATCTATCTATATATTTGTATATATCTATAGTACATATTTGATTATGCTATTCTATTGTGTAGAACAATTCTCGTCAGGTTTTTACAAAATTATTAAACTTATTTTATGTAATAATTGTGTATATTAACTATGTATTTTGTTTATTAAACATTTTTTTTTTCTCTTTATTTTAGTCAGCTCTGTGTATATTCTGTGCTTTATTGTTTTTTCACTATTAGAAATATTCATATTTTTAAAACAATAAGATTCTACCAGCTTTTTCGCTTGTATTAAAATTTAAAAAAATTTTCATTAACAAATCAATAATTATTTGTACTTTTGTTTTATGTTTATGTTTAATCTAAAAGAAAAAATTTCTTTATTCTATAATCATTCTTTCCATATTTTTTATCTTCTAATTATTCAGCATATTTAGTACTTATAAATTTTTACTTTTGAGCAGGTTACCTCATTACAGAAGATGATGACGATTTTGGTGTTTTTGGAGAAGAGGGTGAGGAAGTAGAAGAGGAAGAAGACGAAGAAGAGGAGGAGGATGAAGTTGGTGAAGAGGAGCAAGGTTAATTTTTTTTCTTATACCTACACTATCTGGCAGAATTATAGGCTACCCCAATTTATTACAGTTATTAAAGGGTTTGCTACAAATAGGAGGTAGCTCCAGTTATCAATTTTTCAGAAAAAAGTATAAAACTAGTTGGAAAATTGAACAAAGTTGCTAAAAATAATTAAGAGAGGCAGTTCTATCTTTTGAGTCACATTATAGCTAACGATTGGAGCTAAGCCATCTAACAATACATATATTTATCTTTTTCTTTTTTTCTTTTTTTATCGCCATATTTTACAAAAGTTCCAATCTCCAGTAACCTGGAGCTACCTATTTTTCGCAGCAAAGCCTTCAATTATTAATTCTAAATATTTTAAAAGTATTTTAGGTTATTATATCAAATAGGACTACTCAATTTTTAATTAATATTACCTAAGTAGTTATTGTGTCAATTTAGTAGTGTTTTACTCTATTGTTTTCTAAGACTCTCACAATCATTTTGGAAGGGATTTAAATAGTTTTGAATTTATGAGTCCGCCTACAGAATCGAATTCTTCCCTTCTGCATAAAATGCTCAAGAAGGTTGTCCCCAATTGCTTTTATTTATGTTGAGATAGGGTGATCGAGCATGGTAAAATTGAAATCATTTTTGGTCCCAAAAATATTTTTTACTATGAGCATTGTATGGACTAGTTGATTATCTTTCTAAAGATGAACCTTCTTCATGTCAGCTCTTCTCTTTAAATATATATTTTTTCTTATGTTAGTCAGGAAAATATTGATATCCACGACCATCTAAATTAAAACATTTTTCCATTGCTTTCTCCATGAGAAGATGTTCATTTAGAATCACTTCCTGCTTAAGTTTAATTCCCTTTAAATTTCTATTTGTTAGCCATATGTTTTGGACATTTCTGATTGTTTGGACACCAGAGCTTGCTCACAGATTTTCCTCGCAGTGGCAGAGCAGTTGGAGGTTTGATGTAGAATAGTTCTTGGTTTTCGGAAAATTGTTGCCGTGGGCTTCCCTGTGCTTTTCTTTTAACAATAATTATCACCCAGCCTAATAAAATTCCTTATAATTCATATTAGACACAATACTAATTCAAGTAAACTGAGAGCATCTCTATTTAAACGATAGTCAACCAACCTTTATCGATCTTATGTTAAGCATATTAGTTGGTGATCAAGGTTTTTATGAATTGTTTGTATTTCAACCAAATGAAAATTTTTATCACCTTTCAGCATTCTAAATTGATAATGAAATAAATTATATTTGTTCTCTTTTTTAGCTATGGAGAGTCTTAAAAGTAAAGTAAAACAAAATGGTTTACCTGCCAAAAGAAAAATAGAACAGGCAGCTAACAGTCAAAAGAAAAAAATTAAAAAAGATGTTCCCGACCTACAAGGTAATGGTAATATGGTTTTAAATTATTGTATGTTATTAATTTGTTACTATTACATTGTGTGATAGAAAACCTTTCTTCCCTTTGATAAATCTTTTTTGCATTTATACAAATTTAATTCACCAACAAATATCTATATAGTGTTTTCATTTAATGCTCAATTCAAGTGAAAGGTCATTTCACAGTTTTTTTTTCTTAATTCAAAATCAACTTATAAAAAAAAAAAGAGAGAGAAAAAAATATGCATTTTATTTAAAACAGGTTTTAGTTTCAAGTGAATAAAATAATCAGGAACATTTCTAATGAACAAATATGGAGGACATTATTGTTCTCTGTGATTTTTCTTGTGAAACACATCACATGGATTTTTTCTATGATCTGTATCTCAAGAAGTATCTCATATTTTTTAAAAAGAAAAAACAAATCTTCCTAAGGTTTAATTGTAAAAATTCTTTGATTACATGTTGCTTCTTAAAAATGGCAAATTATTTCTTTAATTTATTATTAATTTTGTATTTATCTTAAATATATTTATATTATTCATTATAATTCTGTGTAGATTAACCATGTAATTTTTTTATAGAGTCTGATGGTTCTGACGAGGATGAAGATGAGGAAGACGATGACGAAGAGGAAGAAATGGAAGATGAGTCTCTTGATGAGGAAGCAGAAAGTAAGTTTTTGCATTTATTGCTTCCAAAATTTAATCTATAATTTTGTGGCACTTGTGCATAGTAGATTAAGTGCAAAAATAGTATTTTAGAAAAATTCTTTTATCATCTCTGTAATTGCCTCATAACCAAGTCCATTAGACACAAATATAGAGAAAAAACTCTACGGCTCCACACGCAACAGAAAAACCGAATGCATGCCTTGAGGTGAACCTAAAAATGTGGGGCTCTCCACACACCACAGAATATATGAAGGCCAGCATGGTACTCCAATATGTGGCAGTTCTGAAACCAGTATCCTTTTGGGCATAAATGGCGGATTTTTAAAAGGACTACAATGGTGGACTATCCTGCGCCGGTTTAAAATTGTCAAAACCTGGAATATATCAAAATAGCATTCTTAAGGATGAAAATGTCGGGAAGGAGTGGCCAAGAAGATCCTTCTGCCATCTTAGAATTATTAAATCCTGGAATATTCCAAAAGAATACTGGTTTCAGATCTGCCAGGATCTGATGATATTTGAAGGCCAAGGACATCCTTAGCCTCTCTCCTTCCTAACAAATTAGTTTTTGTCCTTAAGGATACTATTTTGAAGTATTCGAGGATATAATGAATATTAAGATGGCAGAAGGACACTCTTGGCCATTCTCCTTCCCTGCAAATAATTAGTTTTCATCCTTAACATGTTGGCTGGGATTTTAAGACTATATATAACTCGATAGGTTCCAAAACATTCAAACTTGATATGTCCCATGACTCGTGCCTTCGAGCCGCCAAGGAAAGGACTATGACGCAGGTGTTAAGTCATCCGCAATGAATGTGTTTAGGATACTATTTTGAAATCTTCAGGATTTAACAATTTTAAATTTTAGTTTTCGTCCTTAAGGTTACTATTTTGAAATATTCCAGAATTTAATGTTTCTTATTATCACAGAATCTGAAAATTTTTGACTGCCAATGGACACTATATTAACGAATCGCCTCAAGGCCTACCTCCACACAGTCTTAAATGATTTGGTCACTTTCGATAGATCTTGGTATACCTATATTCCATTTTTTTGATTTTAAAAAAAACATTACTTGTGTAGTGCATTTTTCAAGCCATTCCTCAACCTGTCAAAATAATTTGTGGAGGAAGAGATGTGGCATTGAGAATCACTTTTATTAAGTTAGTAAATAATTAGTTGTAATCTCAGTATCCAAAAAAACAAAATTGTTTTGAATTTCTTCTCGAAGGTAAATTGTTTCCAGCTGCCCTTCTGGGTAAGGCTTCACATGATACTTGTCTATTTAGAAAATCAAAGTGTTATCAGAACTACACTTGATTCTTAATTAAAAATAAAATAAAATAAAAATTAAAAAATAGTCTTTGTTAAAGTAAGTGCTTACGATTTTCTTGGGAAGTAAGGCTTGGTTAGCTCTATTGAATATTTCGACTCTTGACTTCTCTTTTCAAGGTTGTTAATTTATTAAATATAGGAATGGTACTCTCATATCTCCTTTCTGTTATGATGGTATAAAGTTTACTTAAAATTGTATTTTGGTTAAGGTGATGAGGAGAGTGAAGAAAATGAAGAAGTCTCTGAAACTGAAATTGAAAAACCTCAAGCTCAGTTACAACAACAGCAACAGAAAAAGAATAAGAAACAAAAAAAACAGCAGCAACAGGCACAGCAGAGTCCTAGTCAACAAGGGAAACAAAAACAACAAGCTAATGTATTATTATTTATTTATTTGTTGTTATTATTTTCTTAAATCTATATTTTTTTATTGCCTGTTATTTTTTTTTTATTTTTCATGATGACAGAAATACATGAATCAGGTAGGATTTTGAAAGCTCTAAATTTGTTTTCTATTAGAAAAACATATATACTGAAATAGCTCTAATCTATTTAAGTAAATACAACCATGAAATTCTAATCTATTTTATCTTCTGTGGAAAGAAAGTACTCTGAGATGCTTATTCCACTATAATCGAGAGGATTAAAAAAACATTCAGGTTGTTTGTTAACTTACTTCCTATCCTGCCCCCCATAACTGTAACGGTCAACCTATAAAATCCCGCAAGGTTAAGGTTTTCTCCAACCCTCCTGACC
The DNA here is from genome assembly GCA_003667255.2 of Euschistus heros. NCBI lineage: Eukaryota > Metazoa > Arthropoda > Insecta > Hemiptera > Pentatomidae > Euschistus > Euschistus heros. The sequence continues at coordinate 192,958 of RCWM02000827.1, forward strand.
GCATCTGTGATTACTTTCTTCCTCCATTTTATCTTCTACTTTGCATTTTAAGTCTGTGCTATTATTCTCAATCCATTAAAATAATTATTTCTCAGTACAAGTGATTCAGTTAACAGCAGATGTATTTGCTGGTAGACTTGTCAGTTGAACCAGTAGTTTATGGGGAAAATTCCCATTCTTTAACAGTAATCTTTTAGGAAAAAAATAAATAAACAGTTTAGAGTTAAGCTTTATGATATATGTGTTGGGAATAAGTTAATAAGTTTAAAAATGGCCAGAATGAGTTAATTGTATTTTTGTTGGCTGAGGGTGACTTAAAAGTAATGAGGGATCATTTAAAAGAAAGAATAAGAAATTTTTAAAAAAATGTAGGAGTATAGAATTCGAAAACAAGCCTAGTCCATTTTTAAAAATTTTCCACAGCTGGTTGATAATGGTAAGGAAGAGATTATTTTTTGTATGGCCGCTTTCAATATGGTTTAATGTTTGAGAGAAAACCTTTCACCTAAAGATAATCCAGTGGAAAAAATATTTTTAAAAAATCTGGAAATCGGACTTCGCTGGTTTTAGAATTCAACACCTCATATATGACAGCTAGCATTCTCAGTCGCGGCTTCACCCACTGTCATAAGTAAAGAACTTGATTGAATGATGCATTTGATAGGCATTATTTCCCCATAATTTGAATAGACCTGATCAGGTGCTTAAAGATTATGTAAAAGCATAATTAGACATCCAATTTTTAATTTTAATCTACAAATAAGGATCAACATTTTGATTCGATAATCATTTTTATTCAGCAGATATAATTTTATTGATCGATAGTGTGGCAAACCTCATTTCTGTCACTCAACACTGAACATTTAAATTATTTTTTAATTTTTATTATTGTAAGCCGTTCCAGAACTATGAAAATGATGTTAATATTTCGTAAAGATGGGTGTAGTTTTAGCATTGCAAACTATGTTGCAGAATGGTGCTAGCCAGCCACATATCGGTCATTTTATAAACTTCATTGGGATTGCTTCATGTCACACCAAATATCCATAGCTTTTTTAATTACAATTTAATTGAAAATATGAAAATTTTGTCATCAAAGTCAAGCTCTATATAAACACAGTCCTTTTGAAACCTTTTATGTAGAATAGCGTTGGCCACCTACCGGTCAATGTTCAAACTTCACACTATCTACTTATTGCTTTTTCTAATAAAATAATTTAATGGAAAATCAGTATATTTTAGTATTACTAAACCATCCTATATCTATAAAGATGATGTAGTCAAAATTTGTTACAGATTGGTTCAGTAGTTTTCGCAGTTAGTGATCACAAATGAAAAATGCCTTGTCCTTTTATGTAATTGTATAGATTAAACAGAAGTAAAACAAAAAGTAAAAAATAATGATTTTTTAATTTTAACATTTCTTATTTTAATTTTGACTGAACCCTCGAATGTTACAAGACAGAATGAGTTAGTAAATTCATCTGCCTTGCTTTCACCTCACATTGAAGAAGTTTTTGAACTCACGGTTTTAACTCTGCTATTTGACTTATTCAATTTGAATGACATAACTCCTCTTTTATTCACAAATGTGCAACTACATGTTTTGGTTCATCAACTCCCATCTTCAGGTTACTAAAAAAATGCTACTAATTAAACTAATAATCACATAACAATGTTTAAAATTATTATGGAACAATTAAACTATTTACTTAATTTCTATGGTTTAACGCATTGTCAATTATAAAAAGCACCTAACCTATCATAAGTTGAACTGTACAATGTCCAAAAATTTGTTTACTTATACGGTACATTTATACTACCAGCTTAAAACCTAGTTAAGGCGAGAATCTCAGCACACTCGGTACTGAAGATTGTGTGTTCAAATCCCATCTAGGTGGGTTAAAATTTATTTGGTGTTGGCCCCACAAAATAAAATTAGGTCTTCCTACCATGGCTATAATAGGTTGGCCACCTGTAGGATAACCCATTCTTCTTGCCCTAGTTAGAGTACATACAGACGTTAAGCCCAAATAAACAAACCTAGTTAGTTGTTCATTTGCGAATAAAAGAGGAGTTATGCCATTCAAATTGCATTAGTCACATCAACCATCATCAACAAATATTGATATTAAATTCTGCTATTGTTAATATTCAATGCAATCTTCCTCCCCACCTACTCGCAATAACTAGATTTATAGACACCAATATATTTCTACCCTGAAATATTGTGATTTTATGTTGAACAGCCTATTTTCAGCGACAACAGATAAAAAGAAACCAATCATATTCTAATATATTTATAGTTAAAATAGACAGTACTTAATTTATAATTATTATTATAATATTTGTCAAATATACTTTGAAATTGAATATTGTTATACGAACCTGATTGTTTTTCTATTTTTGGAATCTCAATGGCAAGACTTACAATCTAATTTACTAATCTTTATATGTCCCTTAGGGACCCATGGCACAGCAGAGCCCAGGTCAACAAAAAAAGAAGCAAGGCAATGAAGAAAAAGCCCCAGAAGCTTCAGTTCCTGTAAAAAAGACTTTAGAAGGAGGTGTTGTGGTTAAGGATCTTAAAGTTGGAAATGGTCCTTTGTGCAAACCTGGAAGGATGGTATGTTGTTATGTCTTATTTTATATTTTAATTCCAGTGGAACCTCTCATAACAGACCACCCCTCCTAATCGACTATGTTCGTGTATCCTGGCATGGCGTTGGTGAATCTATCCCCCTTCACAACCTAATCCCTCCTAATGGATGCAGACATTGAACTTGCTGTCGCTAAGAAATAAAGATACCTCTCTCAGTGGAAACTCCCACTATGTCAAAAACTAATAAAACCATGTTTATTACTGATTTTATGTTCTTATAAAATTAATAATAAAATTTAATAATTGTTAACAAACTTTTTCTTAGTTAATGAAAACTGGTGGATTCAAAACTTCATTTGGCAAATAAACATGTATATTCATCTTTATCAATATTGATTATTGATTATATCCTTAGATTAATAGAGATAAGCCGACTAATAAGTACAGCTGACTAATTGGCTGACTTGTTGGCCATATTTATTCATTTATATCTCTACACTTAGGGATAGGTTTATCAAAATTAATACTTAGCCTTTATTGATTATAATTTTAATTTTAGATTCATCTTTACCGTTTGTTATTTATTGCAGGAATAGGACCTCTTTCTTTTGTCTAAGAGTTCAATTATCATACATCATTTATCGAACATAAGAAAGGTTATATTAATACAAAATAAATTTGATAACTTCTACAATACTCAATAAAGAATTTATGTAACCTACTGTAATAATAACTGCGTAACCTATAGGCAGCTATAAAGCTATGAACGAAGCACTTTAAACATTGCCGATGTTACCCTAATTCCAACAGAAGCTATGATCGGCTTGGCCGACTAGTTGTCCCTTCTGCAATTAGTTGTATTTTTAAATTAAAATTTCTTTATTTTTCAAACTAGTATTCTCATTTTAAGAAGGTAGTTATCATGGATTTGCTCATTGGTGAAAAGGTAATGCTCATTAATACTAGATTGAGAAGTTTTCTGTTTAAATTTTTTACACATTTTCCCTCTCGATTCTAGGCAGTTTGTATAGAAATCCCTTCTCTGATTATCATGTGTAACATTTAGAACCCTTATACGAAAGTTTCCGACCTCAACGTGAAGGTGGCAGCACTAGTAAATAAAAGTCTAGTGAATTCATTGTTCATCTGTTGACAGTTACTCACCAAAGTTTCAGTTCTTTTGGATGTGCAGTTGCTATGTAACAGTCGTTTGAGTGAGTTGATGCGAGTGTTTTTGTGAAAATGGACAAAATCGAGTACCGAGCTGTCTTTAAATATTTTTTTTTGAAAGGCAATACACCTACGCAAATCAAAGATGAGTTCGAGTGTATGGGTATGTATTTCGGGAAGCAGAACCGTGAGAGCTTGGGAGATGATGAACGTTCGGGACGTCCAAAAACTGCAACTACCAATAAAAATATTGCCTAAGTTCACCAAATGGTGATAGATGACTGCTGAATTAAACTGAGAGACATAGCAGAGGTTATGAACATGTCAAAAGAACGTGTTTGTCACATATTAAATCAACATTTAGGCATGAGAAAGCTGTCCGCGCGTTTGCTCACATCAGATCAAAAACATTTCTAATGCTCTGTTGGTGCAATAAATACAAGTTTTGGTGCTGATTAATTACTGTAGATGAAACTTGGATACACCCGAAACAAAAATACAGTCCAAACATTGGGCTGCAAGGGGGGAACCGGCTCTAAATAAAAGCAAAAACCGTTTTTTAGCTGGGAAAGTGATGGCTGATTTTTTGGGATAGTCATGGAGTTATTTTAATCGATAATATTCAAAAAGGTAAAACCATTACAGGAGCATACTACACATCATTATTTGACAAGCTGAAGGCAGAACTTGCAGAAAAACGACCACATTTGCAGTAAAAGAAAATCCTGTTTCACCAATACAACAAACCATCTCACACCTCAGCAGTTGCCATGGCAAAAATCCACGAATTATGGTTTGAACTGCTTGACCATCTACCTTACTCACCAGATCCAGCCCCTAGCGACTTCTTTTTGCTCCCTCATCTAAAAATTGCGCTCAGAGGACAGAGATTTTTGTCAAATGAAGAGACAGTTATTTTGCACAGAAAAAAGCTGAGTACTATTTGGACAGGTTACAGAGATAGGAGCATCGCTGGGAGAAGTGTGTAGAGTTACAAGGAGACTATGTTGAAAAATAAAACAAAAAAAATTCAGAAAAAATGTCTTGTATCTTTGTTTGGTCAGAAACTTTTCAGACCACCCTCATATGCTTTAATCTTCAGTGCTTTTGATCTGAAATATTAAAAATTGATTCTCTTGCCTTAACAGAAAAAGTCATAATAGTGCATTTCAATAAAGAAAACAACAACTTTTCCCAGAAGTTAGTGGAAAAATTTTGTTGGAAAATCAGATTAAGGAAATTTTTAAAAAACAAGACTCAATTATTAATCTCTTACCGAGAGAATAATTTACATTATTAAAATTGTTTTGATAAATGTATTTGTATATGTTTAATTAAGCGGTTATATTTCCCTTTTCCTCTATCAGGGTAGACACCCCTCCCCACAAATTTTTCAGACCTGTGGATGTCCATTGTTAACAGATTTAAATGTATATCATTAATTAACTTATGTTCCAAGGTTTTACATTGATGTAATATTAACAACTAATAATCAAAGCCTGTTCTAACTGTTATGTAATGTAGGGTTTTAACTATTAGGTATATAACCAATCTTCAGTGCAATATATTTTTTTTTTGTGTTCGCTACAGTTGACACTGGCATACTTTTTAACATTCTCAAAAAAAAAAAAAGAGAGAGAGAGAGAGAGAATAATAAAATTGTTCATTGTCTAACAGGAATATTATTTTTATCAAAGTTATACTTTTTACTTTATGTATCAGTTACACAGTTATGGAGAAATATATAATAGACTTAAAATTATATTGTCGATGATTTATTGATACAAGTAAACTGCAAGATATGATTTCCAAATACATTAGACACCTAATAATCTCGAAATTTACTCTTAACAATATTATATATCATAGAATTCTTTCCTCTTATTTGTCATAGATGTGAAAAAATATTTTCATATGAAAAACAAATAAAAATTCCAATTTCTTTATAAATATGCTGGAATATGTAGCGTTATAGTCTTAATGATCCATTTATCTTATCTATTTGTTTTATGCATTAATTACCTTTATTATCTTTATTAATACATATCTCAATTAATTTTTGTAGGTATCAGTTTATTATATTGGTCGTCTGAAATCAAATAACAAAGTATTCGATCAGACAACACAAGGAGCTGGTTTCAAATTTAGGGTTGGAAGGGGTGAAGTAATCAAGGGATGGGATGTTGGCCTATCTGGTATGAAGGTTGGTGGAAAGCGACTAATTACCTGTCCACCTAATATGGCGTAAGTTATGAATACTTTTTTGTTTTTTTCCCTATTAATTTTACCTAAGTTTATTTTGGTATACATAGTTTTAATATTAATTTTTTTTTTTTTTTTTTTTTTTTTCTAGTTACGGACAAAAAGGTTCTCCTCCAACAATACCAGGAAATAGCACATTGATGTTTGAAGTAGAACTCAAGGCTGTAAATTAAGTTTATAACTAATGGTTACGTCAGAGAAGATTCAAGGTGGAAGCATCTTAGTTAAGATGTTCATGTTAAGGTGCAAACAAAGTATATATGATTGTTAAAAATATGAATTGATCTTAACATTTATTTTAAAATAAACTTTCAACCTTTTTATAAATTTGTCATATGGATGTGCTATCTATGTATAAGTTGTAAATTTGTATCTGTTTAACAGTCAACACATTCTTTTTTAATAATAAAAGTTATGTTTTTTTAATGAGATGTTAATTCCTCCAACCATTTTCTCATAATAATGAAATTATTTTTATCCTGACTGAATCAAACATCAAGTTATCTATTGTTTTTTTTCAACCATATTGCAGCCATATAGGGCGTCTACTAGGCGGGAATTTCGGGAATATGTCGGAAAAAATTCAGGAATAAGTCTAGGATTTACAGAAAATTTGCGAAAGTCGGGAAAAAGTCATTAATGTTATTATCATAATAATAACTCGGAATCCGTTACTTTTAGTATATTTTGTGTTCTTTATATTATCAAATTTGCAAAAAAAAAAAAAAAAAAAAATTTTAAGATATACGTTATTGTAAATAATATTCGAAAACAAATTTTGACCTCACTTTTTGTCAAACCTTTACTTCTAGTGCCTGCCATGACAGTTTCTCAGAAAAGTAGTCTGCCAAGTACTTTTGCTACTATATTTTTAACTGGATCTATAGTGCAAAATTTTTTACAGTTAAATGTTTACAAATCAAACAATAGTGACGAAAATATTTACGTGTACTAGGTAAGTATAATTAAAAAGTTATTTATATAATTAAAGAAAAATAATCATTCAAAGTTTGTCATCTACACATTAAAGCAAATTGAATTTGCAACAAATTTGGTTCTATTCTTTTTTTTTTTTTTTTTTTTTTTTTTTTTTGCACAGTCAATAGTTTTATAGCTGTGGGGAAGGGAAAAATACAATCTTTTGTCGAAAACTGTAAAACATCACTTTAAACTTACTTTTTAATAATATTACATTAAAATCGGTTCAGCGGTTTGGCCACCACCAATGCCTAAAGATTGGCGAAGTTGCGGTAAGTAGCACACCGCGAAAACACGTTTGTCGTTACTCTTTTGGCTCTAACTCCAAAACTATTTATCTGATCCGAAATTTCTTTGTTTCATCTGAAAACTGGTCAAATTTGCTGTATGTCCTATTATATGAAATGTGTTTTGAATCCCGTAAAATACCCAGTCAATTTTTTTTCAGCACAGTTCTCGTAAATAGTTTCGGAATTAGCGAGAAATATACTGAAAAAAAATGTGGATTTCACAAGAGTATGGGGTTCTCAGCGTACTGGCATAGGTATACCCAGGTATATACATGGGACTTGATCAAAATTTAATATATGAGGACTCATAGTAAATTCAACCAGATTTCAGATGGAAAAAATGAAAATTTCTGATCGGAAAAATATTTTTGGAGTTATTTTATCCGACGTGTAACATCGTAACTGTTTTCAAACCGAATGGCAATACTCGACATTGATGTGTTTCTTGAAATTTACCTAGAGTAATGTGAAATTTAACAAATAATTGCCTTTTTTGTTTTAATTTTATTTATTATTTTTTTAAACCGTGATGTGTTAAGTAGCAAAATATGCATTGATTGATTTGTTTGGATTATTATTGCAACATCATTAAAATATCGATTGGCGAGAATTTCGAAATATTTTTGGAAAAGTCGGGAATTTCGAGAAAAATTCTTGAAAAAGTTGGGAATTTTGATAACTGGAATTGGTAGACGCCATGCATATGCAACATGGTTTCTTTTTGACTTTTCCTAAAAAAGTTTTGCATAACACTGAATCGCCAAACACGAAAATAGGCCCAAAATCAATTTTCACTCCGCACTTCGATGATTAACTTTGGTATAAAACCAAAGACAGACTGACAAAACAAATTAAGGAAATAGAAAGAATTCTCAAGAAAATTAATGTGGGAATACAGGAAACCATTATGAATAGACTACCTGATGAATTCAAAGAACTCTTTTTGACTTTTGCAAAAACATTGCATATTTAAATTAAAATTTTGTTTATAATATTTTAACTGACAGAAACAGAAAAAATGATTTTTAATGTGTAAAGTTATACAATAAATCATGAAGTCTTCCAAACACTTATTTAATTTTCAACTCGTGAAAATGTTTAATTTTTGAAGTTTACCTGAAGTGGTCCGAATAATTGATGTTCTGTTCAATCAACATTTGTATAATCGACGCTTTATTGTATATGCAATCTTTATAAGAGGAATGTTAATTAGGTGAGACAGTACCATAGGAATTCGTAAGCTTCAATTCATAAGCTGTCTAAAAATCTTTAAAAAATAATTTAAAAAATCTAATTTGAATGGGCCGCCGAATAACGTTCCAAGGGACAAAATTTCCCTATTTAAAGGTTTTAAAATGTATAATAGTATGATATAGTACTCCATTATGTCATTATACATGTAAATATAACAAATTAATATGTAAATATAAAATCTAACCTACAAAACTAACAAAAACTCTAAATTATGATTTTCTTTCATTGATTACTTAAAATTTTATGTTTGTTGCTAGAACGTTTTTCGGCGGACCCATTCATTTAATTAAATGTGATTAGGTTTGAATAGAGGATTAAAATTTAAAGAGAACTAAGAAAATCTTAGCTACGAAAAATATTTTATCAAATTTTACATTTGTATGAACAGATCTGCAAAATGAAATAAATAAGTCAAATTTGGAATTGAGTAATTAATCACTTCTTAGATATTAGGTAAGGTAAACTTGATTTGAATGTACATACGGCCTCTGTGGATAGGGGGATAAATACTTGCTAGTTTCAACTTTATAATAACACTTCTATCAGGGCTACGTAAACTGACGAAGAAGACAGTTGTATAGCATTGAAAATAATTAAAGATAAGTCCATGTTGAAAAGATTTTTATGATGAATAAATTTTAACATATTATGAAGTATAAATTAACTAAAATTTTAAATAATATACTGGTGATATATGAAATATCAAATTATGGATTCAATACCAAATTAATTAGGCCTAAGCTGCTATTTGGTATATATCACATTCTGTGATAACTACGCTGTCGAGATTTTTTTTTAAATCCAGCTTTTTCTTTACATGATTTTTATAGAAATATGTTTCTAGTTAATCTTTTCCAACTAATCTGCTTATAAGTTACTATCACCTACCTTTTCTGTTGTTTAGTTTTATGTCTGACAGAATGAATTGTAATGACCAAGAAAAATAACTTGGCTTCTTTTACCCATGTGATTGGTAATATTAACTGAACTGCTAATTCTTTACAATCATTAAGATGGTTCTATTTCTATAAGCTGGTAGTAGTGTTGCATTGGAGTATAATTTATGTAGTAAAATTAAAATAGAAAGGAACTAATATTTATTTCTGACCAAAGTAAAACTCTGACAACATGCAGCAGGAAATAAATAGAAGATTAATTGCTGCAAACAATAGTTGTTTTGGACTCCTGAAGCACTTTAGAAGTAGAAACCTCTCATGTAAAACCTAAGTCCAGCATTATAAAACCTTAATAAGACCTATGGCTCTGAATGTTGGACAATATCTAAAATGCAGGAAACCTTACTCCAGAGGTTAGAGAGATGGATTCTAAGAAGAATTTTTGGACTAGTTTTTAGAGACAGCACTTGGAAGCTGAGAACCAATTCAGAGCTCGCACAGTTATATATATCAAAATATAAATATTGTAAGATATATTAAAATTGGAAGGCTCCGATGCACAGGGCATGTGGCGAGGATGAATTCAAATGAGGTCCCTAAAAAACTCTTAAAAGAACAAATATTTGCAAAGAGAAGAGTCGGCAGACCAAGATGAGATGGGTCGATGGCGTGGCAGAGGATGCATTGTCCATCTTGGAAGTGAGGAACTGGAGAGCAGCAGCAACACACCAAGATGATTGGCAGTTGATGCTACAGGAGGCCTTGACTCACTATGAGTTGTAGCACCATTTGATTGATTGAAAGTAAGATTAAGTCCTCGATTTTTTTTCTTCTTCAAAATTATGCTAAATTCTAAAATCAAGAGAGTACTTTAACAGAAACTGAATATCCTCAAGACCTATCAGAACCAGACTAAAGAACTATTATTAAATTTTAAATCAATGTGAGAAGCAAGCGCAATATAATATCAGGAAATCTATCATGAGTTGTATCAGTCAAAAAATATTTATTGTTCAATTCAAATATTGACGTAACACAATTGATTCTTCCATCGATGTTGCGATCTATCTCTTGGTTCAATTATTGATATAATTTTTATGGAACTTCATTTTAATACAAACAATTTATCAGATAAAGTCACCTTATTTCACTTTGTTGCTACGTTCTCCATTCTATTTTCATCATTTCTTTATTCAACCACAAGAATCTAAATAATACTTGAAGTTATGCATTTAAAAAGAATAAACTGAAGTATGGCAATCTTTAAAAATTTTGTGACAGAATAACAAGCACATATCCTGAATGTCATTAGGCTAGAATAAATTTGTAACTTTTTATTTTCTTTTAACTTATTTTATTCACACCTGTTATGTAACTTATATTCCACAATACTAGTTGGAGTAAAAGGAAATAAAATTTAATACTGTAATTAACATAAACTGAAATAACAAAAAAAAAAACACAATCAAATATTATATATCATTTATTAAAAGAAATAAGTTTTAATAAATAGTATTTAATAATTTACTCTAGCTCCTCTATTATCATAAAGGATTATATTATATTCAACATAATGGAAATGAAATTAATATAAACTAAAATAACACAATCGTTTGTAACTGCTATTATTAATTTTAATTTTTATACAAAATGTATTCTTACAATAGATAATGTGTCAATACTGCCTTTTCGATTTAAATGGACACAGTATTAACTATAATCAAGTAATAAGGTGTGTAATATAAGTAATAGTAAAATATATAAGGTTTCCTTCTCAATAGGCATCATATTCATGAAACAGTCATAATTTTACAAAAAGATGGAAGGTTTGATATGGATGGTCCAAAATAGTATGTAACTTAGTTGATCAATTGATTATTACATGAATACACAAAGACCATGGTTTATATGATATCGGTCTCACAAAAATAATTAAAAGACTTTCAAAAGTACAACATATATTAGCAAAACTAAGATCAATTCAAAAATAAATTAAAACCTCTTCAATCTTTAAAAACATCTCCTCCACTAAGGCTAGATAATACTAACTAATGAATAACTATCTACAAGACAAATAATAAATACATTATACGATTCATAACACTTTTATGAATCATCAATTTAATTATAAATTAATTAATTTAATCATAATCTCAAAGAGTGCAGAATTAAAATTTGTGATGTTCAAGAGTAAATACAAAACTCATACATTTATTCTTTGTGATATTGGTTAGTATAATGATTATCAGATAAAATCAATAAGAACTTTAAAAGTTGCATTTTACTAAGCAGATAAATATAATTACAACAGAAATAACTATAAATATATATTCTAAGCTAAATATATTATATAGATAACTTCAATATACCAATATTAATGGAAAAATAACTTAATTCAAACAAATAACCAGAATGTTTTACGAAATGACACTGTTTACGTAACTTCATGAAAAGTATATAATCAAAGTAAGTTTATTGAAATGTTTTAGAACTCATCTTGATATTCTATTGATTCTATCGAATCAATGTGTGTTTAATGTCAAGTACAAAAATACGACTTTAAACCATAATTCATGAATAACTAATCTTGTTTCAGTTCTACTGGCTTACACTCAGTCTTATCAGTTTTGTTCTTGTTAACACAAGGGCACATAAGAGCCGAAGGGCAATAATTTTTATCAGTACCAACATCCTTTCCTTGTTCATCTTTCTTGGGTGGATTCCACAACATCAGGACATATGGTTGTATGAATCTCCAAAGAAAAAGGAGAAAGGGTATCATAAAACATGGAACACACACCATTTTTTTCTAAAAAAAAAAAAAAAAAAAAAGAAAAAAGAAAATTATATAAACACCCAACATTATAACCAAAAAGAAAATAGAAATTTTACTTACTATGACGAACAAAATGAATTTTAAACAGATACTATTGTATAATGTCAAAACATGAACTTTCAATAATGATAAGCAGAATCGAATACATTATCTGACATAGAAACATCGATATTAATATTTACAAAGAATAACTTCCCTATAAAAATTGAAAGTTGGAATATATTTATAAAATAAATAATTCAGTGAATTCCTCTTACATGTGCTGATATAGTAAACTTTAAATTTTGTAAAATACCAAAGAATTATGAGCAGCTGGTAAGTTTTTCATTATTATTAAATTGATATATATACAAAACAACGATTTTTCTATTATTTACTGCTGGAACAAAAATGATTTCTATTTTTGAAATTAAACAAACAACTGCTTTCTAAAATGACAATAATTTGGAATCAATTTAAAAATAAGGCTTTCAAAATTGTAATTATATTCTAGTTGTTAAGTTATATGTATGCATTCTCAATATTCCATATGATATGAAGATTATTCAAAGATGCAGTTTTTTACTCTTACTTCCCTGAAAGATACTACTGTCATATCAATTACTCGAAATAGACAGATGAGTTATTTAAATTTTTTAAAATTGGACAATTATATTTTAAAACTTCTACCTAAATCTTTCTGATTTTTTTTTCAACCTCTGAAAAATATCTTCGACTATTTTCCGTGATTTTAAGTAACTAAATTCTACTATTACACTGATAGAATATAAATCAAACTCTTGGAACATTGATGTTTCTACGAAAATTATTGTACAGGAGCGAACGTAAGGCATATTTTCACCAAGAATCCGTAATTTTCTACCTGTTGAAATAAACTAGTCAACCTTTAAAGAAATAGGCTTTATTCAACTAAAATATAGCACTGGTTGAACATAAAACACTCTTTATACACTACTCAATATAACCTTCCCATAATTAAGATAGTCAGTAATAACATATGGTAATTACTTATGATCTAGTCACCACATTCTTCCGCCCATAAGTTTAGATATAATCCTCCAAGTATCGTGGGGGATTACGTGTTCGTTCACTTCTTCTGAGGTTTAGAGTTCTTGGAGCGTTTGGAAGAGATAATTCAGAAGAGGGTGAATCTTCCATTGTTGGTTCCGCAGATACTCCGGGCTCATGGTCTAGTGGAAGATGAGGTTCGTCAGGGAGGAGAAATGGAGCGTTGTCTATTTTGATGGTTTCTTCAGTTTGGTTACTAGCAGGAGCCAAATGCCTCGTAGAGACGGTTGTTTCCCGACCATCTGACAGTTTGACGTGAGCATAGTCAGGATTTGCTTCCAGGAGGTCAACTTCTTCCACAAAAGGATCGAACTTGCTTCTCCTTTGAAATCTTCGTAGAAGAACAGGTCCTGGCTGCATAAGCCATGCAGGAAGGGAGGTGCCGCTAGAAGATCGTCTAGGGTGTGTGAACAGACGTTCATGAGGTGTGCTATTAGTAGCAGTACACAAGAGCGATCTGATGCTATGTAATGCGTCATTGAGAACCAATTCCCATCGCTCATTTTCGAGGTTATTTGACCTCAACGCTAAGATAATAGTGTCCCAAATAATTTTGTTATACCTCTCACACTGACCATTACCTCGCGGGTTGTAAGGCGTGGTTCGACTAGTCGCCACTCCTCTGGAGCGCAAAAAGGTCTTGATTTCTTCTGACATGAATGATGCACCTTGATCACTGTGGATGTACGCTGGAAGTCCAAACAATGAAAATAGATTTGTCAAATGATGTATGACCGTTGTAGTTGAAATGTCCGAACAAGGAAAGGCAAAAGGAAACCTACTGAATTCATCAATAACTGTTAGAATGTAGCGATTTTTGTTGGATGATGGAAGAGGTCCTTTGAAGTCCAGGTTTAGCCTTTCCCATGGAGCAGTTGCTTGACCAGCTGTCCTTGTACCTTGTTATGAAAGCGTGGCTTTACTTCCGCACAAACCTTACAGGAAGACGTCATTGTTCTGATTTCCTCGAGGGAGAACGGTAGATTTTTTGATCTGACCCAGTGGTACATCCTGGTAATCCCGGGATGACACATTCTCTTATGCCAATCATAGAGAGAAATCGTGTTAGTGGTAGCACAAATTCGGGATAGAGTGTCAGCTGGAATGTTTTCTTTTCCTGGACGATAAATAATGTCGTATTTGTAGGGAGCTAGCTCAATTCTCCATCTCATGATCTTTTCGTTTTTAATCTTAGTTGTGCGGTGATTGTCAAACATAAAAGCAACACTCTTTTGGTCTGTGATCAGTTTAAAATGTCTTGAAATGAGGAACTGTCGCCATTTTCTTAATGCCTCAACGATCGCATATGCTTCTTTCTCAATAATAGAATGTTTTTGTTCAGTTGAGGAGAGCGTGCGCGAAAAGAATGCCACAGGACGTCCTTGCTGGGAGAGTGTAGCCGAGATCGCAAACTCTGAAGCATCAGTCTCTACCGTGAAAGGAAATGATTCATCTATTGCCGAAACCACAGATTGAGCGATTATTTGTTTAAGCGACTCAAAGGCGGCAAGTGCTTCTTGACTTAATGGAAAATAATGAGATTGAACAAGTGGTCTTATTTTCTCAGAGTATTTTTGGACCCATTTGGAGTAGTGAGAAAAGAAGCCTAGAACCCGTTGTAGTGAGGCAGTGTCAGTAGGTGCTGGTAATTCTAAGAGAGATTTGATCCGTTCTGGATCTGGTTTTATAGATTTGTTAGAGATATTGTAGCCTAAAATATTGATTGTTGATGTTCGTAACCTGCATTTATTTTCGTTTAGAGTTAAATTGTATTTTTTTGCAGCTGTAAGAAATTTTTTCCAAATTTTGGTCATGCTCTTCTTCGTTTTTCCCACATATTGTTACATCATCAAGGTAAGCAAACGTTCCCGTTAGATTTTCCTTGTGAATAATTTCATCAACTACCCTTTGGAAAGCAGCAACTCCGTTCATAACACCAAAGGGTATTCTAGTAAATTGGTACAATTGGTTATTTGCCTCGAATGCTGTATAGGGCTTGTCTTCAGGTCTGATAGGCACTTGATGATAAGCACTATGTAAATCAATAGTGCTGAAAAGGGAGTATTGAGAAATTTTGTGAATGATTGAATCAATCCGCGGAAGAGGGTAAGCATCCAAAAGTGTAAAGCGGTTTATCGTCTGAGAATAATCTATGACCATTCTCCTTTTATGATTATTACTTGTTGTTACTAAAGCTTGAGCTCTCCAGGGTGAATTGCTTGGTTCAATGATTCCTTCTTGTAGCATTCTATTTGTTTCATTCTGTATGAATTTGAGATAGTCTTGAGAGTATGAATGCTGTCTAGATTTAGTAGCAATTGGTTTCCAACCGTCTGCCAGGCAAGAAAATAAGGAAACTGGGTTGACAATGGCGACAGCTAAACTGCAAAGTTTCAAAGATTCACGGGGCCCTCCGAATTCTAATTCGACAGATCGATGGTGTTCTAGAAAGTCATGCCCTAATATAACGTCGGCACATAGGTCTTTCATGACTAATAATTTTATATTATTGTAACAGTTTTTATCTATCTGAAGGTCTATTAAGCAGGTGCCAACAATAGGAGAAATTAGTGACATCGAGGCCATTGAAACCTGCCCACTTTGAGGTGAAATAGGAATGCTTAGATCACGAGCTTTACTCAGATTAAGAAAACTGAGTGAGCTCCCCGTATCTACAAGCGCTTGGCACCAGTTACCATTCAATTTAATTGATTTCACAGCCTTCCTTACACAGGGTGGAGAAGCCGCAGATATGGTGGTAGCTATAAGATTAGTGGTAGCAGAAGTTTTTGATCGAAATTTTGACTTGCAAACTCTTTCAAAATGCCCAATTTTTCCACAACCCTTACAGATAGCGTCTTTTGCAGGACACTTTGATCTTTGATGAAGCAGACCCCCACAAAAATAACATTTCTTATAGGAAGTTTTGGATAGAGATGCAGATGTCGGTTCAGGTGTAGGATCGATTGAGTTCTGAGGGCTTGATTCATAAGTAGCGGCATTCATCTCGGTGGAAAGTACATCATACGTTTTCGAATGCATCTGAGCCAATTCCAGAGCAAGGGCTTGTTTATAAGCATCCTCTAGAGATAGAGAATTATTCTCTAAAAGGCGCTGACGAATGGTCGTTGAAAGTAAACCACTAATAAAGGAATCACGAACACAATCTTTACGATTTTGTTCAGCAGTAACAGCAGTGAATTCGCAGTCTTTACTCAGCAAATTTAATGCTTGCAGATAGACATCTATAGATTCATTTGAAAGTTGTTTGCGGGTTGCTAGGCAGTGTCTGGCATATACAATGTTTTTTGGTTTTATGTAAAGATTTTTTAGAATTTTTTCAGCTTCCTCAAACGTTTTACACTCATTGAAATATAGAAAAACTGGAGGAGAAACGAAATTTGTTAATAATTGCAGTTTCTTTTTTGAGTCAAGAGTATTGTCGTAACTGATAAAGTTAGTAAAAGTAGCATACCAGTGACTCCATTCTTGTGCAGCATTTTGTGATGACGGGTCGACGTCAAGCCTCTCAGGTCTAAGAAACTTATCCATATTTAGTTGAATAAATTGAAATAAACTAGTCAACCTTTAAAGAAATAGGCTTTATTCAACTAAAATATAGCACTGGTTGAACATAAAACACTCTTTATACACTACTCAATATAACCTTCCCATAATTAAGATAGTCAGTAATAACATATGGTAATTACTTATGATCTAGTCACCACACCTGTTATTTGCAAAAACATATTATTTTAAGGCTAAAGAAGAAGGGTAGATGAAACTTCAAAAGTAAATAGAATTTAAATCTGTGAAAAGGTATCTGACAGTTGCCTCTCCAACAAGAAAGTGCGATGCGATATGCGACATTGGAAAACAAAAAACGGTAACAAGACTCAATAAATACGTCTTCAGGAACCATATTGAGGAATAAAAAGGTAATGTGGGCTTTAATTAGTAGATAGTGAATCAGGTATTGATATATGTATATTATTTTGTTATGTGTTTAGATATTTACTATTTTATTTTGTGGAAATATAAATTTATTATATTCAACAGTAAATCCTGAAGTATTAATTATTGGTTTATTTTATTTTATATTTGAGTATATAAATAGGAGGAATTAGGCAAGAGGTATTAGAAGTTGTAAGTATTTTATCAGCGAATCGGTTGCCACCAAATTAGTAAGGTTTAGCGGATTAACGTTAATAGGTGTATAAAGAATATAATTCCTAAAAAGAGAGACACTTTTTATTGGCTACGGTTTAAAAATACAATGCTTATGGTGCCAGTTTGTGGTAGGTCAGCTGGTCAGAAATTGAATCTTTTCGCTCTAATAAGATTAATAATGCTTTCTCTGGTGCATTTTCTTTTTCGTCTGAAATCACATTGCAAAAATCATTTAGTTTATCAGGCTGCTATGGGGAACGATGATGTATGCCATCCCAAAAATAGATTTTCCAAGAGTCCATTAGAAGGAAATATAGTATATGAGGATGATTTCTTGCCTGGCGCTAATACGCTCCTCGGAGCGCAAACTAGTGGGTATCATCCCAGGGTTGTGGCCGATAGTAGAAGTTGATTTAAGAATGAATTGTCATATCACCACTGCACGATGATTTCAACAATTTCATAATCACATTAATAATAAATATTATTTGAAGTATTAGAAATAGGATAGTTAATAGACTTTAGCAAACTAGTAAACTGCCAAAAACTAGTCTTATTTTTTAAAAATAAAAATTAAGACATGATAATCCGAAGGATGTGATGGATTTGAAACAAATGCTTATTCCAGTCAATATTCGTCTTTTTGGTAAACACCAATATTTTCCATGGCAACCAATAAATGCAGATACCAAATAGAATAAGGGTCTATTCAGATAAAAAGGATAATAGATATTTTTGTTTCCAAAATTGTGATTAATCACGTAATCGGTACAGCTTAGTTTCGACCGAGTTCAAGTTATCTTGCAATAGCACCAATAAACTCTCTAGTTGTACTCCTAGCAACTGTAGAAAAAATGTGTTAACACGAAATACTAAAGCCTGAGCTCTAGTCCACAACATTGTGCTGATAAAAATTATATCGCCACTTATAAACGAAACGGAGGATTATAGTTGTTGTATCTAAATCACTCTGTGCTTTGATCCATGGAAATTCATCATTTAAATGTTATAGTAGGCTTAACATAAGCAACCGCAATACTTCGATCTAAACATATTGTAATTGTCCTTCGACCTGAACGTTTGATTGTAGTTCAGATGGAAATTCCCTATCGTACGATCTCAAATGGGGCTAGTTCAGGATTTGTAGTGAGCCCTCTATATACTGTTTAAATCTTGCAGCAATGTGAGTGAACCACCCACACCAAGTTGTCTTGCTCTGCTTTAAAATTCTGAAAAAAGAATATAGAGAGCTGGCAAATACCTTTATGGTCTGTGGTTCCAATTCATTTATTAGTTCATGAGTAGGTCTAAGTAATTGAATTAACTTGTTGATGACCGAATAAAATTAGTAATGAAACCACCATTGCTTGTTCAATTCTTTTATTGAATGGAAAATGTTGCATAATTTATTCATCAGTGTTTCCCATGAAATAAATTTCAACAAATTTGTAGGATATTGCATTACTTTCATAATCTGTCCATTATTGAAATAATCACAATTGTATAAAAAATAATTATAACCGGCATCGTAATACTCAAACATTTAAATCAGCAAGGAGTGTTTGTTTCGAATGACCAAGTCTTTGAACTATTTTCAGTCTAACTTTATGCTGCTTGTCTGTTTCTACCTAATGGACTTCGTCTGTATTAGGCGAAAAAAAATTGAGCAATGCATACACGCATGGTTTTAAGAATTGCTCTTTGGATTTTATTTGTTTTAAGCGAAGACTTCTTCTTCTTTCGCTTTTCTCCATAGTTCCTTTCAGCCTGGGGGTGTACTCAGCCAAGTCCTCCAGACTTCCCTGTCTCTTGCCAAGCCTCTCAGTTCTGGAAGTGTTTTCCCTCTCTTCTGTCCTAGCTTTTCTATGTGCTCCATATATGATGTTCTAGGACGTCCTCTTGGTCTCTTTCCAGTTGGAACAGTTGTTCCATTTTGCAGACGTGACCAAACCACTGCATCTGTCTCTTCTCAAGGAAATCCTGGATGGAACTTTTATTGAGCGTCTCTCTAATGCGTTCATTCCTGACTCTATCTCGTTTTGTTTTTCCAGCTGCATTTCAGATGCGATTATCCGACCTCGAAGCTTTTCCGTTAGGATCTAGCTTTCGGCACCAAAACAGAAAGATTGGAAGGTGTTAAGGATTAAAAGGATCACGCCAGATAGTGAACAAAGTTTTTTATTATAAATCCCAATGTGGCGCATTTACAAAATTAATTCTATTTAATTAACTTAAAACATCACATGGCATTATTACAATATGATAACCTGTCACAACCTATTAGATCATTTAGTGTTACATATTTACATATAATAATATAAATTAAATCATGGTTATTTCAACATCTCCCCCCAATGATTTATATCAACACAACTAATTTATAAACAAAAACAAAAAAAAAAATCATTCCAAACCTAATTGCGGTAACGGTCGGGTTAAGAGGAGGCAGCTCCTACGCCCGCCGAGAATACCTTTTATCGATTCTTACCTTCTTCCGATTTATTTTGGTGTTTTAGTCGCTACTTTTCGAGGGGAAAGGTTATTCTCATTTATTTACGGAGAAACTTTAAATCCCTGTTCAAAGTAATATTAACTTCTGTTTACCTTATGATATTAAAATTAGAAATAAGAAGATGTCAAAATATAAGACACTAAATCAATTTTGAATTAATTTTATATTAAATGAAAATTAATATAATGCTAAACCACCAGTAATGTTAATTCCTGATAAACTTTGTGATGTGAGGGAAGTGTAAATAACAAATTATAAATATTTAAAAGACAGAATCCTTAAGTATTTATTATCCCATGTTATAAGGGATATAATATAAGACAGAATCCTTATTGAAAGTTATGATGTTATTTTCTGCTATATTTTCTCAAGGGAAGTGGAAATAAGAAAATATGAAACCTATGATATACTTTCTCACATTTATTTTTAAATTGATATGTTTTATTGAAATAATTATACAATCTGTCTCACTTTAGGGCAATAAGTATTGTGGATGACAAAGAATGCATTCACAAAATATGCATACTGAAATTTTATCACTTAAATTGATACAACAAATAAAAATATATAAAACACCAAATCCATGTACAAATTAATGTTCTTAAGTTTTGTAACACTTTTACACATTAGATAAGATGAAATAAGAAAACATGAATTAATAAGTCACTTAATCCTCATGTTGTTAACTTCTGTTTCGCCTATTTACATTTAAGAAGACTAAATATCAATATAACACACTAAACAACACAATCCAAGTTGAAACTGTAGAAGTGATTGTTTACATGTGAGGTTATAGCAATGAACTATCGATAAATGTAAACTCGAAGTGAAACGTAATGATCGAACTGGTGGGTGTAGCGCGGGTTAAGCCAGGTTGGTGGTGTCAGGCTTCCGAACCTTTACCAAAATAATTTCCGTAAATCACTCTATAATACTAAAACATCATCAACAGGTTTGAATAAACTGGAAACTTTAAGAGATGATCCAGAGAAAATATTTTTAGTATTATAAAGCGGTTGGTATGTAATTGGTGATTTTTGTTGTTCAAACCATAAATCATGCAATTATTTTCTTACAATCCTTACAATCAGGTGACGACGGCATTCCCACAATAGTTATAAAAAAACTAAGCAGAAAAGCCATTTTTCTTGGAACAGAAATATTTAATTCCATACTTAGATACAATTACTTCTCTAGCGCATGGAAAACTTCAAGAACAATAGCCATTCCGAGACCAAACAAAGATTCTAAAGACGTCTCAAATTACAGGCCTATAAGTTTGTTAAATATTATGTCAAAAATTCTAGAACGACTGCTCATATACCGCATCCAAAATCACATTAAACAGCACAAACTGCTTTTGGAAGAACAATTCGGCTTTAGGCCGCATCATTCCACTGTTGACCAATTGGCTCGACTCACCGACTTCATTATAAAAGCATTTAACGAAAAAAAAAAACATAAAGGGATTGTTTGCTTGATCTAGAAAAAGCATTTGATGCCGCCTGGCACACCGGTCTCATTTAAAAATTGATTATGTACGAATTTCACCTTACCTTATTCAATTTATCCATTCATTCCTCTCTAACAGACCGTTCGATACACAAATAAACTCATCATCCTCCAAAGTATTTACCCTTCTTGCTGGTCTTCGACAAGGCTCCTGCCTATCTTCAACCCTTTTCAACCTGTTCCTATCTGACTTACCAACACATCCTAATGTAATAACATCCCTATACGTTGATGACGCAGCTTTATACACAGCCTATTACCGCATTGACAATAGTGAACAGGTTACAACAAACTTTCAAAAAAATCAATAAATAATGCCAAACATGGAAACTGAAAATAAATACAAGTAAATCAGAAATCATTATTATTACGAAGCGCATACCGCTTATAGACATACATATAACTTTAAACGGAGAAGTCATCCCCTGGTCCAAATCAGTAAAATACCTTGGTATAACGCCATACAGATCTCTAACTTACACATACCACATAAACAACAAAATGGACAAATTAAAAAAAATCATATGCAAAATGTTTCCTTAATTTCACAGAAAATCTAAAGCAAGTCCTAAAAATAAACTCATATTGTATAAAAACAGTTATTCGATCCCAGATTACACAGTTTACTCAGATTACTACCTGTACTCGAAAGGGTTCAAAACTTGTGTATGAGGATCATTAATGATTACCCTCGGTATACAAAAATATCTACAATGCTGCACGGTCTCAATCTTATTCCTATCCACCTTCACGTATACGAACAAACCAAAACATACTTTGGGAAAACAAAATTTCAGAAAATTCGCTTATCCGAGAAATCGGTAATTACAATAAAACTTCACTTAAAAGATAAAAGAACGAAACATGTACTCCTTATTCAATAGTTTATATATCTCTTGTCAGCTACGTTTTAATATTTGTAATTATACGTACATTTTTATAATTTTCATTCTATTCATATAATTATATGATTTGATGTAAGATATATACATATGAAGAGTCCACGGAAGAAAGGGGGAACGTCATCGGGAATACATTTCGAGAAAATCAAGTTTTAAGGTTTGGATCTTTAATAACTTCAGTATGTTTTTATAAATTTAATTGTAATTTTTTTTTATGTTATTTTCTTATTTCTTTTGAGAATTAAAATATGATATTTGGCCGAAACGAATTGTTGATAATCTAAGAAATAAAATTTTAGTGAAAAAACTCCAATTTAAACATGGAAGGAAGGAGGAGATTCCTGGGAGTCTCCCCTTCCTTCCGTCTTTGAATGATGAAATGGTCTAGATTCATTGATTTTTTCAATAATTTTGATTGCACAAAATTTCGTTCAAATGCGGCTCTCCCCTTATCTAGCTTTCTTGTGCGAACTTTCCCCCTTTCTTCCGTGCCTGGATATCTTTTAACCTCTTTTAACTAACTTACAAACTTCTCTGTCTGATTCATTTCACCATCTTATTCTTCTCAACAATTCAAATATTTTGATATATTTAACTCCATTTCAGAATAAAACTGACTCTCCCCCTTTCTCCCGTTGACTCTTCATATAATTTATTGTTATTGATTTATTTTTATTATTATTATTATTATTTTTTTTGGTTTTGTGGTTTTTTTTCTTCTTATTTTTCCTACTGTTTAGAGATAAACTTTGAATTGTAAAGCCTATTTATTATTAAATAAAATTATATTTATCATGCAGAGGATGTATGCCGGAACAAGAATACTTAATATGAATTGAAAATTGTAAAAAATGAAAATAAAATATTATTATATTACAAATATGTGTTAATTATAACAATGTATTTATCCATAGTACGAATTTTAAGTTGTATAAAAAGAAGGAAAAAAACAAAAACAGTTTTTATATCTGTTATTCAAAGAATATTTATACTTGTATTCATCTCGTACATTTATTTTGGTTTCTGGAAACAAAATATTTTATCCTTGCAGAAGATTTTTTCTTTCTTAAACTCATATGTGAGTTCTTTGCCTAGTACTTCTTTGCTGAGCATTGTTTTGAAGAGGTTTTATTGTTTGGGTATAGTTTATAACCTAGACGTTAGGCTGAGATATATTTTTACTTCTATAACTTTAAGTATCGAAGCTAATATGAAGCTATACCCTCAAGGTACAAATCCTAATCCGACTGAATTAGGACCGGAATCTTCTGGTGGAAGAATGAAAGTAATAAATCAGTTTAATTTTTTTTTTATTAATGGTTATTAAATACACTTATTTATATATATTTTCTTGGTTGATTTTATATTTTATTTAATTAAAATTGTTTTTTCAGGGAGTTTGTGTAGTAAAACCAGTAGTTTTTGGCAATGTTGCCAGGTATTTTGGCAAAAAAAGGGAAGAGGATGGGCATACACACCAATGGACTGTATATGTTAAGCCATACAATAATGAGGATATGTCTGCATATATTAAAAAAGTTACTTTCAAACTTCATGAAAGCTATGCGAATCAGAATAGAGTTGTTTTGAAACCTCCATATGAAATAACAGAAACTGGATGGGGAGAGTTTGAAATAGTTATCAAGATTTATTTTCATGATTCCAATGAGAGACCAGTTAGTTTATTATTAAAATATTAATATTAAAAAGCTTTGCTGGTTGTGGGTTGATGAAAATAAGTGAAAAAATGAATAATGTTTTGTCTGTCCACAATTTTTATTTTATTTTTCCATTATACAAGCCCTTTTGACACAAATGCCTTCCTCAAGTGTAAGCTTATCATCGACCCGATCTCTTTTAAGTACAGTCTCTTACGCAAGTACTTGATTAAGATATCAAAAGTAATAGATATTGGTTCAATAAGTTTACAGTTGAGGATAATACTTATGCTGAAAGCTCTTGTGCATCGGAGAAAGAATTTGTGGATAGACAAAATGTTATTATTGTTATTGTTCACTCAATAATAATATCATTTTTAATTTCTTTTTTTCTGCAATTTTTTTTACTTGCCTGTTTTAGGTTACACTATACCACATTTTGAAACTTTTTCAATCGGGACCTGAAGATGTGTTGAGTAAAAACGCTCTTGTTTCTGAATTCTACGAAGAAATCGTGTTTCAGGATCCAACAGCTTTTATGCATCATCTTTTGACAACAACTCATCCCATAACATCAGGAATTTGGAAGCATGAAACTGATTGTAGGTTGCTTGGTAAAATTTAATAGATTATTTTAAACTAGTCATGATTGATAGTTGTTTCAGGTTGTCTGCTGTAGTTTTGTAAGTAATTTTAATTAAGCTTAAAGGAAACATTTTTTAAAACTAAATACTTGTTTAATAGAATTCATAACTACTTTTAACTCCTCTGTTTTCTCACTTTTTGATATTGGGTTAGTAGGGACCAACATCAGAGAACTTCCAGCTGTTGTTATCAATTACATTCCCAATTATGCTGAATTCCATAATATTTTAAGTTGTTCAATATTTATTGATGCTATCAAAATTCTAAATTTTATTTATGTCCATATTTCTTTAAATTTTGTTAACATCTCCCATAACAACAAATTATTTCTTGTTTTTTTATTTCTGTGATATAATAAAGTGAATCTACATACAACTTAGTGAAATTAGGAATTAAAAGCCAAGAACGTTTTGGATGGCAGCAATTTATTTGCTATTTGGTTGCAGAAAAAGAGCCAATCTTGCATGTTATGAAATTCTTGCATCTTCATGAATAGCATCTATCAACAGTCTTTAAAGTAAGAAAATGTGATAACATTTTATTGGGTCCATTTATTTTTTGGAGAACCTTACATTCAAATATAAGGAATTCCAATATTCAGTCTTAAATACCTCAAGTCTTTATAAAGGTTTCTTGCAAAGAATGACCTCATAGTACCAGAACAGGCTTTTGCAGATTCTGCTCTACAGAAGATCAAGTCGCCTTTATCACTCAGGAAATAGAGGATGGCTTCCAGAAACAAGAGCACACGCTTGCGTTCTGGGTCAATCTGGAAAAAGCTTTTGATAAGGTGTGGACAGAAGGTCTAATTATAAAAACTGCCACCATGGGCATCCATGGAAAAGCCCTCATATGGCTCAATGATTATCTGAGAGATCGAAAAGCAAGAGTGAAATCTGGAAATGCAGGGAGCCGAGCCAAAAAATTTGAAAACGGGGTACTACAGGGTGGAGTCCTGTCCTCAGCACTGTTCCCAATATTCATAAATGTCATCATTCAGGATCTTCCAAATACTGTTAAATTGTCATTGTTTGCGGATGACATTGCTCTCTGGAGTAGATCGACTTCAATATGTGCAGTGAAATGCAGGATGCAAATGGCCTTGAATAGTTGACTGAAGAATGTGCCATGCCCATCAATCTGACCAAAACAAAATACTCCATTTTTAGCCTTTCTCCCAAAATGCCGGACACTCTAAACCTAAATTACAAGCATGAACCTCTTGCAAAAGATGAAAACCCCACTTACCTTGGTATTAAGCTGGACCCAAGGCTCACATGGAGACCTCATATCGAGCGGTCTGTTCGTAGGGGAATGATAAGAACTGCCCTTAGAAAGTAAATTGCAGGGTCAAATTGGGGCGCAGACCTGAGAACTCCTAGGTCACTATATATGGGCTATGTCAGGCCCTCCTTGGAGTACAGCATCACAATTTGGGGAACTGCTGCTGTCTCAAACCTCCAGAAAGTTTTGACCGTGCAAAACCAGAGACTAAGGATCATGACAGGAGCAATGAAATCTATGCCTATAAACAAAATGGAGGCCCTTACAAAAGTTTCTTCAATAGAAGACCGGAGAGATGTGAAACTCCTACACCTTGATGCTTAAGCCAGATCCACTCCAAAACATCCTTAACAAAAAAGAGTGACTGAAAGAAATAGCAATCGATTAAAACGGGAAAGCAGTATGCGCATTACGTCAAGGTTACATTCAGAAATCTATGGAAAGCGGTTGATCTCAGAAAGATCTACTGCGGTAGAATACAGCTCAGAGCTCACCTGTTCAATAAGCTACATATTGGTTCCGGCCCTCTTTGCGAGTGCGGAGGGGGGGAACAAAACGCCGAGCATATCTTTCAGACATGCAGGCTCTATTCTGAGCAAAGAAAGCTGATCTGGCCCTCTCCAACCGATGTGCGGATCAAGCTCCATGGTGACCTGTAGGACCTTAAGAGGACCTCTGAATTCCTCATCTTGACCCCCGACCTGGCCATCTAAGCGAAGATCGTAAAAGAAGAAGAAGAAGTCTTTGTCCAGTATAGTTTTTGTTTGTTTGTTTTTGCTTGAGATTATTATGGCCTTATACTTGAACTTAATTATACCGTCCGCATTTCAACAATAACAGCCATGTTAACATCACCATATTATATTTTTGAACTATAGCAATAAGAAATTTGAGTTTCATTATTCTAATAATTATATTATATAAAGAAGATGAGGGCACACCAATTTATCCATATCTTTTAATTTTTGTTATTGATTGAATAAAAGATTGATCCTCTTTAAAGTTTTATTTTTTTATTTCTTGATAATAATTTATTCTATTGAGGTATAGAGGAGAAAAAATATTATTGAGGAAAAGATATTTGGGAGTGTGGTTAGACAAAGTAATGTCATGTTGAATTATTGCATGTAATCTAAAGATTCTGTCTGATTTTTTTTTCAGTTGAAGAAAAAAGGATTCAGACTTTAGAAAGTATTATGAATGGGAAGACTGTAGTCCGTGAAAGAATTAATGAATTAAAAGAAAAATTAAAATTGGCCAAAGAAACTATTGCAAAATTTAAAGAAGAAATTGAAATTTCTAAAAGAAATTCAGCAAATTTTAGTCCTTAATTTTGGAGTAATCACCATTTTAGATTTAATATTTAGATGTGTATATATTTAATGTTCAACTTTAAGGTTTTTGTTCGTAGCACTGCGGAATGTAAATGTATCAAATTAACATTATTGAGGCAAATTTAGTATTAAATTGCTTGATTTGTAAATAAAAAAATATTTAATTTTTATATTTTTGTAAATAAAGGATTATACTTAAATTTAGTATTTTTTTGTTTATTTATTTTTTTTTAGTTTATTATTTGAAGTCATAGTTTAAATATCTGTACATCGATCAGTTTCATTATTTTAATATCTACTCAATGTCACTAGTTACTGGAATAACCTCAAGGCATTTTCTTTAGTAATTTTTGTATAGGACATTTCTTTGAAGTTTTTCTGTCTCTGTTCAGTGGTATGTTCCTTTCCTAGTCTTGTAATCAATACAAACCTTCTGACAGAATTTCCTATTGGTTCTTCTTCGAATAGCCAGTGGACTCTTTTGGAATCTCAATAAACTAAAAGAACTACTAACTTCAGCATAAAATTGCAGGTCATAGTCTTTTACCTCTTCAGTAACTATAAATATTAGTCCAATGATGGCTATACTACTGTAGTAATTTTTTGTTTCTTGGTCACTTGGTTCTGCCCTGATTGTTTCAATCACATTCATTTAATTTCACAATTTATTCCTACATATTTTGGATTTTTTAATGAATTCAAAATTTATTTGTTATATTGTGGAATATATCAAAATTAAGTGCAGCAGATGTATTTCATAATTCTAAAAATAAGTAATAGTTATTACGTAATTTTCCATCCAATAGATATTAAAATATTCCTGAATCAATTTTAAGTCTAAAAAACAGCTAGACTGTTCTAGTTTATGTACATTATTATTTAATTATTTTTAAGAGTTACTGTTATAAAACAGAGATTACTTTATACTTTTTAAATTTGTTTGTTGTCAAGATAACAGTAGACAAACCTTGAAATGCATTTTAAATAAATAAATAAATAAATATATATATATATTTTATAATACAATTTTGTATACCTTTGAATACAATAATTACGTTGTTAATAATTAAAATGTTGAAGTTGTTGACCATTTTATTTACCTAGGCACCAAAATTAATTGTGCAAATAGGGTCAGTGATGAGATCAAGAAAAAAATAATGAATGGCAATACAGCATGATTTGGTCTTGTAAACAATGAAATCGACTCTGCTTTCTAAATGCACCAAATTAAATCTGTATAAATCATTAATTAGTTTGTTAATGAAACTTGGACATTCAAAAAAGTAGAGCAACAAGCTCTTATATCTTATATAGAAGATGTATGGTCTGATTTGTGAACAACACACTTGGAGCATAAGAAGTACCCAAGAACTGAACCAATAAATCAACCATAAGGATATTGTATATTTCATAAAATCTTAAAGGATTAGCTGGCTTGGGTACGTTGAGGGCATGTCCAGTGAAGTCATGGTGAAGAAGATTATAACAGAGAGCTTCCCAGGAAAACAAAAAAGAGAACACCCCCAGGAAATGTTGGCGAAAGGATGTTGAGGAGGATTTAAGGAAACTTGGAGTTACGAACTGGAGGAATATGATTTTGGATAGGAATGAATGGAACAGAATTGTGGGAGAGGCCGAGGTCCACCCTGGACTGTTGTACCAAAAACAATGTAATTATATACTTTGGCTTCTCATACAATTAATGATGTAAAGGTCTAATTAATGATTTATACAGGTTTTATTTGGTGTGTTAAAAGAGCAGAGTTGATTTAATCTTGTTTACAAGACCAAAGTACGCTTTATTGTCATTCATTATTCTTTTCTTGATCTCATCACTGACTCTTTACTGCCTAGGTATATGAAATTAATGACTACTTTGAAGCTGTAATTTTTGTGTTTAAAGGTATTCAGCCTTATTCTTAATGTGGGAGTGAACACTATTAAATATTTTGTTTTAGACTCATTAATTTCGAGACCCATTCTTATATTATGTACAGGGCTGTCGAGATCCAAACCGGCGCCTTGGGCAAATGCATTGTCCAGGCGCCATAAACCCTCCACTCCCAGCACTGGTCATCTTAGCCCGGGCTCCCCAAGTGCTCCTCTGTTTATGTATTAGTATAAATTTATAAACACATACAAACAAAATATCAGTTTATGTAGGCTAGGAGGATAAATTTTGGGCACATATCATTATGATATATTATTGTTTTTATTTCTTATTACACAATTTGCTATTAACTTTATATATCAACAAGGTTTTCTTAAAGAATATTTTATTTATTTTTGTTTAAGAAAATAAATATAAAAATATATAATATCACATTGTGGAAGTTGGGTCTATACATTAAATTCACAGTGGGAACCAGAAGACATTGTTCGGAACATCACTATTTGTCGTCACATTGTTTGGGTTGAATGCTTGCCTCAGTTTGTTTGGCAATGGTTCTGGTGCCATAGTTTTGTTTCGTTTTGGTGTCACCAGCTGGCCACCCCTCGATGCGGCTCTCCTCGGTGAACCACCAATGAGAGAAGTTTTTCCGCCTCCACCTGTCTTTTTTATCTCAGGTAGTTTCATTTTTTCTTCCTGAGGAGGGCCCTGATGAATAAAACCAATATTTAATTAACATACAGTGATCAGGTTGTATAGAAATCATGATCAAAGTTTCAAATCAGAATCTAATATGTGCTTTGATTTAATACATCATATAAATTCGAAATTAATTTTTGAATCTGTTATATATATTTTATTTTTTTAGCCATTTATTGAAATTTATAACTGTGTACAAATAATACAAATATACAGGGCTACCTAGAGCCAAACCGGCCCCTGGGGCAAATGCATTGTCCAGGCACTTTAAACCTCCCCCCCTCCCAACATTAGTCACCTTAGCTCAGGCCCCCCAAAAGCCTGGGCCCCAGGGATTTTGTCTCCCCTGCCCTCCCCTTTCAGCAGCCCTGCAAATAAATAAATGAGATGATTATGCTTGTAATAAAATCTTAATTGCCTGTTAAGTTACTACCCGTTGGTAACACTTCAATACTTTCTATATTAGAAGGTCTGGAGGCCATCTTCTTTTCAGATGCCTCGGAGGGTTATCTAGAATAGAGTGGGATGCGAGTTGAGATAGATGATTTGAATGGATATGTAGTTAACTATGAAAAGATAGATATCTGGTTTGAGCTAGTACAGAAATGTAAGGAACATTGAGATATATGTGAATAAGCTTGTTTGTGACAAAGTAAGGAGCATTGAAGATTTTTCTAAGAATTTTGGATTGCAAGGATTGGATAAAAGATGGATTGGATGGTTTAGTGGTGCCCCAAAGCTCAACTCCACAAGTCTAAACAGGTCTAAAGGGTTCTACACACTATCAACCTTTTTGTCAACAGTTTTGAGGTTATTGCCCACACACTAGAATTTCAACCGCCAACCAGCCCACAGATGCTCAACACCATCTTCGACATTGCAAGTTGTCGACAAGGTTGACAACCAGGTTGATAGTGTGTAGCCCCTTAATACTGTTATGTAAATGTGTCTTTTGTAATTAATCGGAAGGTTTGAACTTTTTTCAAGTAAATGCTGAAGAAGTCGAAAACAAAAGGCAGTTTCCTGTTGTTTTAGTCTTTTTTATGGATTTCAAATAAGACATTTGTCCAGATGGAGTACTAGATCACGGATCTGTTCAACAGGGATTAGTGGACTATCATTAAAGTATATTGTATGACAATACAATATATTAGTCGTAGGCTTACAACGAAGGATAAAGGTATTTTGATAAAGTTTGTTTGGATTTATTATAGTTCATTTTGACACCATTCTTGAAGGTTGATGATATGGAATTGGAGTGTCTGGGAGGCAATGAAGGGATAATGCTTTGGTGATATCACACAAGTGTCATCAGCGTATGTAATAGGTGCTAAGATGAGTCGGAATGATCAATATTTAAGTGGATCTTTAATGAATTTAAATTTAATTCAACTTTTTAACTACCCAAAGTATTTTCAGACTTTTATCGAGAGAAATAACTCAAGTTTTAAGTGAAACAAAAATTGCTATTTACAAAAATCTTTGATCATGGCACAAACAATGCATGCCAAGGAAATATAATGACATACCATATATTTTATAATTCAATCACAGAAAAATACGAATAGCAACAGTCAGTGCTATTTAAATCTTGACTGTAGATAGAGTCTCTGACTGAAACTTTGAACCCTCCAGAATATCAGTCTATCATTTAATTTACAGCCAAGTTCTATTAGAGCTAATTGAAAAGCATATTTTTAATAATGACTTAAGCATTAAGGCAAGGATGTGTTTCCAACAAAAATTATTTTATACTATTCCAAGCTTGGCTAAACTTTGGAGTGGAGACCATCCTGGGGTACAACGTGCCATTAAAAATTGCGTACTTTTATTAGAGGGAAAAAATGTTTGTGTGCATAATTTCCGCCAAATATACTTTCACTACTGCTGATCTTAAAACAGTGTATTCTTACAAAGTACTAACCCCAAGAACCTTCAGGGATTCTAGTGGTACATTTTTTTTTCTACTTCTCATCGGTATATGTAATTTGTGAAAAGTTATGACAAGCATAAATTGTACAGTTGATGTTGATTTAATTTTTTTGCTGTGACCATTCCTAGCTTAAGAAATTATTTCTGTGGCACTTGTGAATTGTTGGTTAAGTGTATTTTGTAAATTAAGTTTGTTCATGAGTTTTGGTTTATCGGTGTCACCAGAAGGCTAATTTTTAAATCTTTATTTGTGTCTAATAGTTAGTTATGAGGCTACTATAGTGATGAATATTAATTTGTGAATCGTGAATGTGAATTATTTGGTAAAAATTGTTACACTTAACTCACTATTCACAAGTGCAAAATTATTAAGCTTAGAGTTCATTGAAAGAATTTGATTTGTCTCTATAATTGTTTTTTAAATAACTAACTAGTCCACCCAAACCGACTAAAGTATAATTCATATACAAAGCTAAAGAAGAAAGATTTTAATTTACTCAGTTTATTTACATAACAGGAGAGTGGCCAAGGATGTCCTTCGGCCGCTAAAATCGCCAGATCCTGGCAGATCTGAAAAAGAGGAACCTTTTGGGCGTAATAGACTAATCTATGAAGGCGCAATAGTTCTAAAACTTTTGTAGGCTATAGCAGTGTGGGAATCAGGAGCCAAGAAACGGGCTAATTTCACAAAATTACAGAGGGTACAAAGTTTAATGGCAATGGGATTTTGTAAGACCTTCAAAACCGTCTCTTACGATGTTGCTTGCGTCCTAGCAGATACATTACCTATAAATTATAAAATTACTGAACTGACTACAAAATATTAAATAAAAAGACATACAATTGGATACAAAGACATAAACTGTGACAATATTGAACTTGAACAAACAACAGATAAACGTTTACCCCGCAGTACATCCAAAACTTTTACTATATATATAAAGTTTCTAAAGTAGGTACTTGTAGTACCTACTTTAGAAACTGATATAATGGACATTTACTCAGACGGAAGTAAACAGAAAGACAATGTAGGATGTGCTTTTATGACTGAACGAAACGAAATTTCCCACGATGCATTACATTACATATTTTAAGGAATTTTGACTGGGCGACATACGGTACGGCAAAAGTACCGGGGGTAGGGCGGGGGGTCCCGGAAAAATTTTCAAAATTAAGTGTCAAATGACGCATTTTTAGGCCGTTTTAACTCTTAATTAACATGGTCCGTGAGGTTTTGAATACAGGGAACTCCCTACTTCAATTAATGATCCCAGGCCCTTTGACAATTAATTTGGTCCACTCTATGAAGTATAAACCCATTTTTAAATTGACACCAGGGGCCTATTTCATAAAGATAGAAGTACAACTCTACAGCTACAATTCCAAAAAAACCTTGACATTTGAGCTCCCATTGGTCGGTTTCAAGGTTTTTTTTAATTGTAGCTATGGAGTTGGACTTTTTACTATTTTTTTTATTATTTTGAAAAACTGTATTTAAATTGATATTTTTGCTCCCGTAAAAATTTGCCGGCACCGGCTACGTTCACTGGGCGACATAGTCATGGACACAAGTGTCGCCCAGTTTATATGTGATTTTATGCTATGATGCATTATATAAATTAGAACAGAACTACCCGAATAATCAAGCTGAAAAACTGACAGTACTAAAAGCAACTGACAATATTTTTGGACTAACAGATCACCCAAAATTTACTTACAATAAAGCAGTGATAGATTCAATAAAAAATAATAAAATACAAGGCATACTGTACAAATTAGAAATAATCTAATCAAATAAATGGACCGTGACAGAACATTTTTGATTTGGATAAAAGGACATAGTGGAATTACAGGAAATGAAAGAGCGGACGCATTGGCTAAGACAGCTGCTTTCAATAAAAACTTAACTTATAAATACAATACAGTTCCTTTTACGTATGTTAAGAAATACAAACTGACTTGATTGAGGACTGAATATTTGAACAAAATATTGATAGCTATTCAATATCTCTTACTGGATAAATTCATCCTTGTTATGTTTTCTATCTCTGTTCGACATTAAAAGCTAAAAAAGGCATTTATCCCTAACCCAGTCCACCTCCTTTGTGCTCTAGACTGTAGCTCACCTTGACGTATATCGGTTCTAGGACATCGTATGTCTTCTCCCTCAGGAGCTTGGGCTTGGTCCTTGGCTTGATCGCCGGCAAAGGAGAATACTTTGAGTACTTGCTTTCCTTGACCATGACCGGAGGAGGTGTCTCCCTGTTCCTCTGGCGCAGGACGATGTTGAGGCGCTCCAGGCCGGGTTCAGCCTTCCGCAGGGGCTTGTTCGCCCTAGGCAGGGGTGTGCTCAGTCTGCTCGAAGTACTGTCTCGTCTCCTGTACGGCGAGTTGTAGCCCATGAAGTCTACCATCCCTTATCACCACCCCCTCGTTTCGATGGTCCAGCGATGAAACTGCAAATAAATCAGTTTTATTAACTTTTCATACCACAAATTTTACAAGCCATTCTTAATTTTTTAATTTTAAGTGGTACCATATTTTAACCTAAGCACTATTGATTTAAATTCTAAAATCTAAATTTGAATTTACAAGTGGGTGAATAAGTGTTATATTTATTACTAGCATTCTCAGTGGTGGTGATTCGCCCGCTCTCGTAAGTAATCTCATAGATAATTTTAACTAATAATTACAGTTTTATTTATTTATCAATAATACCATAAATGTACACTCGCACACACCCTCGCTACGCCATTGGTTAAGATATAATATCATTAGGTATGTAAATACATTTTGATCCGTACAATTATTAGTCAGGTAACTGGGTAGTACTTTAAGTATACCTAAACTCAATACCCTCGTTCTTCTGTTTACACTATTTACTCTAGGTGTTGATATCGTTTAGATGTTTTCCATTTTTTTTAATTTTTTTTTTATTACGACTATTAACATGTTTGATTTCTCTTGTTACATTTTTAAAATTCAATATTTACAATCTGTGTTGCAAAGTGCTGAAGATTTGAATTTTTAAACATGTTTTTAGAACTGAAGATGAATGTTTAATATTAGAAACTAATATTCCAATAAAAGAATCAATCGTAATTGTATTGATCCCTCTATACCATCATTCGTACCTCAAGTGATATATTTAATACTTTGTTAAATTAAATAAAAACATATTCGCATGACCATTCTGGACACAATCAAGTTCGTGTGTTTTTTAACGCAATGCTTATGCTATTTCATGACAGTTAAGTTTTAATTCAAAATCTTACGTGTATATATAATTATCAGAAAGTATTGCAGATAGTATTATTTCTTTATTCATTGACTAATAATTAGCGAAAACTGGTGCATGCTTTGGAAAGGTGCTGACAATAACAACTTAATTTTTATAAAAATTGCAGTAGATTCATGCATTACGATTAAATTATTACACTTGGCTGGTGGAAGAAAAAATATTGGACATTCTTTAGGAAAGTAACAGATAAATAAATTAATGAGGGCAAAGTCGACGATCAAAGTTACGAGTATAAAGACGAAGCGTAGTTGGGATGATTGCGTAAGATGTGATGATGAGGATTAAGGTTTTGATACAGTTGGGAGGACGGAAGCATGCAAACAATTTTATGAGCTTGGTGTTCATGAATTACTTTGTGACACCGGGCTTCCTATGCATAATTATTATTGATATCGTTATACATTTTCTGTTTCTACAAAATGCCCAAAGTCTTTGAAATGCCAATCAACAAATTGATAACGAGTTGTTTCTGACTTTAAATTTTATAAAAACGTCTACTACATCATTCAATATACTTAAATTTGAATTCTTCACTTGTGAAATTGACTACATACAGAGTAAGGAGACAAAAACCACTTTAGTGCTTGCCTAAGTTAAGGTGTGCTTTATCCTTGACGCATGCGGTACCTTCATTTTGAACTTTTCCATCGAAAATCTACTCCGTCCCCGGATGATAATGGCTGCAGAAGTTGAAATTATTGTAGGCAAATAAGAGACTGGAACTACCTGAAAGGATACAGAGCTCCACTTCGGCGGAGAAAAAAATAATAATCGTCAGAGATCCTCTAGAATACCTTTCCAAACAGAAGTTTAATATGCTTAGAATTAATTCAATCATATGTAACATTTTAGGTTCATTGTTGGAAATTTAATATCTGATCGTGACTATCGGTTAGAACTTTGCAGTGTATGACTTTAAAGGTAACTTTGAACTTGAACTTATGACTTAAGGAGGACTTGCCAGGCTGGGTGCCGGCTCTCTACTGGCACGGGGATCACCGTTCCGAAAATCAATTGCAGTGTCATAGCTACAAAACTCTATCGCTCCATCTCACGCTAGCTGATCAATCCATCTATTGTCCCATTAGGTCTTCGATGCCTTACTGTTGCAGGCTTCTTGTATTTGGTCGCTGAACCCTTGGGTAGGGCTTACATTAGGGAAAGAGGGGTGGAGGGATGGGTTTATTCAAGTCAATTCTGAATAGCTTTGTTTCTTTCCGAGAGCTTTGTCAAAGCGTACGATTTTTCTAATACTGCAAATTTTAAAAGGTCGACGGTACTTAGTGTCGAAGTTTCCAAAGTGTTGTATCGCTCATAAGGGCGAAAAAAAAAGTTTGCGAATCTGAGAATCCCTGATACGGCAAGAGACGGATTTGGCTAAAAAAAATTATTTACAATTTTATTCTAATATTAGGTCATCTTGAAGTCGCACAAATCGTTTTAAGATTTTTGTAGCAGGAAAAAAAAAAAAAAAAAAAAAAAAAAAAAAAAAAAAAAAAAAAAAAAAAAAAAAAAAAAAAAAAAAAAAAAAAAAAAAAATATAATATATATATATATATATATATATATATATATATATATATATATATATATATATATTATAATTGTAAACAATCCTTAACTCTGGATTGTGAAACTTATTTCCTAGTTCTATAAGAGATACAAAAGCAATAGAAAATGTGAGGAGACCCCGATACCTGTAAAAAAATAAGCTTATTAGTCCCTGAAGAGCTAGAATAAATTCTTGAAAGCAACTTGCCTGATATGAAAACAGTAGGGAATCTCTCAATATTGATTACACGCGAACTCAGGACTAATAGAAATTATCGAAATGAACAAAAATTATATAAGTTATTTTTCAAGCCCTTTGACTGAAAAATATTGCTATGCAAATAATACAACTTGGAATTTTCATGTTTTCGCACATTTGTTTTTTTTTTGTGACCTTAGGATTGTCATCATTCAGACTCAATTTTTTTCACAATTAATTTTAACCAGTTTCTTCTCTATTTCTGGGTCAGGATTTATTCTCAAATTATTTTTTTTGTGCCGTTTTCGCTACACCCTACTCCTCATGTTTTAGTAAGCAATGCTGCCTTAAGTTCTAAGAGCTTACCTCAAAGCTCCTTATTATGTCACTAATAAACTCATCCATAATATCTGAATGTTCCATATTTGGAAATTGGCCCGAACCAGATACTTATCACTCCAAGATAAGCTCCGTAGCCACTCGAATTGACTAGTTTCCCAACTTGATTTCTATTCCGCGGCGTCTCCCAAGAAGACTAGAGATTTTTTCTTTTTTAAGTTATTTATTTATATTTAAAACTTTATTCAATATATACAATAATTAAGTGTGAGGAATATGATTATAATGACACATCAATACCATGAAAAGGACTATTCATTAGTCCTTAATAAATTAATATTATAAGTTATACACTAGAAGATCTCTTGGCCATCTTGTTTTCAGACGCGTCGGTTGTTGGGCATCGAGAGTGAAGCAGGGAGAAGAGTGGATTTGAGTGGGTAAGCAGTTAACGAATGGATGAATAGGTATCTGGTTTGGGTTAAATAAACTACTTATCATAAAGATTTTTATAGATAAGTTGGTTTGTGTCATAATAAGGAGCATTGAGGATTTTTCGAAGGATTTGGATACGAGGAGACCTAGAAGGTTCAGTGTAGCCCAAAGGCTCAACTCCGACAGACCTAAAGTAGAACATTTATTGAAGTGCTACGGGTCGTTTCTTCACAAATTACTGACATATCATTGTTATAATTTCCCCACACATTTACTTGTATATATTTATTTATTTAATTAGTATTCAGTTGTAAACACGTGATATAAGTATACATCCAATTCTTATTATTTTCCAATAGTAAGTCTTGGATCCAAGGTCGACAATGATTTATGAAGGTGGAGGTTTAAAGAAGAGTTAGTTAAATAATAGACCAATAATGAAATTCCAATAAAAAATTATTATTTTAAATTATAAAGATAAATGGAAAAAAACAAAACAGTATAGGAAACGAGAATGTTTTATTCACAAAATATTGATTTAAATATCAGAAAAACATTAGAAATATCAAAATTAAGTTTAATAAGACGCAACCCTATGTTCCCTTATATTCTAAATAACAAATTGTTAGCTACATCTCATCATTTGAAACTGGAGCTTTAGTTCATGTTCAACAAAGACTTTCGATACAATAGTGCATAAAGTGATTCAATAATATATATAAATGAGTTTTGAAGAAAAAAAAACCTTATTTTAAAAGTTAGATTTTTTATACATAAAATATTCTTTTAAAGATTGACAGAAATGTACTCAATTATAGAAGAAAATCGAGTATTCATCTATGATCAATTATACTATTGTAGTACAATGTCTGCCATTTGGTCTGATACAATAATAATCGATAGATATGGATCTGCCGGGATACACGGGTCAAGGAAAATAAAAATGAAATCTTAGTAAATTGAAAATGAATTGACAGTTTGATAGAAGTGTATTTTTACAATAAATGCAACATCTTAGCAGTATCTTAAAATAAAAAATAAATCATTGATATGTCATAAAAAATGAAGTAAAAAAAGATTAATGTTTTATTTATTTCGTCTAAGGCCGAGACCTTTACGATGAAAGAAGCATCGATTCGTACCAACTATTTGATTCAATTTTAATAGGATTTCCAACTGACTAATTCAACACTGCATCCTTGGCTATTCTGTTTGTATATTGGGTCAATGTCGCACAGTGGGGCAAAATTGGATAAAAATATAAAAATTAATGCCTTTATAGAATACTATTTTTATTATATTTGGAAACCTAAATAAATGAGTTTGAACTGATTTTTCGATGATTTCATTACCAGGATCCTGTACACGTCCTTGAAGTTGCACTTTTCTGAAGTGATGAAAATAACACATTTTAGAGTTCTTTTAAAAAATTTTTTTTATATTTAATTTTTTTGTCAATATTTTGTAAAATCTTTTGGTTTTTGTTGTTGTTTATTTAAGATTTTTATTTTTTGAAAATAAGCATAATTCATATTGGGGGAATTGGAAGTGAGAAATTGGAATAAAACTGGGAAATTCCTTTTTTAAGTTTCAACTGCTGGTGAGTTAATTATTATTAATGTTCACTGTGTACAGCCTAAATAATTATGGTAACCTAATATGTATTAAATCAGAATTATAGGAAATTGAAAAAAAAAAAAAAAGTTTCAGTTTATATATGTTTATATCTGTATCTATCCATTCATTTATCTATGCGTCTTTGGTGTTTGGTCTGTGATGAGTAATTATTATACATATAGAAGAAGAAGCAAATAAACTTTATTCTGGGACGACTTGTCCCCTAAGAATAACTATGAGTGTAGAACATATAGTTCAGTGAATGAAGGCCGAAAATGGGGTGTAGAGTGCGTTTTCTGTAATGTAAAATCGCTTCTTCACATTTCACATTTCCTTATATCTCGGAAACGGTACGGAATATGAAAAAAGTATAAAAACACATTATAATAACTTTAATTTAGTAAATCGTCATGTTTTGCGTAAGGCACACCGTTTTAGAGATATGAGTGTAAAACCGGGATCTTTGCCCCCCCCATTCTGTTGCCAGGCCCGAAAACGTCATGACTTAGTATGTTAACTTCCTAACTCTCTGTGTCTGTATACCTGAATCTGTACACCTGAACATGTTTCCGTAGAAAAACCTTGGATTATAGAAAACGCATTCTATAATCCTTTATTTACTGGACTAATAGGGCAATCGTCTGGTTATGAAAATTGATTAATAATTACATTATGAGTAAATAAATGAGAAGTCTTGTAAAAGGATACAGCTTGCGTATACTATTATTAATGTTACTATTGTAACTTATATTACATAAATGTTCATATTTCACATTTGCTGCGATGATTTAAGGTGAGGTAAAGAAATAAGGCAAGGAAATAAATGATTAAAGGAAGTTAGAGAGGAACATTCTCGATTTGAGATGATCAGCGCCTCCTCTTTGACACTGATGATAAAGGATTTTTCGAAGGATGCAGTTCAATGAACAGGGGTATATACGTTGATGTGCTGGGTTCAAGTATTAAAGAGGTGGAAGGGATAGCATTTAAGAGCAGAGTAAGAAGGTCATAAATATAGCGGGTTTTTTTTTGGGGGGGGGGGGTTTCCAGGATTGAAATATGAGTGCACCTAGGAAGTATTGTCGGAAATAGTGGTAAAGCCACCCAATTTCAGAATACTTTTGAGATATATGAAAACGTTTGCGGATCTCGAAAAAAAATCTTACAAAAAAGTTCATTAGGTTTCTACATCTCATTTTGAGCTCACCATACAGTCCTCTATACACTATGCGTCCGCAGTCAAATTAGGGAAAAATGGCGATGATACCATAAGTTTGTGTACTTAGTGGTAATGCATCGCGGAAGTGTAGAAGTGTTTTAGAATAAAAATAGATTTTCTGGTGATTTGGGGAATATGATTATTCCAAGAAAGATGATGACCAAAAGTTAATCCTAGGTTTTTAATGGAATTTCGGAAATGAATAGTTTTCGAGGAAAAGCAAAGGATAATAGGGAAGGGCATGAAAGTGGGATTTTGATCCAATGAGGATTGCCTTTGTTTTCTCTGAATTCAGACTCAACATATCCTCTACTGCCCATAGGTTAATGCTATCGATGTCTTTCTGGAACTCATGAGTCGCCTTCAACATGTCTGAAGGATGAAAAGTTGGACAAATTTGTAATTCGTCAGTACAAAGATGATATTGGGATTAGTGGATGCTACATATCTATCCATATGGATGGAGTTGTAGATATAATATATTTTCGTACCATAACTAAATACGACAATCTCTACTATGACCTCACTGTTTCGCACGACAGATCACGAAATCGACAACCATTAGAAATGTTCCGTTCTAATGATTGGTAATTAATCGTGAATATTTTCAAGGTTTAACAAGGCGTGGAACGATCTGACGGCAGCTGCTTGATGGGTCAAACCAATGGGCTGCATCACCTCGGATCGAATGAAACCTAATCCTAAATCTGAATCAGTTGTAAGTTTGTCAAATACTTGACGGGAATTAATGGTCGAGCGAGTTGTGGTGAAGGACGTGGATTCGAATACGACCTGGGCGAGTTAAAATTTATTTCGTTGCGGACCCACGAAATGAATCTTGACCTTCCCACCATAGCTAGAATACTAGCTAGAATACGTTGGAAGCCTGTAGAATAGGATACATATGGACAACAAATTTAAAAAAAAAATCTTTCTTAACAATAAATGGCCAACGAGTGAAAGATTGTATCTGTTCCCTGAAGTCCTGAACATAATATCGTGGCTAGTACTGATATCTACCAGTTTAAAGAAACTATTCAGGAAGTTTATAAGACAATATTCTCACTTCCTTAAAAATGTATTGTTTGTCGTTTTCCCTGATTCGTTTTGAAATTTTTACCTAAAATAAGAATCAAAAGATCCATTGTGTTTTCAAAAACGAAAGTGAAACATATAAGTAAAAACCGATGTGAAGATAATACAGGAAGTACATCTAGATAAAAAAAACAAAGAAATGATTCAATGAACAAATGTATAATGTAAGTTCCCATGTCGTATCGTGTGAGCTCGCTCCACGTGACGTAACAGCTGTGACCAATCCCAAGTTCTAACCCCACACTATGGTTTAACAAGTAACGGAAAATATTTGGTTCCGTTTAAAAACCTAGAAAAGGTTGACACTGAATCTAGATAAATTTTTCAAATAGTACAATTTTTTAATCTGTTGTTTTAAATATGCGAGTATCAATCAAGCATACATATATACAAAAATTATATCAGTAAATTAATTAATGTATATATCGCATATGTATCTTTTATGTGACAAAAACTCAAAAATCTAGTATCCGATAGAAAAAAAAAAAATTGAATGTTTTATTTTGAATCAAAATAAATTTTTTTTATTTATGACTGGTGCATAAAAAAATAAAAACATTACTCCCTGACTGGGGAAAAAAATAGATCAGGGTATGTATGTATGTATGTATACTTATATATACCTAATCTACTAAATAAATAGGAGATTTAAACGTGATTTTTTTCATTTAAACCAATATAGTTCTTAAACCGTAGATCCTTTAAAAAAAAAATTTGGTGAAACTAGATCAAAAATGAAGAAAAATGCCGCAGACCTTACCTTTCTATTCCAATCTCCTGCAGATATGCGGTAATTTAAAGACTTTTTTGAGGAAACTACGTTTTTTTGGCCATAAAAGCTGTAATATCTGCACTTTGTTCAAGCATTTTTAAAATGTTGACCACATTTTCGGATTTAGCATTAAATTTACTATAAGAACAGAGTACATGTAGCCTTGAATTTTATAAACTTGGGGCCTAAAGAACAGCTTGATCTTCAACTTATTTAGGGAAGTTACGTCTTAAAATACTTCAACGCTCACCGTTTTTCGAAAAAACTATCTGCAAATCTCACCAAACCTTGCAAATTTAATCAGATTTCATATGATATGATCAAAGTAATGATTCCGTAATGATTTCATAGATAAATTTTCTTTTAAAACCGGAAAAAAAACATGGTGTTTTCATTTGACATACAAATCAGTTTCTTGTGTACATAAGACATTATGATAATCGCTTAATGAAAATATGTATTTTCAACACAATGAACTCTACATTAATCATTCAAAAGTTTATTACTTAATAGAAAATAAAGGAAAAACTGTCAATAAAGCGTCACCAGTTTTGTGGATTATTTTTTTGAAAAACGGTGAGCGTTGAAGTATTATAAGACATTGTAACTTCCCTAAATAAGGTGAAGATCAAGCTGTTCTTTAGGCCCCAAGTTTATAAAATTCAAGGTTACATATACTCTGTTCTTATAGAAAATGCAATGCTAAATCCGAAAATGTGGTCAACATTTGAAAAATGTTTGAACAAAGTGAAAATATTACACTTTTATGGCAAAAAAAGTGGTTTCCTCAAAAAAGTCGTTGAATTATCGTATATCTGCAATATATTGGAATAGAAAGGTAAGCGGCATTTTTCTACATTTTCGATCTAGTTTCACCCAATTTGTTTTTACACTAAGAGGTACGCACCCTGTATATATATATATATATATATATATATATATATATATACTTTTATATATATATATATATATATATATATATATATATATATATATATATACGTGCAGCATATCTGTTTATTATTTTATAAATATTGAAATAAAGATCACTACGTGCACGATTATATATTGGCTTTTGTTGTTTGAACTCTCGCTCATCTTAACTTTCTCTTCGTTCCTCGAATTTCAAATTATTAAGAGTTATTTCCTCTTAAGGAAATAATTAATTAATAT
Organism: Euschistus heros; assembly: GCA_003667255.2. Classification (NCBI taxonomy): domain Eukaryota; kingdom Metazoa; phylum Arthropoda; class Insecta; order Hemiptera; family Pentatomidae; genus Euschistus; species Euschistus heros. The sequence continues at coordinate 236,554 of RCWM02000827.1, forward strand.
TTAAAATAACAATTGTATCTCAACCTGTTGGATTTATGACCATTACCAATAAATTCTATAACTAAATATATTTTGCGGAAATCCTGACAGGAGCTTTCTTTTATGAAATTGTTTGGCTTAATGATTTTTAAGCTTGAAAGTCTGATCCTTTCATTGCTGCATCTGTGAACTAGTTTATGAATCCATTTGTTATTTAGATCGAACATTGCATAGAGCTTATTGAGGCTCATTATCACTGTGTCCGCTCTGTTGTTCCCACATCCTCAGGAAGTGATGTGCTCTCTGGTCCGAGTCACGCTTTGTGGAAAACGATTTACATTTTATATATCCTTCTAATTCTTTAAAAGCGTATATTCACGAAAAAAAAAACAAGTCTTGGTGGTAAAAAAAAAAAGCAAGAATTATAAGAAAAAACGAATATAAAACTGTGGAAATATTACAAAATCAGTAAATTGCAGCTATTTGTACCATTTCAAACTATAAGAGAAATATTTAAGACATTTTGAAAATTTATGTAAAATTATTTAAAATTAATTAATGAATGTTGGGGAATTTTAATGAGGTAACATTTAAGAATCAACCAAGCATCGTTTTAAAAATAAAATTATTGTTGATAATAATGATTAAATTATAAAATGATGAAGCTTTTTAATTTTTATTTTAAGTTGGTCAGAAAGGAGAGACCTATATTTTCCAAGCCCCTATTGGATAGAATACTTTTATTTATTATAGGAATAGGATACATTGAGAATGTTTGGCTTTTTTCTGTACTGTGTACATTGTAAGGCCTACAGGAAATGTATGTTGTCATGAGGTGAGGATTTCTTGAAAGATTATATTTAGGTGATGGGGCTCACCTAAATCTTGTAGTGGGAAAACATAAGACTACACTATTTACACTTTCAACTAAGGAAAATGTCCTTATGGTCACATTTCTGACCAGTGCCCATTGGTCTCTGATTAGCCCGTTTGAGTGTCTTGGTTACGGTCCGGTCGTTAGTTGCCACCGGAGGTGGTGCTGGTGTCAAATATCATCGCTCTGTACAAGAAAACACCTAACATACCTAGGCATGAAACTTGAATCACACCTGTCATTCACAGCACACGTCAATCACAGAATACATGTAGTCAAAAGCACCACATATCAACTCAAACACCTACTCTACGCACCTACTCTTTCACTCAGGCTCAAACTCTTACTTTACAAAGCCATACTCAGACCCTCACTATTACATGGTGCACCACTCCTGCACTATCTTTATCCAACAACACTCAAAACACTACAAACATATCAGAACAGTATTCGCATGAAAATATGTAGAGGTACATCACTTGAACGACGAAACATGGCATTCATACATGACCAACTACAACTAGACACAATCCAACAATTCATATCACGACGACACATCAAGTTTTTCGACAACCTTCCAGCATCCTTTAACCCATTATTCCGCAGCCTCACCCCATCCCCCCTACCTGCCAGATGGCAGGGCAGGAAAGGTCCCATCAATCCCGTCCACATTATCACATAAACCTGTATATATGTATATAGACTACTCCCTTTCATCTATCTTTCTCTCTTCTCTTCTGTCTATAACTTTCTTCTTCTTTCGTTTTCTATCTATCCCATTATTTTATCATTATTATTAATTTTATTATTATCTTATTTTCATATACATCGAGCGGAGGCCCCTCAACTCCAGAATATATTATTTCGAGCCAATCAGGCGCATACAACTTCCAAAATTAAACATTACATTACTCCTTCCAGTACCAACGGTAGAAAAAGGACAAAAGGTATCGTTCCTATTTTTACTATCCCTGTAGATATAGGTTTACTAATTTCATTTTGTTTTTCTGTTTTAGTTTTCTGAGGGATCAGAAAAAAAAAAAAAAAAAAAAAAAAAAAAAAACATCGCTCTGTTGTTCCCACATCCTCAGGAAGTGATGTGCTCTCTGGTCCGAGTCACGCTTTGTGGAAAACGATTTACATTTCATATATCCTTCTAATTCTTTAAAAGCGTATATTCACGAAAAAACAAGCCTTGGTGGTAAAAAAAAGCAAGAATTATAAGAAAAAACGAATATAAAACTGTGGAAATATTACAAAATCAGTAAATTGCAGCTATTTGTACCATTTCAAACTATAAGAGAAATATTTAATTTTCGGTTAAGGAGTTGGACTTGAAAAAAAATGTCAAATATCATATCTTTCATCTATCTTTCTCTTTTCTCTTCTGTCTATAACTTTCCTCTTCTTTCGTCTTCTATCTATCCTATTATTTTATTATTATTATTATGTTTATTTTCATATACATTGAGCGGAGGCCCCTCAACTCCAGAGCATATTATGACGAGCCAATCAGGCGCAACAACCTCAAAAATTCCTCATCCCATTACTCCTTCCAATACCCATGGTAGAAAAAGGCTAAAAGGTATCGTTCCTATTTGCTATACCCTGTAGATATAGGATTATTAATTTCATGTTTTTTCTGTTTTAGTTTCTGAGGGATCAGAAAAAAAAAAGTCAAATACCAAAAAAAGATTTCCTTTGAACCTTATATAGAATTTTTATTTAATTGCTACTAACGGGTAGATGCTTTTCAAACTATGTGGTATCATCATGTCGATAATTTTTTTCACATTTATTAATATCATTATTTATTTTGTTATTTATCTATTTATTGAAAATTATAACTGTAAAAAAAAAAAAAAAAAAAAAAACAGAGATGAGTTGAGAACCTCCTTTTTTTTTTAAGTCGGTTGATAAAAAACAATACATCTAGTAAAAAAATATATACAATAAATAAAATAACTCAATTTCTCCCTGTTTGGGTAAAATAATAGATCATGGATATATCTATAATCTACTACTTTTCCTAATTTACATTTTAGAATTAAATGGATCAAATTAATTAAATTAACAATCAATGATTATTTGAAACAAATAAAGTTGAGAGAAAATAGGGATTTTCTTATTTGAATTTATTCATTCAAAAATCAATTTAGCTCTTAAACGCTAGGTCCTAGTGACAAATGTTATATGACAAAAATATTCTCCATTAAATTTCTAATTGGAAAATGCCATCTAAGTTTCGATCCGAGCAACACCAACGGAGCTAGAGCGTGTCAAAAAATCCCCAGAACTTAAACATGTTGGCAAAAAGGGATTTTCTTTTCATTCAAATCAAATAGCTCCTAAACGGAAGGTCCTGAAGACAAATGTAATAAATCAAAACACATGTTTCATTAAATTTATGGTAAGAAAGCTGTCGACAAATTTTCGATGCGAGCAACCCCAACAGATCCAGAGCATGACAAGACATATTTATGCCAAAAAAATATGATATGGCCATATATTTTTTATATTCTAATCATCGAAATTTTCACTTGTTTACCATTTAATAAATGTTGTGAATAGGGTTGCTTATCTCCTAAAATTGGCGCTGTATTAAATCGGACATTTGCCACAAAAGCCGGACATTTAAATTAAATTTGGACATTTAAAAGCCAAACATACCTTTTATAAAGCCGGATGTACGTTTTTAAATTTGGAATTAACTTCAATAATAAAAAAGTTTGTCAAGATAAGTTACATATAATTTTTAATTAATAATTTGTATTATAGGTTTAAGTTTTTAGTTATAACATTAACCACTTATTTATAGTCCTATCCTTAATCTTTTGATCTTTATGTATGACATTAAAATTAATAACTACCTGAAATATTTTCAGTCTTCTATAGACTTCAATTATATAAAACAAAAACAAAAATAAATAAAGTACAGCTCCACTTTGGCAGTAAACTAATAGTTTTGATTATACAAATATAAAAATATATAAACTATTCTAAGGAGAAAACAAAAAGATTAAAATTAAAAAGCCAATTATAAAGAAACCTCAAATGATTCTAAAAATAATAAAAATTCATAAATTCTTAGTTGTATTGCTATTTTGTATTGCTTTTTCACCTACTTTATCCAAAACGTCGTTTTCCTTAGAACTCATATAAAATTCTGCACATGTTAATTTTAAATAGCATAATATGAACATCATCTGTTTCTGTTTGCAATTTATTGCGTTCCTTTGTCCACTGGGCATTAATCAAAGAGAAAACTCTTTCAAAGTTGATGTTATGGCATAGAACCGCAAAATAGTATTCTTCCAATTTTAGTAGTCCAGAATTAAATTCTTCATTATGAAATGATCTAAAATAAGCAGTCCACTTTTTATGTGCCGAAAGTTTTTTAAAATCTTTTATGAAATTCTGCCATTGGTCAAAAAGTTTACTAAATTAGTCAAAAAGGTAAGAGGAGTGGGAGTTTCCAAGATCTGAACACAGTCGCATTTTCGCCACGTCATAAGATTGCTACTTTCAACGAGAAGACGACAAAGCCTGAAAATGCCGGACAGGCCGGACACACAAATATTTGGCAGGACAAGGCCGTAAAAAGCCGGACATGTCCGGCTAAAACCGGACAAATGGCAACCCTAGTTGTGAATGCAAGGGATTATGTGTGTTATGACATGCCACTGACTATGATCTTGCTAGACTGTTTACAATAAGAATTTTGAGTTCCAGAACTGTCCTTTTCTGGGATCATGAATATCCCCCCCGGTACTGTATTAAGCTTGTCACCCATATCTACTTTAACCAGAACCTAAGCATTTTTCCTTATCTACTTCCCCAAATATTTTATACTATTTTTATTGAATTTTCTCTTTTTGGGTTTCTTTCTGGGTATTAATTGCTCATTAATTTTATTAAATACTTTTTTTTTTTTTTTACTCTCATGCATTGAACTTTAGCACTTATTTTGCCCTGATAATGCATGGCCGGTACGTAAGTGAACAAAAAGTCTTAAAAAAAAAAAAAAAAAAATGTCTGCATTTATCAGCCTTATCCAAACCCAAATATTTCCTGTGAAACATATATAAACTATCTACTGGAGATAATTCTGGCTCATTCTATTTAGGCACTAACGCGATACTAACTATCGATGGCCTTAATGAATTTTTAACAGATGCTAAAGTCTGGGCCAACAGTTGGTATCGATTATTTGTAACGGTCAAGTTCAAACGCAAATGGCTTCCTGAAATTTCGCCTTTAGAATGCATGATGTGAATCGTATCCTTCAACTTGACGAACTAAATTTAGGAGAGTATCTTTTTGCAGGTTATTAGGTAGTTCTATATTTGGACCGGAGGGTCTTTGATCAGAATGTAGAATGAGGTGACAACTGATCAATGGGGCTACCAAATAACTCTCTATTATTATTCTTATTTAAACTGAGACTAATAGGTCGTTTGGATTCGACCCAGTTTACTTTAAATATCTTTTGATCAGTTTGAACATCTTCATCTGCCTAATTATTATTAGTTTAACAGTTTCAAAATTGTGAAAATCTCACTTGATTTTATCCATTTTAGGTTGCCCTCAGGAAAGAAAATGATTTTTACAAAGATAGTCTCTTCCACTATAACGTGGAAACCTCATTGCTCTAATCTATGCTGTTAGGTTAGTATTTGTAGAGAAAATCAATAATTAACTAGTGTTTCTAGTCTTTACTGCAATGATTATGGTGCTGAATACAGGGGATAAACTTCACCATCACTAAATCGGAGATTAAATGAACATATAAGAGCATAATAATATGATAGAACCAAGAATTTCAAGTTTGTATTACATTTAACTAAAGAAGATCCAGAAGAAGTAAGAGCAAATATTTTAATAGGATTAATTGTGAGAGTTGGAATAATGGTTTTGTTATAAAGTAGTGGTAGAACAAAATTAAAAAGGAGAAAATTAAACAATAAAGAAGATACCAGTTTTAAAAATAATAAAAAGGGGGCAGCTAGAAATGGAATTGCAACAGGTTTTTACGAACATCATGTACTTCAAAGTACTTTTAGCCGAAGACCTATATGACCTTCATTAATTATGTGAAGCTACAAGAGACTAGAATCCCATTATGTTAAAACTAACTGAATTTTATGCTTAGTGAACCTTTTGGGTAGATGCATGTAAAAAAAATAAATAAATAAAAAAGGGGAAAAAGTTGCTCGGTGGGAAGAACTGTTATATTATCCGCATCTTATTTCATTAATTTTAATTACATAATTCAATATCAAAACTGAATTTAAATTGATATCATTCTCTCATTAATATTCTAATCCCTTTTTATATCTATATATATCACTTGAAAGTTAGTTGTTGACTTATCTACAGTATTATCTTTATTTCTGTGACTTTAACTATTTCCATTTACTTCAATGTTAAAAGGAAAAATATATTCCGGACCCGATAAGCCTTTCACCGAACAGATTCAAACGCTGATATTTGCAATTTTAAACAAAGAATATTGGTATTTCCGTTATGCTAATATGTTCCTTTGTGTCTATGAACCAATTTTATAATGAACGCAGCTAATGTTTTTCTCGTTATTGCTATGTAGAAATATATTTTCAGTTTTATGAGTATAATTAATTATCGCACATTCATAATAAAAAAAGACACAACTCAAAAAGTGTGTTTTGGTAGAAATAATGTCTTATCATACATCTCTGATAACAGCAGTCTTCCACATTAGTTTTGTTTTCTTGATCGAAGTGGTAATATATTTTTCTGAATTAATTAATTGGTAGTTTTACTGGGTATAATGTAACGGCTAACTCATTGCCTCGGTGAAGTACTCTATCATACATTCTTCACATAAATAAACTTTTCTGTTTTTATTCTTTATACATTATTTCCTAATCTCATTTTACTTTCAATCGCTAATCTCAAATAGAATATACAAAAAATGAAAATGGGTTCACCAATGGTAGTGGAGATGAGTTTGTGGGTTAATTGAAATTAAACCATGGCGAAAGGGAACAGTAAATAACAAAAACTATCTTAAGAAGAAGAGAAAGTTTTTCGGCAATAAATAGGTTCGGAGAACATCAACGATGTTGTATTTCTCTTGTTATACTTCTAGGCACCTAGTTGAAAAAGTAATATTAAAATAAATAAAGAAACTCTCGCGGATAATGGAATGCATTATCCGTGCTTACAACAAAAAAAAGGCCATTAAATCATATTTTTACATACAATATAATAAAAACAAAGGATCGAAATTTTGATTCGGTAATCATTTTTATTTGGCAGAAATAATTTTATTGATTTCATCTGGTTGGATTTTAATTTCTAACCATAAAATAATAAATGACAGTATGGCAAATCTGTTTTTTGTAACTCAACATTGTATATTTAAATTTTTATTATTGTAAGTTGTATTATTGTTAAACCTTCCTAGAGCTACGAAGATGATGTAGTTAAAAATTTGTACAGATGTTTTCAGTAGTTTTACCATTGCAAACTATATTGTGGAATGGTGCAAATCACATTTCCGTCGATTTTCAGGCTTCAGTGGGATCTAAATGTAACTCCACATTTTTAAATCTTTTTTAATAATTTTATTGAATATAACCTAAATTTATTGTCAATTGCAAGCTCTATTTAAAATTGTACCTTTGTAACCTCTCATGTGGAATGGCGCTCACTAACAATAGGTCAATTTTCAAGCTTCAAGGCTATCCACATATTATCCATTTTTCAATAACAAATTAATTGTAAATCAGTAGATTTTATTATTGCTAAACCTTCCTGGAACTATAAAGATGATGTGGTTAAAATTTAGTACAGATTGGTTCAGTATTTATCGCGGTTAGTGAACATTAACGAAAAATTAATTGTCCTTTTATATGATAGTACAAATATATATGAATTTTAAGTTTGTAGATAAGTGAATAAAGCATTGTTATTAAATTAAAATATTCGGAAATATATTGGGTATTCGAGCAGTTTTTTGACTGTGTAATACCATTCCATGTAATGGCAACGTTTTGGTGATGAAGACGGACAACTGGTACCATCTGAGCGGTGTGGCGAATGATAAAGAGCCTATCTAATAGCGCCCAGGAAGGATTTCCTCACTCATCGGACAGGAACCATTCTGCATGACTATCCCAGATAATGGTTACGAAAGCTGGGGTGTCCTCGAATAGTAGAAACAGAGGAAAACGCTCTCCTTGAATGGAAAACCTAAAACTATCCATTGCTAGTGAAACACTCAAAATATTTCTCTGGAGGAAGAAAAGCATTTGATGAAATGGTATATATTATGTTTATGTTGACTATTTTATTATATCTATACTAATGGGGTGTATAGATAAAAAAAAAAATGTCCGTTCCTTAAACAAATATTTGTATTATTATTTCTTTGATATAAAATACAATTAATACTCAAAGCATAGTCCTTTGTTATCTACCGTCATTACCCATCTGCTAGCCAATTGCTCGATGCCACGCTTATACCATTTCTTGGGATGGCTGTTAAAGAACTCTTGGACAGCATTTTCAACTTCTGCAAAATTATCAAATCTTTTTCCTCGAAGAAAATGGGCCATGGATCGAAACAAGTATAATCCGAAGGTGCGAGGTCTGGGATATGGGGGATGAGGCAGGAGTTCAAACCCATGAAGTTTTGTAAATTTTTCTGCTGATTGTTGAGGAGTAAGTTCGTGAGGGACCAGTCTACAGGTCTTTTTCACCTTCCCCATGGAGAGAAGATGGCGACTAACAGTATGTTTCGACACACCACATTCCCTAGCAAGCTCGCGAGTACTTGCAGACGGATTTGACTCAACAGCTTCCTTCAGAACCTCATCAATATCCATTAATGGCCGCCCGGAGCCCTTCTTCTTTTCCAACGTCGTATCTCCACTTCTAAATTTTTCAAACCAACACCACGCAGTGCGCTCTTCAAAGACACCTTCCCCTTCATATTTAATAATTTAAGAGTTGTTTGTAATAATTTGTTTGTTGTTTGAGTTACATGGTTTGTAACTCAAAGGCTAAATCTCGAACGCCCAAGTTTAGTAAAACTTATTAGACTGAAGATCAACCATGGCAGAACCAAGAAATTCCTCAATTTAATGGCCCTAACTCAAAGTGGCATGTGTTCTAAATGCCAATGTCTGGAAGATCCAAGACACATCGTGTTTAAGTGCAAAAAGTTTGCGAATGAGAGGATAAGAACGATGGGTACTCTGACTGTTCAAGACGTCTCTGAATTCTTAAGAACTTTGACGAAAGTAAAGGCCCAAGATTTAATTAAATTTCTGTCTGAAACCAAAGCTCTCATATGATAGAGAAAGAAAAAGAAAATTCAACTGGGCACAAAATTAAATAAAATTAGATAGTGCTATATTGGCAATATAGGACTTGTGTTAGCAAGTCTTTAAAGCCAAAAAAAAAAAAAAAAAAAAAAAAAAAAAAAAAAAAAAAAAAAAAAAAAAAAAAAAAAAAAAAAAAAAAAAAAAAAAAAAAAAAAAAAAAAAAAAAAAAAAAAAAAGAGTTGCTTCAGTGGCTGTGAATTTTTTTTTTTCAGTAATGTCTTAAAATTACGAGGACACTGTCATGTTTCTTCTTTGACATAAATAACTGAACTGAGGCTTTTTTTGAAGAAGTCCAGTCTTAGTAAACAAGCTTAGAGAATGCTCTAAGGGGATTATTAATTATTGGTAAATAATAAATAGCATTAAGATATTTACAGACTTTTGAACTCTGGAATTTGATAAAACGGTCATTTTTTTTGATACGCCCTATTATTATATAAAAGGACAAGCCATTTTTCGTTTGTGATCACTAACCGCGATAACTACTGAACCAATCTGTACCAAATCTTAACCATACCACCTTGATAGTTCAAGGAAGGTTCAGTAATAATAAAATGTACAGATTTTCAATTAAATTGTTATAAAAAAAAAAACGATAACCATGTAGTGTGCAGATAAGTTTGCTAATATACCTAAAGGTGGCGAGTACCATTCGAAGGAGGTTACGGTGTTATATAGAGCTAGAACATTATGATAACATTTTATTATTTTCAATTAAATTGCTTTAAAAAATCTATTACTATGTGGAGCAAACTTGTGGATCATAGTGCAGTTTAAAAATTGACCGATATGTGGCTAGCGCCATTCTGCAAGTTTACAATGGCAAAACTATTGAACCATACTGCATCTAATTTTAAGCTGAACATCTTGATAACTCTAGGAAGGTTTACATTAATATAATTTACTGTAATAATAATAATAGTAATTTAAATGTACAGTCTTGACTGGCAGAAACGAGGTTTGTCGCACTGTTATATACTTTTATGATTAGAAATTAAAATCCAATTATATGAAATGGATAAAATTATTGCCAAATCAATATTTCGGACCCTTGCATTTTGATATTGTGTGTAAAAATGTGATTCATGAACCTCGCGGATAATTTAATTTGTCCTCTTCTTGCTTAAATAACGGTAAGTATTAAAAACAAAATCCTCAAAAAATAAGTTAGTTGGCCGCATAACCTTTATTTTGCCTGATATTATTAGTTGACTTTATGCGACTCCAAAAAGCTCTAAAGCCGATACAAAAACCGACCAATTAATTTCCAAAATTCGATTAACAATCTGGGAGTAACGTTTGATCATCTTTCTTGGAATAATCATATTTCCCAAATCACGAGGAAATCTATTTCTATACTTAAACTAATTTTTCTTCACCGCGATTCATTATCACTAAGTACTCGTCAACTTTTTAGTATCATCCCTTGCTTTTCCCAACTTTGACTACGGATGCATAGTATATAGAGGACTGTCAAGTGAGCTTGAACTGAGATGTAAAAGATTAATGAACTGTTTTATTAGATTTATTTTTGGGATTTCTCGACATTCTCGCATATATCACTGGTATTAATTAATTGGTTGGCTTTACCCCAGTTTCTGACGTCAATACTTCCTAGGTGCACTCATATTTCTATCTTTAAAAACCCACCTATATTCATGACCTCCTTACCCTGCGCTCCTCCATCCACCTCTTAAATACTAGAACCCAACCCATCAACCTGTACACTCCTACACATCGAACTGCATCCTTCGAAAGTCCTTTATTATCCGCGCTTCCTCTTAATGGAATTCATTGATCATATCAATACGAAAAAGCACCACTCTTACTTCCTTTAATATCATCTATTTCTTTACCTCCTGAATTTCCAATCTTCCGAGCAAATGTAAAATATGAATATTTATGTTATATACATTATAATAAAACACATAAGATGTATCCTTTTACAAGATTTCTTCATTTATTTTGTAACTCATAATTTAATTAATAATCAATTATTATTTATTATAATTAATTATCAAAGCCAGACGATTGTTTTATGTATTGTACTCATTTCTTATTCTTACGGAACAAGTTGTCTCAGAATAAAGTTAATTTTTCTTCTTCTTCTAAATAAACATTATGTATCTGGAATAACATTAAACAACTATAATTACAAAAAAATATGGTGGTTTATCTTGCTGGAGGAGACTTTGTATTTCCAATCCATTTACTCAAATTTGAAAACTAAGCAGAAAATACAACTGTAAATGAAGTAGTAGGTGAGATAGTGAGTCCATACTCACTTGACCATTCAAGGAGTTTTTTTTTTTAATTTCTTCAGTTGTTTCAAATTTATTAAATAAACCATACTGTTGTTTGTACGAAAGACCTACAATTTTACCTACAAACATTATGGAAAAAAAACCCATATAATCTTAATCAGTTAAAATTGTCCCATCATTAGTTAAGTTCATAACTTACGAGAGCGGGCGAAGCCGCGACGGGGAATGCTAGTCTTAAATTAAGTAATATTTTTTTAAAATTTAAAATTTCTTTTTTATGACTTTCAAATTCATATAAATACATACGTATATTTTAAAAAAATGCAGTTTACTCCTTCCGAAATATAAAAGTTAAAGGCTTGATCCTGTCGGCTAAAGAAAGAATAACATGGAACATGCTTTAAGGGTTGCCCCCTTGACCGTCGATGCTTATATGTTTTATTTTTATTTTTTTTCTGACGGAAAACAGTCGGTAAATATTCCTTCCGAGCAACACCAACAGAGATAGGGCGTGTGAAAAAAGCCCCTACACCTAAAAGATGTATGCAAAAGGTGACATTTTTCATTCAAAACAATATAGCTCCTAAACGGTAGGCCCTAGATACGAATTTTATAAGACAAAATATTTTCCATCAAATTATCGGGAAACTGTTATCAAAGTTTCGATTCGAGCAAGACCAACAGAGCTAGAGCCTGCCAAACTACGCGCAACGCCCTTGTGTTCCCCCAAAACGTATCATTTTTGTTCTATTAGGTAAAGGGTAAAACATGACCCATGTTAAAGAAAAGTAAAATAATCAGTCCTCACTTTAAAAGACCGACAGGGTCTTATAACGGGATGAACTACGAGGCCAGTTGATATTGTATTTTATATGGATGTCATTCTCAATATCCACTTCTGTCTCACCACTACATATTAAAGCACAAGATGTTGAGGAAAAAATTGTATTCACTAAATCATCTATTGAGTACATCGAACTTCACAATTTGCCTTTAATTAACCATATACATCATATTAATGCATCTGCGATTCTAGCAAACCTCTCAAGTTTAACAGCAAGAGCATTACAGGATGATGTACCACATTAAAGAAGACAAATCCTGAGGTCCTTCTCAGAGCACTCAAACATTAACGGTGTTAGAATTCACAACATGGAAGTACCATTTTTTTTTTCTAGCCTTTAAAATTTAAACATTATCAACAATAGAAAGCGACAAGGAACAAGAACTGTGTGAAAAGCCTTAGATTGGGATAAATTGAGTTAAGTAAGCCACATCACTAGCTATTGAATTCTCAGAAAATATAAACCTCCGTCACAAACTCATCAGAAACCCCCAAAATCTAGCGGATCCCTGTTCATCTTAGGTACTTCATCCAGGATGAGGATAGAAAAAGAAAAATTTGCTTTATATATATATATATTTTTTTTTATGAAGTACTTTCATTATAAAAAAACAAAATAAAAACGGTCTGAATTGATAATTTTTGTTTTAGTTTTTTTCTGTTTCACCTATTATTTTTGTTTTAATCTGAAACTCCTAAAATAAGTAGTTTTTGTTTTGCTAACAAAAGGGGTGCGGTACCTCAGTGTGGAAGGCGCTAGACTAGCAAGGTCTAGGGTCCGAGTTCGAGTCCGGCTGAAGGCAGAAAAAGCATTTTCTGTTATTTCAGCCGTGTATTGACAGGTCGGAGGTACTTACGGGACACCTCCAGTCCCTATAAAATACCCACTTAATCGGGGAAAAAACCTGGCAGTTGGCCAAATCTCCTCCTTCCACAACCGTTGGCCTAGTAACAGTCCATCCACCAGGGTACTGTGCTCAAGACCCTTCATGGAGGTACAGTTTTTTTTTTTTGTTTTTTTTTTAAATAAATAGAAGTTTGATTTCAGTTTCTGAAGTTCATATCAGTCTTTCAATTAAGTAAAATTTTCATTACTATGTTAATATTTTCTTACCTGTTCTTAGGCACTCAGCAAATAAGGTTAACAGAATTAGGTAACGAAGAACCGAAGTTTCACATTGTAACTCCTCCTATTTAAACTTGTTTTGGATTCTGATAATATAGTTTTTCATTGAATATTAAAAATGTGCTAGAAAAAGAAAATCAAATAATGAAAATTAAAAAAAAATTAACAAATGATGTGTCACTTAATAATTTATTAGTGGAAAATAAAGAAAATGTTATTGTTAAACCTCTCTTTATTTTTACACTTCAAGAGATGGATTTTAATTATGAAATAGTTCTCGATTTAATAAATATTTTTTAAATATATTTTTATTTTTAAAGAGAAAAGATTTGACACCGGTTGGGATTCGAACCCAAGTCTCCACCTCTCTAGCGTGGCGCCTTATTCACTAGGCCACCGAGCTCGTATCCCTGGTTCGGATACGAGTTCGGTGGCCTAGTGGATAAGGCGCCACGCTAGAGAGGTGGAGACTTGGGTTCGAATCCCAACCGGGGTCAAATCTTTTCTCTTCAAAAATAAAAAAGGATTTTAATTATTTCATAATACTGTTTAGGTTTATTTTGTAGATCAGCATGTTATAACATCATCTGGAGACATAACTTTTTTTTAATGATATGATTATTTCATTTTTTTAACTCTGATACTATAAGTCTATGTTGATTATATATTTAAAAAAAATTAAATTTAATAATTGAAACAGTAGGATACAGCAATATATAACTTTTATTTTAAAGAGAGCATTAAATTTGAATTGGTGGTTAACGGGAATTTATAGATGAATACACCAGGATGGTATATAGTTCAAGTAAACGTTTCGATCATTTTCAATATAAAATTCGGAAAACAAATATAAAATTTATATTAAAAAAAATGATATATTCATAGCAACTAGCGATGCAGCTTTTAGACCTGCCAAGGTCCAGGTTGTCTGGGATGCTGGTGGGCGTATCTTGAGCCATGTTGCGCAAAGCAGGCGAAATTATTTTTAGATTTGTTTCTTTGTCAGGGGAAAAGAAAAACAAACAAAGCATGACTGGATGAGAAGCAGGTAGATCAACAGATCTGCATTCAAGCTAAACAAACTGTTCAAAACGTTTTACAGACTCCCTCAGCTAATTGTTGCACAATATAGTGTTTTCTAAAAAAAAAAAACATTCAACAAAGATTTAATGTATTGGATGCCCCGAATAAATATTGCAATATTCTGACTACCATACATTACAGAAGAATTCTGTATTATTTATAACCCAATACAAATGGATATGATGTTTAAGTCGTTGATGTATTGTAGATACTCTAATATGACTGATATGGTAAGGGGAATAAGAATCGAACCCTGAACCCCAAAAATAAAAAGCCCTGACTGCTGGAAATTGTTCACCACCCTTAGCTCTAAATGTGGTAAAAAGTCTTCTTCGGAATAGCGGAGGGATTCGGCTGGAAAGGGTTGATTTTTTTTTTGTTTTTAGCAACCCGTTATTTTTTAGCACATTTTGCGTTATATATCAATGTATAAAAATTAATGCAAATGAAATTTGCAACAAATTTGGTTCTATTCATTTTTTTCTCATATCAATAGTTTTAGAGCGGTTCGCCACCAAAGATTGGCTAATTTGCATTAAGTCGCACTACTCCGCGAAAACACTTTGTCGGTACTCATTTGTCTATAGCTCCGAAACTATTTGTCTGATTTTAATTTTCTTTTTTTTAATCTAAAAGCTGGTTGCTTTACTAATGGATAGAACACAAAATGTACTAAGTAATGGTTTATTCGAGTTATATGATCAAACAGCTAAAAACATACAAATTTCAACTCTCCCTCCCCCCTCCCCGCCCAAACCTGACGCTATTTCAAGGAAGACTTTTTACCACATTTAGAGCTAAGGGTGATGAACAATTTCTAGCAGTCAGACCTTTTTATTTTTGGAGTCAGGGTTTGATGCTAATTTCCCTGTTCTACATCAATCACATTAGAGTATCTACAATACATCAAAGACTGAAACATCATATCCATTATTGGGTTATAAATAATACAGAATTCTTCTGTAATGTAGTCAGAATATTTCAATATTTATTCGGGGCATGCAATGCACTAATTCCCAGATTATATAACATTTATAGGACCTACCGCTATGGAGCTATATTGGTTTGAATGAAAAAAAAATCACGTTTTCCCTACATTTTTTAAGTATTGGGGCTTTTTTGACGTTATAGCTATGATGCTGTACATATAGCATTAAAAAAAAAGAAACATTATTTTAAAAATTTTTAGGCTGATTCTCAATTACTTTGAAGAAGTATGAACCTTGTTTAAACTAAGAGTTCAATATTAAAGAGCTATATTTGTATATATTTAGGTAAAAGTGTTATATGAAAAAAGAGCTAAATGAAATACTGACTACAAATATTCAAATATGTCTTTAACTTGTTTTCGTATTAAATATGTCTTAAAATACAGACAGTTTAAACGAATATTATTATAATTAATTTAAGTATTCATGACATTTAAACTTATTTTGTATTTAATGATTTCGTATCTAAAATTATCGAAGTGTAAGTTCAGTTCATGATTATTGATAGTATCATCGTTATAGTTATTAATCATCAAAGTTACCGTGAAATATTTATATTCTAATAATTTATTCACTCTGTTATTTATTTTTTATACTAGCGTTGTGAAGCTTAACACATTTTTCAGTTTAGGTATATAACTAGGCCGAATTTTCCTTCGCTCTTTTGGATAAAAAAAAAATTTCGCTTTCCTCTCTGATCAAAAAACGGTCTAATTTCATAGATGCTTATCAGATATTCTTGTTTGTTAAATGAAATTCTTAATTATATATCATATTAAAAAAAAATGTATATTAAAAAAAATATACATTAATACAGTAAAAAATATTTCTTTGTCGAACAGTAATATGAAATATTCTATTATAAAGTACATTGAGGGATATTTTTTTATACAAAAGTCTTTTTACATGATTAGGATTGATGAATTAATTGCCACTTCTATTGGAATTATTTTTAATTGAAAACTAGTTTTGAATGTTAAACCTTTATCATCAGTTCTACAAATATACAAACATCTGAAAACATCAGCAATATTTATTTAAAAACATCATGCGTACCATGTCATTTATAGAGAATGCCAAAGTTTAGATTTGACATTTTTTTTGTATCCGAAAATGCTATTTTTGTAGCATAGTATTCTCATCTCCTCCGAATCAATCTGTATATTTTTTTTTTTTTTTTTTTTTTTTTTTTTTTTAAAAGGTAATGATTTCTATGGCAAAAAAAACCTTTTATTAATTTTTTTCAGAACAAAAAGAATCATTTTATTTCAATCCTCCATTTATATAGTCTAAAATATCCCAGGTATGAATGCCTAAAAGAAAATTATTGGGAGAAATTTCATCTCCCACAGGATTTACTGACTAAATTTCAATATTTCAGTAAATTCTTTTCTGTAATCTATTAATAAGATTACAGATATCATAAGAGATATTTTAAGAAGTCACCTAAACACATATAAACACTAAATTAAAATACACATTTTTGAATATGAGCTCAGTAATAATTATGATCGGATCAGCATAGTGTTGGTGTTGCTCTGTAGACTAAGACGAAAGTTTCCTTACCTAAAATTACATGGAGAATAGTTTTTACTATAAAATTTTTCACTAGAACCTACCCTTTTAGATTTATAAAGGTTTGAATTAAAAAAGGCACGTTTTTCCTGCATTTTTAGTGTTTCCTTTGATACGTATTAGCTCTGTTTTCTTATCAGAAGCAGTAGATTTTAGATATACATATTCATGATCTATTGTTTTTCCAGTCAGGATGAAATTGAGTTTATTATTTATTTATTTCATAATTTATAAATCTGAATATACTTTGTTTCATTTTATTTTTTAGCATTTGAATCTTTTTTAATTCCATCCAAGAGTTGGAAAAGAAGTACATTAATGATTTTACTTTTATCATCATTTTGATTTTTTTATCACAGAATTATTCCTTATCAAATTATAGTTCCGTCGACTACCTTATTGTTTTTATTCATTCAATGAGTTTTTTCTCTTGATTCCTTTGTCAACCATCGCTTACTGCTTAAATGTAGTGTTCTGTAGAGGTTATAGTTATTATAACATATTTTATCTCTATTTTTTCTGAAATCAAAATGCTATAATGATATGAAATATAATTACAGAGAATCTATAATTTTAGAAAATATTATGCATAATTTGTTACCTGTTTGTGATGAAAACGGGTAGAAAATTATGTATTGGCAGTATTGCATTTTATTTGGGGAGTATGCGAAAGAAATAGCGTGAAGAATGGTCCGTTATCCACAGATTTGTACAATGTTTCGCCAGATTTCAAAACACATGGTCGGATCTTCGTATTTCAAACTTGTATAAATTCTGGTATAAATTTATTTGACATATATACATATGTGTGTGAATGAAAATGGTTTCATCAATACCTCTTATTCAAATAGCAGTAGTATATTGTTCAGCATGAATATTAGTTCCACTCAAAAAAAAAAAAAAAAAAGAAAAAGAAAAAAAAAAAGGTGGAAAATAACGATTGAAAAATTGAAATAATATAAACTTAAAATTTGATTATGCCATTAAAATTTGACCAGTGTAATTTAGCCCGTATTGACGATGATTTCTTACTCAACTTCCCCCTTACTAGGAAATATAATAGATCATGGTTATATTTATCTATAATCTTCTGCTTTTTATATCAACTGCTTTTGATAAGAAAATGTGACTTTTTTCATTTAAACCAACATAGCCCCTAAAAAGTAGGTCCTAGAGACAAATGTTATACAAAAAAATATTCTCCATTAAATTTTTTTGAAACTATCGTCAAATTTTCAATCCGTGCAACACCAACAGAACAAAACCGTGCCAAAATGTTACATTTTTAAATTTGAAAAAAAGTTACACATTTCGAGGTGTAGTGATGTGTCGCTACCAAAATTTTTCGATTCTCGATACTGGTACCTAGTGGTGTGAAATCCCCGGGAATTTAAAATCGAGGAAATATTGCCTAAAATTAATACATTCCCGGGAATTTCTGATTAATTAGCAAGATAGCTCAAGAAACTGTGAATTAAAAGGTAAAATCGGTAATTATATTGTTAAATCAAATTCAAAAACTGAAATATATTTTAAAATAAAATTCCTGGGAATTTATAATTTTAAATACGAAATTCATCCTCACCACGTATGCTGATGACACTTGTGTGTTATCAGTAAACAATGATCCCTTTATTGCCCCCCAAACACTCCAATCCCATATCACAAACCTTTGAGAATGGTGTCGAAAAATGTGAATCAAAATTAATCCAAATAAATCCCATCAAATAACCTTTACCCTTCGTCGTAAACCTACGAGTTCCTGTCCTACAGTATCCTTTAATGATGTCTCACTAATCCCCGTTGAACAGATCCGCTACCTAAGACTCCACTTGGACAAACGTCTTACTTGGAATCCACATACAAGACTAAAACGACAAGAAACTGCCCATCGTTTTCGACTACTTCAACATTTACTTGACAAACGTTCAAACCTTCCAATCAATTACAAAAGACTCATATACATTACAGTAATTAGACCAATTTGGACATATGAAGTTGAGCTTTGGGGCTCCACTAAACCATCCAATTCATCTCGTATCCAATCCTTACAATCCAAAATCCTTAGAAAAATCCTAAATGCTCCTTACTTCGTCACAAACTAACTTATCCACAAAGATCTTAATATACCTTACGTTTCTGACTTAGCTCAAACCAGATATCTATCCTTTCATAGCAAACTCCACAACCATTCAAATCCATTAGTGTCACAACTTGCTTCTCAATCCATTCCAGATAACCCTCCGCACTTGAAAAGATGATGGCCTCGAGACCTTCTAATATAGTACCTCATCATATAGAACCTGTAGAAGTCATTATGATCACATTTACTTGATGCATTGTATGTTTATATTGTAAATACAGTTGTAAATTTCAATAATAAAAAAAAAAAAAAAAAATACGAAATTGCTCAAATGAATATGTTAATGTAATAATTGTCTGATAAAATAAAACAAAAACACGCTTATGTGTTTAAAAAATATTATTATTGATTGAATAATTCATCAGAAAAATAACTAGGATGTAAACTCTGTTTTTATTTCCCACAATTCACTGTCACTCCCAATGTCCATTAAATCGTCTTGATCATTCTCCTCTTCTTCTACATTTCCAAATCGAAAAATCATCATCGCTAGTCGACTCGATCTCATCATCCTTAATCTCAAGGATTTCTTTTTCTTTCTCCTGTTCTCCTGTTTCCTCTGGGTTGTCTTGTGCTTGCGTGCTTGTTTCTTTCTTTTCCTCTTTTGGAGGTGAAACATTTATGAGCTTCCAGTTGTAAGAATGAAATGTTTCACCGCTCGCTCAAACGAAAGACAGTATGTGGAAGAATCTTAGTTTGTTGATTAAGGAAACGGAAATGTTACTAAAATATTTTACTACAACTTTTCTTTTTAATGATGAGGTAGATGGATCAATGTATAATTATAATTAGGTATAACAAAAAAAATTCAGTAGTAGTCGATTGTTACCGATTCTTTCCTCAAGAATATGTGGAATCTATGTATCCTTTCATCCAATGTATACAACAGGAATGATACTAATAAATAACTAATTGAATAATCTAAATAAAGGAAATTGATAATAATAATAGATAAAAAAATAACAACAATAAAAATAAATTACGTTATAGTTTCACTATATATACAATTCAGATACGGCCTATACCCCTGTCCTCTGAATCAAGACTGGATCGTTTTTTATCCTTTATTTTTTTTCTATTTAAAGTTTTTCAGTTTACTCTGGGATTTTGGACTATACATAGTATAAATGCTGGTCGGGATTGCTTTCTTGATTCTTATAAGATTTATAATTTCCATTTATCTGTTTACTAATTTAAATTTGTTTACTATCAACTCTCTTATAACGAAATAAAAATAAAATCTTCTGTTGAAAAAGTTCAGTTAGATAAGCACAAAGAAGCAGCATTGAGATCTCCTAGAATCTTGGTTTCAGAGGTTGATGGTTTGTTTTCATCACAAGGAGAAAGTGGATAGCTGATGCAATTCAAAACACTATTAGTTTTAAAAAAAATAATTTATTAAAAAAAAAAAAAAAAAAACACTAAATTTTATCTACTTTTTTCAGTAAAAAAACTGTAAAAAGAAATAGGACTAACATATAGAACATCGAGTATTATTTAATCTTGATTAGTGTATTTTTCTTTTTCAATAATTATAAGAAAATTGAAAATATATTTTCCACTAATGGGTAATTGTATGCGTGAAAGAAAATTAAGTAGGGAAATGAATTAAAAATCATAAAATGCTAGGTAGCAAAATTTGAGTATTTCAAAACAACTATACAACATATATGAGGATATATGAATATTTTTCATAAATGGGTACTTGTATCTTGAAAGGAAAATTAAGGAGGAAAATAAATTTGAAACTATGAAATATACACTTGTTAGTTATGAGATCAAACTATTAAATAAAATCAGCTAATTACATAGATTGCTCCTATCATAGAAAAAAAAAAAAATTGTCACTCTTATTGGGTTGATGGAAAATGCTGGAATCCAATGCCAGAATGGCTATCACGCTATAACTGAAATTCGATCAAATTAACAAAAATCACACCAAGAATCAATAGCTTTTCGAAACTATATTGGACCCATATCACAAGGAAATGAAGCCATAACAAGCACAATAAGATCGAATATTCTCTATTCGAATTCAATTGTTTTCTATGGCTGTAGTTATAAAAATACTTTGGAGACATGAGTCGCTATTTTGGAAAAAAATAACAAATAATAAATATATTTACTTTTTGGATTAATTACTTGTTATTTGAAATTAACAATGCAGATCATGTATTAATTATTGATAAACTTTGAATAGCTGAAAAGTAAAAACATTTTTTTTGTGATAGGGCAATCTATATTACTAGTTGATTGTATTTCATAGTTTGATCTTACTCATAGCTAACAAGCTTGTATTTTATGGTTTTTAATTTATCTTCCCCAAGTTTTTTATGTTTCAAATATAAATAAAATTTAGAGTTTTTAAAAAATAAATTTATTATTATTTATTAATTTTAAATAAATGGTTATTTAAAACTGATAGTATTTTAAATTTCATCAGCCATCCTCTTTCTCCTTGTAGTTAAAATAAACTATCAACCTCTGAAAGAAAACTGCCCAAAACATGAGTCTACTGACGTCATAAATTCTAATATTGAAGGGTTCTTTGATAAAAGGGTTATGTAAACAAAACACAAATTTGAGTAATTTATGTGTAAAGTTTTATTTTTACATTTTCCTTTAGCGGGAAAACGTTACATAGCCCCGTTATCTTCCGCATATCTGTTTAGTTCTTTTTAAATATTAATATTTTGCTAACTAACACTTCTGCTCATCAATCTTTCATCCAATGAACCATTGCATTTAAAAAAAAAAAATGACATAACCCCTTCATGCATCAAACCCATCAATTATTGTTTTATCTTTAAATGGTCAAAGGATAGAAACAATGTTTTTTATGATAGGGGACATCTATGTAACTAAATGATTTTATTTCATAGTTTGCTCGTAGTCGTAACCAAAAACGTTATATTTTATGGTTTTTAATTCATTTCCATACTTAATTTTCCTTTTACCCATACAATTACCTATTAATGAAAAATATATTTCCAATTTTCTTATAATTTTTGAAAAAGAAAAATTCGCTAATTAGGATCAATAGTACTTCATTTTAATTCTATTGCTTTTCTAATTTTTTATGTTTATAAATTTTTAATATGTTATTATTTGAAACTGATAGTAGTGAATTCAATCAGCCATCCTCTTTCTCCTCGTGGTTAATATAAAACTACCAACCTCTTAATTCAAACTACCCAGAGCATGAGTTCATTGACAGGTCAAATATTCTAAAATTGTTAAATAAATCGATAATTTTCTTAGACAAATCAAAAACTAGAAATGCCACCGAAATTTTCATAATTGGAACTGTTCATCCTTGGAACTAAGTTATCTTAACAGTAATATTTTTTATTGTTTATGATTTAGTTATATAAAAAAAAGTATTCACTAAATTACTTTATATGAAAAATTAATAAGATACGTATTCCTGAGAGCTGATTGAGAAGACACTGTACTCACAGAGAGAGATATCGTCAGAAGCAGCCACCCATGGCAGAGGTTCCAGCACTACTGGGCGTTCGGTTTCCTCCGGCTGTTCCGTTAGTGGTGGGTATCTTGTGCAAGAGGGTGGGCGTTCTCTTGGTGGAGGCGTTCTGGCTGGCTCTGACTCACCGCTGGTCCAAGCCGGTACCTACGGTGGCAGTCCAACTCATCCGAGGATGAATCCGAGATCTGCTATCGAACAAGAGGAACCACCAGAATTAATCTGGTCTTAAAAAAGAGGAGACACGCCAGTTAGTCTCGCGGTCTAATTATAGACGTGACGGAATTGATAAGATAGAGGCAGTTTATTTAGACCGAATCGTCATCAAAAGTTCATGAACAGGTTTTATGAGAGAAATATATCGTCGGCTGTGGGGAAAGCTCTAGTAGTTGCCTAAAAAATAAGACATGCAAACAAATGCCGTGATATCAAAATAATGTAGTCTCCAATACTATTACTTCATATTTTATTTTGGATATTTACTACTGTGCTACTTCATTAAGTCGGACTTGCCGGGACCGCGGCCAACCCGACATAACGAAAATCCGGGTTAAATGGAGAATGTTTAAAAAATAAAGAACAAGATGTACAAACAATACAATATTTTTTTTATTGCGGAAAAACACTTAAAATACACATCACGATAAACTATAATACAGTATATACAGTTTAATTTTTCTGAACATTTATTTGTTACTTTGAGTTGTGTCAGCTTTGAATGCCGTTTCCGTGCCGTGCGGTCACACATCCTTTTCAACATGAGAAGCTCGGCCGGTGTGATCTGGTCCGGGTTACCCGGATATCCGACATAAAGGGGCCCGACTAAACGAGGTTGTACTGTATATACAATATGCAATAAGTAAATTTGAGGAAATTATTACAATGACTTGACAGTAACATGTAAAGAACAACTCACTAGTAGCACTTCAATTAAAGTTCTATATTCAGTGGGCCATATTCTTTTATCGGATTATCGGGCATGAAGTTGTGTGACTAGTGGATGAATTTTACTATAAAATCAGCAACATACAGAACATTAAGACCTTTATAGATAAGTTCATTTGTGACGTAATGAGGAGCATTGAGGATTTTGGATTTCAAGGATTGGAGATGGGATGAATTAGATGGTTTAGAAGAGCCCCAAAGCTCAACTCCATAAGTCCAAATTGGCCTGATTACTGTCATGTAAAAAAGTCTTTTGTAATTTATAGGAAGCTTAGAACACTTGTTTAGTAAATGTTACAGTAGTCTGTGTTTTTTTTCTTTAGTGATTGTTTTAGGACTGATAGAGGAAAAGGTGTTAATATTGGCACCCTCTTTTGTTTTTTATTTAAAGTTACTTTTAACTTGAAAGGTTCTAGAGGTTTGTCTTTCATTGCCAGTTGTTAATGAAAGAACAACCTCTAGAAACCATAACAAGTTTCTTAAGTGCGAGAAGGCAAAAGATAGTTTAACATCAATTATTTAAAAAAGACAATTTACAAAAGCTTTCCAAATAGCACACAAAAAATTGGGGTGTAAATATGAGCCCTCTTTTTGAAGTTATCAAGAATAGTTTAAACCAGGATAAAACCATTCGAAACGGTTGAGCGTTTATTTATTACAGGAAAAAAGTATTTACAGAAATC
Organism: Euschistus heros; assembly: GCA_003667255.2. Classification (NCBI taxonomy): domain Eukaryota; kingdom Metazoa; phylum Arthropoda; class Insecta; order Hemiptera; family Pentatomidae; genus Euschistus; species Euschistus heros. The sequence goes on from RCWM02000827.1 coordinate 260,915, forward strand.
GTAATTATAACTGCCTCTTTCAGCCCCGGGACGATCTAAGTTCCCACATTTGGGAATATTTTACCCACACTTCTCTAGTTGCTCGTTTATTCTTTCATATGTTTGTTGAAAAGCTATGTTGAATAAGAATCTTGGATTTTCGAATATCAACTAATTGATAAATAATTATATATAAAAAAAAAAAAAAACGATGGTTTTCCTTTTTGATATAAAATCTGATTTTTACCAATTATCTAGAATTTGTATCTTTAGATTTTTTTTGTTTTCTATAAATTATGCTGGAAGAGGCCATGTGTGCAAAGGAACGGTGCGTGAACTATTAGAAAACCCTACTTACGTTGTGACATCCCATGTAATCAGTACCATTTATTTATCTTGACTGTTTGCAGTCATGTATTTGATTCCAGACCCATTACAATACAATGGGTATGAGATACTTGCACTATGGATTGGCGAAGGTTAGAACTATGGTTGCGAAACACCGTCACTCTCATACATAAATATGCGAATGATATAAACTGACATGTATATGCAATACATCCAATCCTTAGAACGATTTCCTCAATTGCCGATGTTTGAGAGAGTAACCATACTCTTCCTTTAGACCAAGAAAGTGATTATAATAACGTTGTATCGCTACAGAGATAGGCTGACTAGTCGTTAATGTCGACTAATTGGCTACTTTTGTGGTTGGCGACTATATTTATATTTTATTAATTTATATTTCTATCAAAAATAGGTCGATTGAAATGAAAACATGGCCTTTATTGATTATAGCAATTATTATAGATTCATCTTTACAGTTTGTTATTTATTCTATGAATAGGAACTCTTTTTTTATATTTGTTGTAAACAATTATTGTAATTTAAGTAAAATCATGATATTATTAAAACATAATTCGATAACATCTACAGCACTAAACAAAGAAACTACTTACCCCACATTTTTTTAAAAATCAAATTTAAAAAAAGTTTTGGTTTAGTATCATAATTAAAAAAATATCAATTCTGAATATAAATAAAGCATAAAGGTAGAAAACGAAAAGGAAATTGGTAATTTTAGAAATTTACATACGGGTTTATTTACAATTACATGTATGATATTTTTGAGTTATATATGTGAGTCCATAAACACGATATCTTTTTCGGGTTGATTCAATTCCTAATTTTACAATCAACCTCCTGAGCTATGTAAAGCAAATTGCTGACTTTTGCCTTATTTTTATTTTTTTTTTTAAATACACTCTGTTACATAACGCCACGATCAGAAAAAAGGGAAGGATAAATACAAGATAATAAAATACGTGTAGCTACATGTACAGACGGCTATAAAGCTATACACGAAGCTGCTCCAACATTTATATGGATAAGTTTATTTATGACATAATAAGGAGACTAGAGGATTTTGGGTTGTAAGGATTGGTTGCGTGAAGAATTGATAGGTTTAGTGGAGCCTAAAGCTCAACTCCATATGTCCGAATGGGTCATATTAATGCAATGTAAAAGAGTCTTTTGTAGTTGATTGTGAGATTTGAACACTTGTCAAATATTGGAGTAGTCGAAACGACGAGAAGTTTCTTGTCTTTTAAGTCTCGTATGTGGATTCCAAGTAAGTTGTTTGTACAGAGCCCAGTAAGTGACATTCACAACTATTCTTCAAATAAAGAAAAAAAAAAGGAAATAATCTATTAATCCTAAATTAAATTAAAAGTAGCTTATAAGAGACACCTCTTTTTTTTTTTTTTTTTTGATGGGGTATTAGTTGACTGTGAAGTATTTTAGGATGTAGGTAATTGGTGTATGCAGTCATAGATACAGCAATTAAAAATAAATTTTTAATTTACTAAGCCAACGTTGCGACTTGCAATGCAAGCCTTCATCAGGGTTTCAGGAAGAGAGATGGACTGAAACTTTTTTTTAAAATTCATTCACAGAAATCCATAGACTTTGTCTCCATACGTTTTAACGTATGTACTCATCTCATATCTTTAGAATATCGTATACGTATATTTTTTCAAAAAAATAGCATATACATAAAACAGCTATTGGCAATAATTACACAGATCTCTCCTTGAAATCAATTGAAGTAAGATCATTAAAAATCGAACTGGAACGTTTTAAAAATTAAATACGGCCGAGTAGCCATTGATATTCAGGGCTGAGGCTGAAGCGAGATATGACGTTAATAGTAAATTAATCACACTCCAAACCGAGAACTGTTTCCGCTCTGAAAGTTACCCGACGCTAAATGGTTGGTAATGAGGGCACGGTGCCTTATTGGGGTCTGTCACTCTACAGGTCTCAGCAACAGCTTGACCAAGGCTGTCCGGCCGAAGGGCGACAGAGTTCGTTGACCATCCCCTCCAAGAACTATTCTTCCAAGCTTATTGTTTGCGGTATCTGATTAATTGCGAAACCTAGGGAAGGAAAGATATTCGATACTACAGCATCAAAGTAAAATTTGTAATCTGCAGTAAACAGCATTCTTTAAATGGGCTATTTGATCTTAGCTCATCATTTCTGGAATTTTTTAACCAAGTGCAATAATACCTAAAGAAAATTGTATAAAGTAGGTTCTTCAGAGAGATCAGTAAAAGAATTAACAATGTTTGAGATTAACAAAACAAATTTTTATTAACCCAACGTTTCGGCCATACCTTCGATGGCCATCATCAGGGCAGATGGATAATTATGATAAATAAAAAATGTGAATCATCATAGCAACACTATCTTGTAGAGAACTGAGGCTTTATAAAACAATGGAGGGTTTTGGTGGAAGAAGGGTTTATGTCAAACTAAAAAAAAAAAAAATCTAGTTCATTGGATGTAGAGTTGATGTGTAGAAGTATTAGGTAGGAAAATATGAATATTTCAAAACAACTTGAAAAAGATATATGAAAAAGATGAAGGGGCAATGCAAAATATATATATATATATATATATATATATATATATATATATATATATATATATATATATTAATTAAATTGTTTTTTAGCATGCCTCAGATATAGACAGCAAAAAAATTAAAGTTGTTGGGTGATGAAGTCCTACTTCATCCTTCATATCGATGCCTTAGCTCACAGATGTGTTAAGTGTAAATTTTTGCAAAAATGTTTTAAACGCATCGTTAGAGGATTTAGATGTTTAGACATTCGCTAAAATCTTGTTTAAATTGCTAATGTAAACTTAGTTTGAATAACTCGTGTTCACTAAATAGAATAAAATTTTAATACAAATTTTAGATCTTCGAAGTTTCAAATTTTATTTTCTGCACATCTGTGAGCTAAGACATCAATATTCTACTCATCTATTCCTTATAGACTACTACTTTTTTGGATCTTGGATAACTTTATGTGAGGAAATTCATTTATAAATAATCCAAAAAATTTTGTGTTTCTAATTTCGTTTCATCACTTGACTCGCACTTTTTCAAATCTGGAATTAAAATCTTGGATAGTCGTTGGGAGAAGTGTATTGAAAAAGATAGTACCTAAATATTATTAATCAAATATATTATTTTTTGTTATTTTTTTTATTTCTTGCCTGTTTTTAAAAGAGCAAATTTCATGTGGGACAAGCTGATATTGTTTGCTATCTCTTCGCTCAATGTAAAATGACTGAGATTAATTTATTTTTTCAAGATGAAGTTTCTTGAACAAACGTTGCGACTAGTAACTGCCTACAGATCCCATCCCTTGCGAGCCACTGAAGGACATCCGCCGCACTTTCACTGGTTCTTGTTCAGTGCTTGTAGCCTTGGTCGTGGCTTAACAGTGGAGCCCCTGGTTCTGTAACATTGTTTCAATATTACCAGGCACGCTGAGGTAATGTGATCTACCACGGATATCTGTATTACTAAAACCTATGAAACTCATATCATAGTGATTAATTAAAACAGATAGACTCTAACATAGAGGCAGTTAATGCTTATGATCTATGTCAATTTAACATGACAATTTAATCACTACGATTAAAAAAAAAAAATGATAAACATATAACTAAAGTAAATTACCTTTGGTTCATATTCTGTTCTAGTTTGAAAAGCTTTTATATATATGCAGTAGAACCTCGATTATCCGAACTAATTGGTGTCAGAGGGTGGTTCAGATAAGCGAAAAGTTTGTACGGTTGAAAATTGTACATAGAAGCAGAAAAAAAAAATCGGTCTATTAAATGAAATCCGGAAAAGTCAGAGAAATTCGATACATTTCAATACGATAAAACAATACGATAAATTCTTCATCATTTATTACAATGTACATTAAAACTAAATATGTACATATTATGTTTATATCTACATACAGTCATACAAAAGTCCTCATTTTTTTATTTCGGTTGGTTTGAAAAAATCTTCATATGGCAGTGTGTCGAACCTCATTTCTGCCACTAAATATTTTATATTTAAATTTTTATTATAGTAAATATTTATTATTACCAAATCTTCCTAAACCTATGGAAATGATGTATTTAAAATTTGGTATAGATGTATTCAGTAGTGTTACCATTGCAAACTCTATTGCAGAATGCTGCTAACCACATATCGGTCTATTTACTGAGATCCACATGTCTCACCACATATTTAAATATTTTTTTAATTATTCATTGTATATAAGAAAGTGCTATTATCAGTTTCGAACTCTATATAAGACTGTATCTTTGTAAGCTTTCATATAGAATGTTGCTCTTCACCTATCGGCCAATTTTCAAACTTCGCTGTTATCCACATATTATTGCATTTTTAATAACCATTTAATTGAAAATCAGTAGGTTTTGTTACTGCTAAGCCTGGAATTATAAAGATGATGTGATAAAAGTTTGGTACAAATTGGTTCTGTAGTTTGTGTGGTTAATGGTCACAAACGAAAAATGGCTTGTCCTTTTACATAATAGTATAGATCAAAATGTAAATTTTTCTCTGACTGGGAAAAAACAATAGATCATGAATTTATATCTAACCATACACATAGAATAGGTTCATCTACTGGACTGATGAACCCAGCAAATATCAGTCTTTGTATCACATCAAAATCAACTATCGATTACTTTTGATCAATTTAAATTTTAGAATTAAAGGATAAAATTTCTTTAATTAACAATAAATGATTTTTCGAAATAAACAAAGTTTAGAGAAAATACGGTTTCAAATGTGGCTTTTTTCATTCAAACACACATAGCTCCTTAACGGTAGGTCCTAACGATAAATGTTATGAAAACAAAAGATGTTCTCCACTAAATTTTCGGTAAGGAAACTGCCTTCAAATTTTCGATCAAAGAACACCAAAAAATCTAGGGCTTGTCAATGAAGAAGTAAAAACTGTATCCATCGTTTTCTCTATGAAGAAGTTTTTTTGTGCTATGGTGCGATGAAAGTAGAAATAAACTAAATGAAATAGGCTTCAAATTTAGTTTTGTCATACGCTTAGATATTTCAATTCGACAATGTTTCGGATTGTGTAAAAATTAAAACGCCCACAGAGCGGATGCAACCTTTACTTAGTCGTGATCAGTCGCGACATTCTCAAGATGCATCGTTATATGGTAAGAGTGCATAAGTTCACGGCCTTATCTATGTATTTTTAGTTCCTATATTCATTGAAAATTACTGGTACTGGTACTAGTGGGTGAAGCTGTCCACCAAATTGGTCAGTTTTGGCTAACCTGACCCCCACCACGCGGAATAACCACGAAATAAATAATTACCAACTGAGAATCTAATTCATAATCTTCAGGATCTTTAGCCCTAACACGCTTTGTCATCAGTCTCCCAAAGTGTAATTGAATTGCTAAATCAAGGGGAAAGGTTATGAAACCATATAGAAAAAGGACATAGAGATTATCATGTAGACCCAGAGTAAAAATCAATGGACAAATTACACATTCAAAAGTGACAAAAATATTATTATTAAATCTTCAATAAAAACACCATCAACTTCAATAGAAGTGAAAACAAACTCTATTTAATAGTAAATGAAACATTTTACTCAAGCAAAAAGTATATGAACAAATAGAAGTAATGAATAAACAACATAAATCCATAACTTTTAAGATTTAAAAACAACACACAACAAAAACAACACAACCACCCTCAAATTTAAAGTTTCAGACTTCACTATAAAAATATTGAAAGCATTAACTTGAAAATAAAATCATGTGGTTCAAAACTCCACTGACAAACAAACTAAGAAATATAAAGAAGTACGAAGCATTGGACAAGCGCTATAAGAGGTAATAGAAGAGAAAAAGTGGTTACGATGAGGCTGAGGATCGGACATACCAACCTGACTCACGCATATTTAATCACAAAAGAGGCCAACCCACGTTGTGAATGATGTCAATTTAAATTTGATTAATTGGTGATTTGTTAATCTGAGTGATATGAAACCATATTGATATGGGGATATTAATTTTCTATTTTCCAGTTCCCACAGTAGTATCCTAATAACCATTTTTTCCAATATTTTACAAGCAACAGAGGTGAGTGATATTGGGCGATAGCTATCAGAAACGGTGGAATGTAGAAAAATATGTTTCAATTAAAACTAAAGCTAATTAAATTTCCTTAAAGCTAATAAAATCGTTCCTATACATATTTGTCGAACTTTCAACGGTTTCCGGGACATAAGTTACTGAAAATCAATAATTTTCGAGAAAAAAAAATAGAATTTCACCTCACTTGTTGTCAAACATTTGCTCCTAGTGCCTCCCACGACACTCTTTCATGAACATTGTTAGATATAAATGTGTAGAGCATTAAATTTACTTTAATTTTATATATTTTAATTTCATTTTCTATTTATACTAATTTTCAGCATATAGATTGACTTGAAAATGTGCACGTCAGATAAAGGATAAAGGACCGAAACCCGAATAAGGGGAAAGCGTCATAACTGAAATAATCTATCATTATTGTTAATTATATATTATTGAACGGATATTATTAAGTACAAGCGTTAAGTACATATGAAGATTTGGTAAATTTGACTTTACTTTATTAGGTTTTTTTTTCAGAATTTACTTCAAATTACGATTATATATATATAATTAAATTTTTAAATTATTTGTTAATGATATATTTTACTATTTATAAATTTCTCCTGATCGTGCTAGGAGAAGTGTTGCCAACGAATAACATAAAATACCACTGATTTCACTCCCAAGGCGATTTTCTGCTCCAGTTCTCAATACATTTATATTTGTCCTGACCTTCTAAACTTTTTTTATTTGTTGCAGTAAAGGTTTTTTTTTCTGATCTTGTCCCATCAGAGATTTTATATTCCAATATTTTATGATATTAAGATTCTAATTGTTTCAAATTTTAATTCTATACGCATATTTGAAATATAGTAGTTAAATAATCAGAAGACAATAACAGTAATTGTGTAAATTATATGAATGTTCTTAATTTTCTATATTTATATTATTTCTTTTAGTTTACTCTTTACATAATTTATAAATACCTTAAAATAATTTATACTTCAAATTTCTCTAATTAAATGAACAATGTAAAATTTTAAATTATTCATATTTCAATTGTATAGAGAATGTTTGCCATGGGTAGTAATAGATTTTTTTTTTTATCGCTATCATTAGAAAATACAGTAGAATTTCACTTCAGCTAGATCGACTCTCCGGTTAATACGACCTGAGTCCGGGGGTGTGGGAACAATATTTTCACGAAATCATTTATAGCCCAGTAAAATTGTACATTTTGGTAAACAAAAGGCCGGGTGGTTTTGATATGTTGTTAGTATAGTGCTTGTGTACGAAAATCTTTTGGCCGTTTCGCCTTAGCCTTTGGTCCCATAGTGGTCGGATTAGTTAGGTTCTGCTGTACACAATATAGAAAAACTGTAATTTTTTATATGACGACGTTTCGGCATTGATTGAATGAAATAAATTGAATCAGATTATTAAAAACATATAAATTGTATTGAATTAAGTTATAACAAAAGATAAATTTTCAACTAAAGATAAGTTCCTCTTTTGTGTATGATATTTTATTTTTCGCTGAAACAAGGATCACGAAAAAATATTTTTTTTTTATTGCTATTTATTGACATTTACAACTGCATACAATATATATAAAATACAACAAGTAAATGTGATAATAATTCTAAAAGTACATGTCAATTGCTTAAAAGCAACTACCCATTGGTAACATTTATAAAGATTCAATATATAATGAAGTACTATATTAGAAGATCCCAAGGCCATCTTCTTTTCAACTGCCTCGGAGCTTTATCTGGAATAGAATGAGAAGCAAGTTGTGATACTAATGGATTTGAATGATAATGTTACGGGCCACTGGGGGTATGACTAATCAAATCACAATTTAAATACTAAACACTAATTTATTTACAACTTAATAAATACAAATAGGTCTCTTAAGCTTATTAATCTAATTACAATTATACTTAGGCCTAACTTATATCTAATTACACTAATATGTATATTACACAATACTTATCTTTAATATCTTAATAGTAGGAGTCACAATTATACATAAGAATCTATTACACTGACACACAGAGACTGTTACCACACTCACTAACACACAGAGACTGTTACTACACTCACTGACACTGTTAATCACTGACACTAACTCACTGAACTACCACTGAAACCTGACTGATCGTTACTTGATCACTGACACATGGATACTGCCTCAGGATGTCACAGACTCCTGACTGACACTTGCCCGACCGATCATTCACCGATCACTGTCACCTCAATACTACTGCTAGGCTAGAAGTCGGCCTATTTAAAGCTACGTCGAACATTCTAGACTGTTCTGGCCAGGTCAATGGACCCTTCTAGACCACCTGCCGGCCTTTCCAGCTACCAGCCGCCCCGGGCCGCCCACGGCACCGCCAACCTCACCTGACCGTAAAAATAAGTTTGTTTGTGACAAAGTCAGAAGCATTGAGGATTTTGGATTGTAAGGAATGGATATGAGATGAATTGGAGGGTAAGGTGGAGCCCCAAAGCTCAACTCCATACGTCCATATAGGTCTAATTACTGTTATGCAAATGAGTCTTTTGTAACTAATCGGAAGGTTAGAACTTGGTCGAGTAAATGTTGAAGAAGTCGAAAACGACGTGCAGTTTCTTGTCGTTTTAGTCTTGTATGCGAGTACCAAGTAAGACGTTTTTCCAGTTATAGTCCTAGATATCGGATCTGGTCAACAGGGAATAACGGGATATCATTAAAGGATACTGTAGGACAGAAAGTCGTAGGTTAACGACGAAGAATGAAGGTTATTTGGGGAGGTTTGTTTGGATTTATTTTGATTCTCCATTTTTGACACTTTGAAGGTTCTATCAGTGAGATTGGAGCAAGAAAAAAGTTAAATGTCTTCTCAGGAAATTATGGAAAACCTCAATGTAGTCCATATAGATCATACATTTGGGTACCTAAAAAGCTAATTGGACATGTTATCCGCCGCTCAAATATGAAACTAAAAAAATCTATATCCCCCTACATGAAACTAAAAACATGTCTTATGTGTGCTTTGAAGTTATCACAATTGGTCTTATAATGTCAATAATAATTGTTATGATTTGTTTCTCTCATTATGTTTATAATTTTAGTTTTCTCAATAAGAATTTAAGTTCTTAAAAAAAAAAAAAAAAAAAAAAAATGCTGATTGTCTACAGTTGAACTTTTAAATTCTATGGAATAGTTATGATTATGAAGCCTTTCTATTTCAGGCTGTCAGGCAAATCTTAAATAACTTATTGAACCAGGATTGTGACCTTTAATTCACTAAAAATTTCTTAAAGTATACTTTACATTTAAAACAGGACAAGGTCGAAGGTTTCTAATCAGTACTTTATAACTTAGTTATAATAATTTATCTCATAATGACTTCAGATACATTAGGTTATTAGCTTACAGTAATAGATCATAATTACTGTCATTTAGGAAACGAGTTTAATTACAATACTGTCCACTGTTTGCGCAAGTACTATATTTACGTAATACCGGCCCCTCTGATGGTTCCGCCAAGTGCAACGTAAGAGGCGGGTCGCGCTCCAGAACGTTTACACGCATCTTAAAAGGGGACAAGGATCGTTAGGTGGCACCTTGCGGAGGGTAACCCACTTTGTGGAGTACTTCCGCCCGAGATAATCTGGAAGTCAACATAACTAAGCAAAAAAATATTATTCATCAAACTGCCTGAAGAGAGAGGATCTTAATTATTCCATGGATCTTATAACAGAATCTTTTAATTTTTATCATTATATAATGCCTAATTTTTGAGAATAAACTGATAGCAAATTAAAATCTAATTATAATTAATAACTACCAATTGGATACTCCAATATATAATAGTATTGATAATTAAAAAAAACTTTTTAACTCAAAAATATTTTTGATATTTAGAGTATCAAAATATAGTTTATAGGTATTTTAGTATACAGTGTGAGTACCTCTTAGTGTAAAAAAAAAAAAAAAAAAAAAAAAAAAAAAAAAAAAAAAAAAAAAAAAAAAAAAAAAAAAAAAAAAAAAAAAAAAAAAAAAAATTGGGTGAAACTAGAGCAAAAATGAAGAATAATGCCACAGATCTTACTTTTTCAGATATACGGTAATTCAAAGACTTATTTGAGAAAACCACATTTTTTGCCATAATAGCTGTAATATCTCCACTTTCAAACATTTTTCAAATTTTGACATTTTCGGATTCAGCATTAAATTTCCTATAAGAGCAGAGTGCATGTAATTTGAATTTTACAAACTTGGGACCTAAAGAACAGCTTGATCTTCAACTTATTTAAGGAAGTTATAATGTCTTATAAGAGTTCAACGTTCACCGTTTTTCGAAAAAACTATCCATAAAACTGCGAATCTCACAAAACATGAAAATTTAACCAGTTCTCATATGATGTGATCAAAGTAATGATTTCGTATGGATTTCATGGAAAAATTTACTTTCAAAACCGGAAGAAACATGGTGTTTTCATTTGGCATACAAATCAGTTACTAGTGTAAATAAGACATTATGATGATAAAAGTATGGTTAACTGGTAGATGAATGGAGAATAAGATGATCAGGGATGCAGTCAAAGGAACACCACGTCAAAGAAGAAATTCTTTAATACGTGCCAACGTTTCGACCTGCGTTGCAGGTCTTCTTCAGGGCCACCGAACCACACTTGTGAGGAGAAGGACGATGACTGGGCTAATCACCCGTAAAATTGATGACAAATACAAAAAAAAAAAAAAAAAAAAAAAAAAAAAAAAAAAGAGTCATCGTCCTTTTCCTTCAAGTGTGGTTCGGTGGCCCTGAAGAAGAGACGTATTAAAGAATTTCTTCTTTGACGTGGTGTTCCTTTGACTGCATCCCTGATCATCTTATTCTCCTAAGACATTATGATAATCGCTTAATGGAAATATATATTTTAAACACAATGAAATCTTTATTAATCATTCAAAAATCTATTGTTTAATAGAAAATAAAGGAAAACTGTTAATAAAAAGACACGAGATCAAAGGATTTTATGTTATTACATTTATTTATATATTATTATTATTTAGGAATTATTTTATTAGATTTTCAATGTAAGATTTAAAACCCAATCATAATAAACATAGACCTCAACATTGCCGTTGGCTTCTGAATGCAGATGATATTGAATAATTACACTTTATGAGGTGAATTTTATAGACAGATGGGTGGATCCTTGTGGGGTATCGTTGGTTTATTCATTTATGTACTGCTTTCGAATATTTAGGAGGAGCACCATGATGTTGGAAAATCATATTTTGCCGAACTTCAGATGGAATATCGTGATGAAGCTGTGGTAGAATATTTTCTAACAAATCCTAGTAATTATCACCATTCAATCTTTTGGGCAAACTATGAATTTCCAACACTATTAGAAAGCAATACATTATTCTTTAAACCTTGGTTTATTAAGATCTATACAACACAACTGTAAAAATTTTAAATTAGGGAAATATTAGAAAAATTGATGAAGAATTAGACAAGACTGGGCAGGAGTTATTGAGCAGGCCAAGGACCGCCTAGTGCGTCCATCGTCCGTATGAAGAGAAAGATAAAAAATACTAGAAATATTTAATTTTGGTATAAAGGTAACTTACTGATTTTGATTTTTTCTTAATTTAGCATGGCCAGACAAAAATACCACAAATGGTACATTTAAATTTAAATAAAGTCTTGATTCAGGTACACCTTTATCAGTAACACAAATAAAACGGAACTACTGTCAAGCTACACAAAACAATAAAATAAATTGTAAGCCTCCCCGAAATTTGTAAGTGGGCACTTGTATCCAAGGTGATGAATGACAAGAAAAACATGACAGCACACAGTATGGGAATAAAGAAGAAGAAGAAGAAAGGGTTTGTATAAAGTCCTCTGTTGGCCAGAACCTTTTTGCATCACAAGTTCACCGGCAAGTTAATTTCGCAGAGGCAGTTGTCGTTTCTCTGAGTGTTGTCTTCTGGGGATTTTGCCGGATTCTGAGAGACCACCTGCATTGCTGTCATGTTTATTAATGAGTCACATTTCTGTGTGTGTAGCAGATGTCGAAGAGTCTGTGAGAACGGGGAAAGGGTACAATGACCCAGTACTTGCATCTGTGTGGGGTGCTACAGGTCGCCTCAAAGTAATTTGAGATGTTCTGGCTCGCAGAGGACTTTATAACAGATATTAATTGTTTCCCAAAAGCATTAAAAAAAAACAAATATAGCTATTGTAAAGAAAACTTCTATTCCTATCTCAAAACAGTTAATTTTTAATCAATAGGAATGACGTGAAAAATGTTTTTTTTTGTTGAAAGATAAATGTCGGACAGTTGAACAAAACATTTAACATATCTTAAAGTATTCAACAGACATATCTTATCCTCTTTTGATTTGACTTATTATAAGTTTTAATGGTTGGTCTTATTACGCCAATAATAATTTTTTTTATTATTAAGTTTTATTCTTCGCCCGATTCATTGAGTGAATACAAAAAAACCTTTATATTATGGTATTTTTCAAATCCTTTTTGAAATTCTGAAAAAGTGAAAAGCGTAATAATTTGTGATAAATATTATTGCAGTTCAAACTAGTAATAATCTATACTATAGATTATAGTATTTATATTATATTTTTTGTTTGTGAATACTAACCACGAAAACCGCCGAGCCAATATGTACCAAATTTTAATTACATTATCTTTATAGCTCCAGGAAGGTTAAGCAATAATAGAAACTACTGATTTTTCAATTAATTTATTATTGAAACAGCGATAATATGTGGATAACGGTGAAGTTTGAAAACTGACCGATGAGTGGCGCGAGTCATTCTACATGAGGTTGCAAAGGTACAGTGTCATATAGAGATCTGAAATTGATAATAAATTTACTTATATCCAATTGAATTATTACAAAAAAATTTAAATAAGTGTGGATCCCAATGAAGATGTGTGTTGGGCACCATTCTGCAATAGAATTTACAATGGTAACTACTGAACCCATCTGATATGAATCATGTGGGTAAAATGTTATCAAATGTGGGAACTTAGATCGTGCCAGGGCTGAAAGAACCATTATGATTGCGATTTCTGTAAATAAGTTTTTTGTCCTGTATTAAATAAACTCTCTACCGTTTCGAATTGTTTTATCCTGTTTTAAATTATTTTTGGTGACTTTTTTGAAGAGGGCCCATATTTACTCACCAATTTTCCTGGTGCTATTTTGAAAGCTCTTTGTAAACCATCGTTTTTGAAATGAAATAATTGATGTTAATCATTGTTTCGCCTTCTCGCGTTTGAGAAACTTGTAGTGGATAATGAAAGACAAAATTCTAGAATTTTTCAAGTTAAAAGTTACTTTGAATAAAAAACAGAAGAATGTGTCCATATTTACACCTTTTCTTCTAATGATAAAATTAATCGGAATAATATTAGCAGATGATTAAAATAAAATTTATAAAATTAAAAAATGTTGTTTCGCTCAAAGAAGTTTTTTTTTATAACCTCCTATTGAGAAACGTGTGTGAATTTCGTTTTCGACAATATAAATAATTGTTTTTCGATATATACCTCCAGACTACATGAGCAACATGTCAAGATATCATCCTACAATAATTAAGTAAATTATCGATGTACTAATTGAGGGGTTGACATCGATATGGACAGAATCGATACCATTAGTGGGCGCCAGGTAAATGGGCTGTTTACTAGAGTCAAGGTGTTTGCTTCTGGTTCCTCGTTGATCACCTTCCTTAATTGGTCTTCCTCTATTTTAAGCAGATGTATTTTTATAATTGTACTGTGAATTGATGCTGGCACTTATTTATTTTTTTATTTTTTATACGTCTCAGACTGATTATGTAAAATTAACCCAGTTTAATATTGGTATTTCGCAACGAAATAGAGAATGTCTTGTTTTTAGTTCTCACTTCAGGAGTTCAACATCTTTTTTGGGAGTAATGAATCCGAATTTGAAGTTGCTGCTTAGTTGAAAAACTAACGAAAATCGCAAACAGATCATATCTTGTTTTTTAACTATTTAAAACTAGGCATTTTCCCAAGATCGTAATTCAACATAAAATTAAAGGAGACTAAAATTCCTAAAAAATGAATCAAATAGCTTTTATTTTAAAACGAGTTCTACCCGCGATAGGGAGTACTGACTAACATATTAGGTACGGTATACTCAATAGGACCTCTGAGTATGTACTGCAATGAAATGCAATAATGTACACACACTTGTTTCCCAGCTTTTTTGGATGCAGAATCCAAACATCAAGGTTGCTGACCCGTAAAAAGGTTTAAAAAAAAAAAAAAAAGTATAAAACTCAACACAGGTTTTTTTTTTTTTTTTTTTTTTTTTTTTTTTTTTTTTTTTTTTTTTTTTTTTTTTTTTTTTTTTTTTTTTTTTTTTTTTTTTTTTTTTTTTTTTTTTTTTTTTTTTTTTTTTTTTTTTTTTTTTTTTTTTTTTTAAATCTATGCACCGTTCGAAGTTATTGGACTAACAAAAAAAAAAATACAATAATAATGAAAAGTATAATATCTCAGATATTGGTATAGGATTTAAATTTTAATAACTTAGGATTCCTCTTGGACAAACGCCTTACTTGGAATCCACATACGTTTTCGACTACATACTAGATAACTGCACCAAGATGACAATAAATTACAAGAGACTCACCTACATGACTATAATCAGACCTATATGGTAATACGGAGTTGAGCTTTTGGGCTAAACCATCTCGCATTTAATCTTTACAAACTAAAATCATCAACGCTCCTAACTTTTGTTATAAATAAACTTTTACATAAAGTTTGTAACCTTCCATAAATTGTTGATTTTTTCCCAAACCAGTTACCTATCCTTTCATAGTAAAATCCATAACCAGCATAGCCCATTAGTCTCTTTATTTCAAATAACAAGTTATTGCGATGTTAAAAAAAAAAAAGTAATTAAAAAAATATATATAGGGGAAGGTGCTGTACCTGTGGACAATTTTCACTTATAGATTTTTCTAATTTCTGGTTATTGTACCATTAGATAAGAAATTTAAGGGGCTATCGAACCCTGGTGTCTTTATTTTGAAAAGTAAATTTATTTATTTTTACATTTTCGTACCTTCTCCCTTTGTACCTGTGGACACTAGTGGCTGTACCAATGGACATTCATTTCTTGATAGGTTTATAGGGATAATCGAAATGAAATTTAGAGATACACATCAGCAATAATTTTTTATAAAATGTACTTAAAGAAATAGATTATTTAAACAAGAAAAGTCAACTTGATCATTAAACTAGAAGGACGACTAGAAATGTGACAACAATAAATGTAGCGTATGAAGGAAATAGAAACTTAAATTATTTTGAAACGTTAAAAAAAAAATCTTTTATGTACCTATAATTATTATTAACGAGTTTCACAGACTTTTTTTTTTAGAGATCGAATTATTAGAGATTATATTCATGAAAAGTTGTAAAAAATGTAATCGTTTAAGATGGCGGTGGTAATTTTCTTTTGATATCTCTTATTCCAATTTCATAATCAGTAGCGATGTCCGGAAGAATAAATTTTGAGGTTCTATCATTTGATGAAATTTTCTTCAAGTAGCAAATGTTGAACGTGAACGAGTCTACTTTTTCTTTGACCAAAGCTATAAAATGCTTTACATCACAAAACATATATTTCTTCAACATATAGCTACTAACATTTCTTTACCTTGTTGATAATCATTCATCAAGTCATCCAAAAAATTACAATCTTCGCTTGATGATGGATCAGCCAAGATCATATTTGTGAAATCACTATCTTCACTAGTTGAATAGCTTGTTATTAATAGTGAGTGGCGAGTTTTCTCTTCTTAAAAAAAAGGTTATAGGAAAAGTAGGCATCCAAATTTAGGCATTTTATATCACGCGGAATGCCTACAAACTTTTCCGATATTTATTATTGAAGTAATGAATTAATAAACAAAAAGAAAAGTCTGTTGTATTTGTGGACACTGTAACTATCTGTCCACAGGTTCAGCTGGCAATGGTGTCCACATGTATAACTGAACGCAATGTTGTGCAGAAAGTTCTGTTTCACAAAACCCATAAGTGATAACTGATATGAAAACATATGAAGTTATGATATATTTATCGGAAAACCCAATGAAATATAATTGCCTAGATAATTTCTAAGTGTATGTCTTAAAACATTTAAAACTACTGGTTGGATTGGTCAGGATTTGGAAGAAAAAAACTTTAAAATAATAATTTCTACTACACTATTGGTCTGTCAATCTTGAAAACACACGTGCAACTGCAGGGAGATGCTTGCAGCACTACTAATCTAACGATTTCAATTTCCCTCCTCCCACTCTCTCTTAATTAAAAATGTCCACTGGTACAACTGTGCTTTAGGTACAGCACCTTCCCCTACAACAACAAACAAAGGATTTAATCAATACAATATTTCTTCATTGAATGGAATAGTTCAGTAGATACAGCATTCCCGGATGCGGATTCAAGTCTAGCTGATGCAAGAATATCAGTTTTATCAAACACTCAGGAAGCGCTTGGCAATTTGTAATGAGGGTACCCTGCCCCTTGGATTGAGTGAAATATTGGACAGTGCATGCTTTAACATAATACTTTAACCGAATGAACTACTCTTCACAGGTTGTGATAGTGTAATGTTTTTTGTTGTTTTATCAAAATTTGCATGGAATCTTTTTTTTTGTGAACATCAGGAAATAAAAGATTGTGTGGTAAAAGAGTGCATATGAATATGGTTTAGATACTTTTTGTAACAAATAGTTATTTTAATGAAATCTTAGATATTTGTCCCTCTAAAAACCTTGGAAACATTTTGTTTGCCAGGTTTCAGACTAACTTCCATTACTTAATCAAGGTTGAGCTGACACGCAATAGTATTGCGTCGAATCTTTTTCCTCTAGGCCTAGTAACTTAAATACAAGAAAATGTTTAAAATTAACATTTAACTAGCGGTATTTCATAATTTTTCATTTTGATTTAGTTACTATGAATAACATATTATTTATTATTACTTTTATGCATTTGTAACAACCATTACATAATCTTCAGTTGTTACCTTTTTTTTTATTACCTCCGAAAGTATTTATCCTCAGACAGAACTTGAGTATTTCACAATGAGGTTATATATCAAGACCTTAATTGTTTTATTCTTTTAGATGTTCCTATTTTATAATAGGATTTTATTTAGGATTTTATAAAAAAATAACTATCATGCATGCAGAATTAAAGAAGCGTAAGTCAAAAAGTTCATCGTTTGTTATTTCTTCCAAAATGGACTCGCGTAACTTATACTCTCCACCATACACCCTGTCTTCCAGTTTATATTAATTATATTCCACTAGTTCTCATAGCTGACACAGTACGGTTTCTTGGCTTCTACCTAGACAAAAGACTTACATAGAACCCTCAGACAAGACTTACGAGGCAAGGACTTAACGATGCTTCTAACAATTGTATAGACTACTAAAAAGGACATCGCATCTTTTCGTTGAAAACGAACTTGTCATGTACAAATCATCATTTGGAACTGGAATTGAACTGTGAGGGACTGCTAACACATTCAATCCTTCCAATCAAATGTCTTTCGTACTATTGTAAATGCTCCATGTTATGGGTCCAACAAAACCCTACATAACGAACATCGGAATCAAAAGTTTAGCACTTTAATTCTGAAAACATCCCTCTCTACTGCTCCTTATGCTTTTAAATTGTTTTATAAATATTTTTTAATTTCTCAGATTTTTTCTATTTTATTTTATGTCTTGCAGTTATTATATATATATATATTTTTTTTTTTTTTTTTACTCAACTTTTTGTCCACTTTATTGTACATATCGTATGAAAGTATTAATTGTCAACAATTTTATATTTTGGCCTAGATTGAGTCGCTTTTAATATTAAAAAAAAGTTATTTCTTCATAAGGATCGTTGGCATTAACGTCGGCAGCTAAATGAAGTTTGTTGATTTGAAATTTGAAAAATCTTTATTGTTTAACTCCTCAGAAATTAGCATGTTTCTTGACAGAAAATATTAAAGAAGTACTTTATTTTTATTTTTATTCTTTAAATTGGGACTTAACATCCTTTTGTACTCCAACTAGGGCAGGAAGGAAGCGTCATCCTATAAGTTACCTAAAATATTCTAGCCATGGTGGGAAGGTCAAGATTAATTTCGTGGGTCCGCCCAGCTGGGATTCGAACCCATGACCTTGAGTATCGAAGGCGCTGAGACTCTCGCCTCAAATCGCTCCACAATCTAGACCCTTTAAGCATGATTTACACTTAAGATAAACTGCTAATTCTGCAGAATATTCAGTACATTTAAAAATCCTGTGTAACATAATTTTCTCAAATACCTTCGAATATGATGGTAAAATATTGATTGCTTTATAGAATCAGGAATAATCAAAACATTCGTTGATCCTAAAAGATATAACTTGTTTAATATTTCCAGATAATCGAATGGTATGATTCAGATTTTAATACTTTTCTTTATTTAATTTAATTTTCTGTACACACCTACAATAAAATCTGGAATAAGTGAATTTGATAAGAAACGGCAGTTGTTGAACAGTTAGTTATGAGTTTCTTTTTTTTTTAATTTATCACTGAAGATCAAAGATTTATCGTTTTTATAAACACTATGATATGATTTTTAAAATGATTAAATTATTAAAAATTATTAATTAATAATTAATAACAAGCTAGATCTCAATCAAGCATCCTGTGATGAAGGATAAGTGTGTACAATATGACTGATTAGTAAAATTGTTTGTTTCATGTCATCCGGTGAAGGATGATGTTCAGAAGAATCACTAATTTCCTTGGAAAATTTAAAAGCATTTAAAAAGATTAGACCTAGTCTCAAATATCGCATATTTTTTTAAACTAAAGACGTTTGCAACGTAATTGACATGTTACAAGTTTCAGAATGCTGTGAGAATCTTTACTTTTTCTTAAATTTACCTACTGGAGTACATACTTGTAGAGAAAAAAGAAAAAGAGTTTTCCAAATAAAAACAGTTACGAAAAAAACTAACGCACCCAAATAAGTAGAATACTTAACAGCCCAAATGATATTGGAACAAGACCTGGGGAAGTTGGTACAAAATTTTATTGGTAGGGTGCCAATGTCCAAAATGTCAGAATAATGCTGAGCGGAATGATTTTAGAGTTCCATATGTTGTTAATTTAGTATTCCCTCGGACTCTATCCGTACAGGACTTCACTGGAGAAGCCACGAAATGAATCACGACTTTCCTACTCTAATTACAATAGACACAAACCAGACTTAAAAGACAAGAAACTGCTCGTCCTTTCCGACTACTCCTACATCAACTAGATAAGCATTCAGAGCTCCCAGTCAATTGCAAACGACTCATTAGCAGTACAGTAATTACATCTATTTGTACTTACGGAGTTGAGCTTTTGGCTTCCACTAAACCATCAAATTCTTCTCCAATCCAAAATACATAATGAAATCCTCAATATGTAACAAATAACCTTATCCATCATGATGTTAGTGTCCCGCATGTTGCTAATTTGTCCCAAACCCTGTACCAATCCTTCATTATAAGCTCCATACTCAATTAAATCCTTAAGTATCCCAGCTTCCTTCTAACTCAATTCCCGCTAACTCTCCGAGACTTCTCAAAAGAAGTTGGCCTAAGTGCCTTCCAAGGTAGAACATTTACTGAAGGGCTACTGATGATTATTTTCTTTATAAGTTATCGTAATCATTTTTCAGCATATTTACTCGATGTATATATATTATATGTAGTTGTAATTATCAATAGCTAAAATTTAAAAAAAGGACTTGTCCCAGAATAAAGTTTGTCTTATTGTCTTATTTAAACTTTTTTATTTGACCCATTACCTTTGGGGGTCAAATAAATAAATGAATCAGCCAACACTTCGGATATGATCATATTGAACCATGTGGTATCCTTATCTTTCGGTCAGAAAAAATGAACAGCACTGTCATTTACACTTTTAGAAACAGCCATCCCTTATCTGTTTGCTCGGATCAGATATGGGAAGTAAAAAATAAATCCAGGACAAACAGCTTTGTGAATTTTTGTCGTGATTGATTGTATTCAATATGTGCCGTAATACGGGTTTGCTACGTTTTTCCTCAGAATTCTAAAAGAAATGAACCGAATACAATTATGTTTTTTTAGTTTGGATGAACAACTGATAAAAAATATTAAAATTTAGAGACAGTAATATTTTTATGCATATCCGCGTAGGATATCATACTAAATAAACAACACGAATTTTCAGTTAAATAGATTAAACATACTTTATCCATATAACAATGGTTTCAATAATAGGTTTTACATGCTTCTTCGTATGTCACATATTTGTAAGAGAGAATGTCAACTATTTTAGCAAATATTAGGGATAGTATGAAATAATATTTAAATATGACTATAGTACATTAATTATTTTCAATAATTGCTTTGAGTTAACGATTCCTCCTCAGTCTCATCTTTAATCCTATTGTTACGCATACAGTCACAGCTAGTTTCATCAAGGGATTTCCTCTAAATTTCCCTTCCTGTATCTTGTTTGAGACCCACAGGTTCCTTGGATTAATTAACACTTCTATTGGAATTATTTTAATTTCAAAACTAGTTCATTGGACTTTCCATTCCTAAATCCTGATGATACCTTTTTGAAGACCTTTCGTTTTGCCTCCTTAGAACTGACGATGAGTGTTTATCATTCGAACAAGTCTTCGGATAAAAAGAATTCCAATAAAAATTGCAATTAATTCATTAACCCTGATTGTATTGATCCTTCGATACTATCGTGCGAACTTCAAGTGACTCTCAAGTTCTGAAAGCTGACCTAAATAATCATTCAGCAGCATCAAAGCTATGCTAAAGATCATAATGTTCCATATGTTGCTCAATTAGCAAAACGAGAACCCTATCTATTCTTTCATAAAAAACTCCATACCCACTCAAATCCACTAGTCTCTTAACTTTACACTCGATTCCCGATAAACTTCGGAGGTGTCTGAAAAGAGACCATCTAATGTTGAACGTTTATAGTGCTATCAATAATTAGTTATTGACATATTATTGTAATCGAATTCCACATCCTTACTCGTGTCATATATTGAATATAGTTGTAAACATTTAAAAATAAAAGACAGAGTATGCCTGACATAGTGTTGTGAAATCCGCAAATGGTTACAGGCTGGGCTACTGGTTTGAATTAAAATTAGAGATTAAAAAATAAATAAATAGATACAATAAATACCTACATAAATAATAAATAAAATATAAAAGAAAAACTTTTAACTGATATAAAGTACGTTCATACAAAGTAAATATTCATCCATTTCAAAGAAATAATAAAATGAAGACATATCTATAACATAAATGAAAATTACGATTTAATGTAAAACAAACCAAACATAGCTCTGAGAAACACACAATAAAGTAAAAAGAAGAGTAAAAAGGAGTTGCATGGGGATCCCCTCGGACAGAATCTGTTTAAAAATGACGTTGAGCAAATACTTCAGGTTTTCCTCATGCCTATTATATCCTTTTGTTATTGCGTCAGCTTATTGTCACAGGTTGACCGACAGGTGTGGTTTCAAAATTAGAGATAATACAAAAATAAATGGATATAAGAGATAAATAAAATATTTAAAAAAACGTATAAAAAAAATAAAATATCAACACACAGTTTGAGTGCTCTCCAATAAGCCTTCCTTAACCCTTCATATTAGGACTTCTCAAGATCCTATAGCTTCTTTCTCGCACAGTTTTTGATTCTTGCCCGAGGATGGATGATCATTTTGAAACTGTAAAATATAATAATTAATAAATACAATCAAATTATAAAATATAATAAAATTGAACTATTATTTCATTTAATACCTTGGAAATACCATCCCGAGGCATGATGAATTCTTGTTTGTTTGTTTATTTGGGCTTTACATTACTTATGTACTCCAACTAGGGCAGGAAGGTCGGGTTTTCCTACAGGTTACCAACCTATTCTAGCCATGGTGGGAAGGTTTAGATTCATTTCATGGGTTCGCCACGAAATAAATTTTAACCCACCCAGGTGGGATTCGAACCCACGACCTTCAGTACCAAGCGCGCTGAGACCCTCACCCTAACTCACTCGGCCATTGAGTCCCCATGTGATGAATTCTTCTTATACATTTTGTATTATCTGTTTTATTCATTAGCGTAACTAGAATCGACTCATGGGGGGAGGGTCAGAACGCTCTAGCGGAATTTCGGGTATATTTTTTTGAAACCAAAAGAAGTCTTTCTACACATAGATGCCTCACTGCCCCTTTCCTACTTGACGGTGAATGCCAATACAATCACAGATTTACTTATAATTTTAATTGAAAGTTTGTTTAATGGAGTTACAATATTTTTTTTTTTTATATATACATTTATTGGAATTTACAGTGACAAAATGTATACATGAAGTTAATATATTGACAACAATTATAATAATATATTAAAACTTGAAAAGAACTACTCATCAGTAGCACTTTATTAAAAATTCTACCCTTGAGGGTCTCTAGGCCATCTTCGTTTCAGACGCCTCGGAGGATTATCAGGAATGGAGTGGGAAGCAAGTTGAGAAACTAACGGATTTGAGTGGTTATGGAGCTTGCTATGAAAGGATAGGTATCTGGTGTGGGCTAAATCAGCAAAATATGGAACATTAAGGTCTTTATGGATAAGTTTATTGGTGACAATGTAAGGAGCATTGAGGATTTTTCGAAGGATTTTGTATTGTAAGGATTGAATACGAGATGAATTGGATGGTTTAGTGGAGCCCCAAAGCTCAACTACGTACGTCCAAATAGGTCTAATCACAGTCATGTATATGAGTCTTTTGTAATTAATTGGGAGATTTGAACGTTTGTCTAGTAAATGTTGAAGTAACGACTGTAACGACGGGCAGTTTCTTGTCGTTTTAGTCTTATTTACAATATAATTATAAGAACACTTCTTTGATTCGTCTCTTTACAAAGTTCTTTCATCTCAGTCATCTGCCTATATTTTAAAGCATTAATATTAAAGTCATCAGTGAGTTCCCGTAAAACCACATCCCATCGTTCCGACCTTTATCTAACTCCTTTCAACACAGCATCATTCAAACGCCCTTTTACTACCAGAGCATCTATTTTCTGGATCTCCTCCCCATTCAACATTCGCCATTCCTCCACTATCTATAGCTTTAAATCCCGGCCCTTCGGTTATTTTCTCCAAATATGATATATTTTTAGCCTACTTTACTGTATTTTTCATTTTCACTTTTTTTCTTATTTTTTTTCGTTTTCTTACCTTATTTTATTTTATATTTTTACCTTAAGATTATTTTGTTTTTCATGTAATATTTATAACGCCCTGTCCTTCCTCCCATAGTTGGAGTAAATGAGGACGTCAAGCCCCAATACACAAACAAACAATATTTATAACGTCTATGTAATATTAATTGTTACACCATAATTAAATTTTAATATTGTTTTCTTGTTTAATATTATGCCCTTTATTTTATATAAGGCTGCTAGTCATTATACACGCATAATATTAGTTATGACAGTAGCTGTAACGAAAAAAATTGACAATCTAAAAGTTGGAATTTCAAACAATCACCTCGATTTTTTTTTACATACATGACAATAAATATTTACTTACTCTTCCATAACCAACTCTACCCTTTCAACTATATTAAAGGAAAGTTTGCTAGTTAGGGATAGATCGTATCGCGGATAGAGGAAGGAAAAAAGATATTGTCAGCTCACATGCAGCCACTTGACTTTATAGCTCCCTCGGTATATCTTCTTCCAATTGGAAGGTCATTAAGCGAACAAGGCCAATTGGCATTGATGCCTTCAATGTTTTCATGTTCTTTTTAGCATCAATAAGATCTTCAAGTATGGTGGCTTATGAATGACTTGTTTTTAATATAAAAAATAAGAGTCATACCGGTAAAAGTAGAATAAATTTAATTCAATTTACAAAGTGAATACCTTCAGATGATTCCAAATTAAATATGTCAGATCTCAGAAAACTAGGATTTTTACGACTATTCAGCATTTTTTTCAGATCTACCGAACTCATCTCAATTGTCTATTGTTTCTTGGTAACTTAACTTTTCTATGAGAATTTTAAAGATGCTTGAATTATTGATAATTGATTCTTGAACCTGGGTGGACTTTTAAGTGTTTTAATTTTACATTTCTTTTTAAAATTTTAGAATAGTTATTATTTGTAAAATATGTTGGGACGGAATGAATAGAAGAGAGATAAAAAATTAAAATATTAAAAAAATAAACGTTTATGTAAAAAAAAAAAAAGTATATATAGAATCGTTCAGGACCAAAAACTATTGAGCCCACTTTTTCAAAAAATATATACATATTTTTTTAATGTAAGTTTAAAAGTGCCTTTACCTATGGCTTAAAGGCAATAAATCAAAAACCACTAGATCCCAACAAAAGTTGGATCATAATCGGCCTTTATCGCACAGTCTGTCAATAAAATGTTCAGGTGACGTACACACTGGAAGTTTTCAGTGAATTTTATTCACTATTCTTTATATTTGTCACTTTAGGTATGCATGATGGTATATACGGATCAATTCAATTAGGATCGATGAATTAATTGCCATTTCCATTGGACATTTTTTTTTTTATGTGAAAACTACTTATGAGTTCGAAGTTAAAAATCCGTCACCAGTTCTAAAAACTAACAAAAATTTCAAAACATTAACACTTTGTTACATAGATTATATACATGAAATGTATCATATTTCATATATACAATCTAGAACAAATAAAAGAGTTCTGATGACTGGACAAAGAGCAAAATATTACCTCATATTTAATTTTTGATTCGACTTTCAAAACAAAACCCGTTATGTCCAATACAAAATAGAAGTTTCCCGCGTATGCAAGCATGCATTGGTACTGAAAATTCAAAAGTTTAAAACCACTCCAAGAAAAAAAGGATAAAGATAGGTTTAAAATTCTATCACATTTGTTGACCGAGATGTAAAATTAGTGTTTTGTAATTTTTTTGTCCTGTAAAATTGTCGAAAAATGGGAATAGCGAGTTTTGATTCTGAACGACTCATATATACAATAAGTAATAAATGATTTAAAAGAAATATACATTTTCATTGCTAAAGTAATTTAATTGCTAAATATGTTATGCATTGAACAATATGTTGTGTTTGGGAGCAATACCAAATGGACATCGTTCAATGATTAAAACGTTCCTCTCTAATTCGTAATCACTAAAGCAATATTTGTTTCCAAAAATCATTTAATATAAGTGAAAACTCAGGAATGTATTATAAAAAGAAACAAACAGTATAATTAGGAAGATTATTACTGAAATTTTAAGCATTTTACTAAAAATTAAGCATTTAAAATAATAACCAAAAATTTAAAACATCTGATTGGATTTGACAGTGTTGGGAAGAAATGTAACGTAAGGCAATGTTTCTTTAATTTCTGTATTTATAATTGAGGGGAGTCGTTGTAGTTCAGTAATTAATAGTTTCCTGATTTGAATTATTATGAAGTTTAGTTTGGAGAAATCGATAACTAGTATTACAGAGAGAAACTTGGGACATGGGGGGTGGGTTAAATTACGTATTATATTGCTAACTATAAATTAAATTAGTTAGTGTATCATCAGTGACAAATTAAATAGATTAGTCTATTATAAATAGTTTCCTCCCACATGCCCTAAGGGTGGCACCCCTGATCGCGTTGCCCTTCGCTCAGATATGACCTGCCTCTCCTAGAGACAACATGCATCGTTACATCTTTCTCAGGTGAAATATATGATTGCATATTCAATTTATTAAATGGTTATGAAGATATTTCAGTGCTAGTCTAATAAACTGAATGTTACCGTTCAAATTTACATAATTAAAATTTTCGATGGCTTCCAATGCAAGGGTTGTCAAATGAAAATAATCATGTTTTAGAATAGTAATGGAATTAAATATTGAAAGAAAGAATAACGTTTACAACCTTTTTTTTGTTTTAATTACCCTATTCAGAGTTTTCAAATTTTCGGATTTCAACATAATTTTTGTAGTGCTTTTTACAGTGATTGTGACTCATTGTCGAATCTTATAAGCGTATTCAAACAATTATTTAAATCCAGCAAATATTTAGAAAAACAATAATAAACTCTTAAAGATTGAATTGTGAATCTACGAATTAACAAAAGTTTCAGTACAGAGAGTAATGTAAAAAATTTTTCCTTTTTTTTTTTTTTTTTTTTTTTTCGATGAAGTCTTGACAAGTATAACATTAAATTTGACCAAAATATTTAAAAAATATAAAAGAAAAATTTAGAGACCCGTCATTGTGTATATTATTATTACGAAGAATTTTCCCCTTGAGGAGAGCGATTGAACTTGATGTCATTTCATTTTCGGTTATTCCTCCTTCTTTCCTCCCAGGGTCTCTTCATTCTTTTGGAATGCTTCTTCTTCCGCTCCTATATTATTAATTTTAGTCTGGCATTCGTCTCCTTTAACCATTCCGTGCCGCATTTGCTTGTTGTTATAACATTGAATAATTTCTTTGCAAATCTGGAGCTTTCCATCCTGTAGATGTGCGAGTAAAATTTTGCTCGGCGTTTTCTGATTACGTCTGTTACTATGCTAGTCTTTTGAAGATCGCTCTAGGGTCTCTTCATTCAAAGTCCATTTTTATTAATTACTCCGTATATTTTCCTAAGGATTCTTCGTACTTGTTTTTCCATTTCCCTAATTTTGAAGTCCTCATCAATGACAATTGTTTCTAGTGCATAGGTGGCTTACGGAAAAATCACTGTTTGATAGTGTCGAAGTATGGCGTTTGTCGAGATGCACTTCTTGTAAAGATTCAATGTTAATTTGTAGGCCTTCGGCAGCCTTTTACGACTCTCTCTCTCTCTCTCTCTCTCTCTCTCTCTCTCTCTCTCTCTCTCTCTCTCTCTCTCTATATATATATATATATATATATATATATATATATATATATATATATATATATATGAAACACTGTTTATAATACATCTTTTAATTTTAAATTACATCCATCTTCTGTTCACTACAAAAGATCAAAAAATAAAAGATATATGTATATCATATTAGGAATGCCATAAATACCATACTTCAAATCATAAATCAATATCTAGTTCCGTATATTCAACTAATAAGATACAAAAAGACCACTACTTCATAGATGATAGCCTATTTTTTCTTCAACAGTTTACTCAGAGTATCTCATCACAATAAGTTTTAATAATTAAAGACCAACAAGACGATAGTTATTCTAAAGCACGGATTGCAACTCTCTGAAAACATTATAATCCAGAAAATTTATTGGATGTATGTTTAACAGTTTATGTTTGTTTAAAATGTTTAGTAGTTTCTGTCTGTTAAGTAATTTCTTTTATTCCTGAGTCTTGTGTCAAATAGATTTTACTAAGGAAATGTATATGTCTCTATTCTGTCAAGTTATAATTCAAAATGACGTTTAATTAGATAATATTTTCATAATTTATGTTGAATTTTATCTGTTTATTTAAAACATCACGTCTGTAATAGGGTCCCGTGTCTTCCTTCCGTTGGATGTTAGTCCTGTTGAAGTAAACCTCACTATCAGATAGTGAATTCCTTATTTTCGATATAGAATTGGGTAGGGGAAGGTATCCGAAGGCTACATTTAGTGTCATGAGATATGTTGTGGTTCATTCTAATTTTCCATCGTTTCCCCAAGCCATATAATTGCTCGTAGGTTTTGTCGTAAAGTCTAGGAGATATGCGGTAGTCTAATTGTTAGTAGTTTCATGGAATATTAGCAACGTAACTGATAACGTAATATGTCGTCCTAATAGGTGTATCGTGTGTACAGTGGTTGTCCATAGTTCGATCATAGAGGCAAAGATTTCTGAACTTTGTCGGAGGGAGAGAAATCCCTTAATTTAAAAACAGAATAAAACATAATTGATGAAAAATTGTTTCAAACAGAGCATTTATTTATATATTATTTTATAATATTACATATTGCAAAGATAATAATTATTAGAGACATAATCTACACGCTCATTTCTTATTTACAAAAAATATATTAAATATAACTAAAAGAATATCATTAAAAATGTGCTGCTGGTTGAAAATGTATGATTAGTTAAAAATATTAACATTGTTCATCCACCTTTTTTTTTTTTTAGTATTTGAGTTCTTTATTCCATTGATAAATTGAATATAGCAGAATAAATTAGTTCTATAACATTGGTTAAATCAAAGTGTATCGATACGATGTAATATATATTAATATATGAAAAAATCAGATATGATATACACGATTTACTGTTTAAGTACAATTTAGAAGAAAATCATTTGACTTGTTGCTATGACGTGACTCATTCTAATGACTTGCTACCAAACAAATTATTTGTTTTATTTTTGGCTCATTTATTTATTGAAATTGACTACTGTATAACAATGAACATCTAGTAAATCTGCTCAATAACGGATAAGATGGCATGGCAAAAACTTTTAGAGAAACCAACTGTTGGTAGCACAATAAAGAAAATTATACATTAGAAGAACCCAAAGTCATCTTCTTTTCAGATTACTAAGAGTAATATCGATAGTAAAATGGGAAAGGATAGGTGATTCGTAGTAAATTTACAAAAACCAGAATATAGAGGTTATTGTGGAATAGTGACAGTTGAGTAGGATAGAGTTGAAAAAAAAATCCTGCAACAAAATCTCTTAAGAATAACACTACATACCAGATAATATATTCATATCCGGCCCAGAGATTTTAAGGTATAACAAGATAAGTAAAAATAAATACTGGAGATAATAGAGACTGAATGTGGGTAGAATTCGATGGATCGGAACACTTTAACTCAAAGCCAAATATGCCTGAAAACGGTCATTTAGATGAGTGTTTTATGGTGAATCGGGAGAAAAGTTTGTCAAGTAAGTGTTGAAGTAGTCGCAAGCAGCAGCTTCTTGTCTTTTCAATCTCGTATGATAGTTCTTAGTGAGACTCTTCTCAAGATAATATCTTAAACCCATGATATCGTATCTGCTTGACAGCATTTAACGGTAATCCATTAGAGTATAAGGAAGCACAGGAATTGGTAGATTTTCGATGATGAGTAAAGGTTATTTGGTGGAATTTATCGTAACTCTCCAGATCTGAGACCACATCTATAGCTTTTCCTATACAGCACGTACAATTATAATAAAAGGTCTGAGTGAGCTCAGGCAAATTGAAGATATTTCCCAAATCTTAAGAATGGGCTAGCCTTTCAAAACCTCACTGCTCAGCAAGAGAATGATATCGAAGAAGATTGAGGCGGATGCATAAATCTTTGATGTGACATGTTGAAGGCTAAAGACGAACTGGATGAGAGATCTCCTAGCATACCACTATAAATCAGCAGGCAGGAGTTTGCATCATTGTGTGCTATCTCCTTCGTGCCAACCTATGCCATGATTTTACTTTTAATATCATAACATTTGCTGATTATAATTGTTACGAGTGTGAATAAATATTTGGTGGTTAAAATTAAAAAAAAAAAAAAAAAAAAAGGCATATTGAGATTTGACTGGCTTCGTTTTTTCTCGAGTTTATTACTCTAGCTATGAAGAGCTAATAGCTTCTTGAATCAGGTTGTCAATCGTTTTTAATAAGTTCATTACTAAATAAGACTGGTCGTTTCGTGATTACAACATCCCTTAAACTCTAAAATACACTAACATTTTCAAATGCCATTGTTCATAAATAGAAACAATTTTTTCGCTATTCGGTAATATTACAGTAATGAAAAATATGCCACATTTCTCAGAGTTAAATTGTTAAGGAACTCCAAGTTATTTCAATTTTTCTAAGGAATGTGGGAAATACGTGACTTTTTTCACCCCCCCCTTCCAGAAAAATATTATATTGCAAAGATGTTTTGACGTTGGGAAGCTGTAACAAACTTTTCCAAACGATGTTATTTTACTTGTGACATTCCTTTTAACGGATTGCTATTTCGAAAAGCAATTCATGATAAAATACTCCACATTATGACCTTAAACAAATTTCTTTATGGTGAATTTGTGATCCATTTTTCAAGAAGTACCTTTTTATGCCAGTTCTCCACATAAATACACAAGGTATATAATTCCGATTTGTTTTTCGCCATTTCCATTCTTCTTGCCATTTCTTATTTCCAAATTCAAAATCATATAAGTTGCTGCTTAGGCACACACCAGATAGCTATCCTTCCATGATAAGTTCCTTACCGACTTGAATCCTAGAGTCTCGCAACTTGGTTCTCATTCGACTCCCAATGACTTTTCGAGGTGTCTGAAAAGAAGATGGCTTAGGGAATTTCTAATATAGACCTTTTTTTGAAGTGCTAACATTAAGGAGCAGCTTTTAGTCTTAGTCTTTTAGTCCCCGTGCACTCTAGTCTTTTAATCTTTGAGCATTGACAACTTGAAGAAGATTTTAGTTGTTAATGTAAGTGACAGTTTTACATTAGATGGGGCATGTTCCTCAAGAGTTTATTCAAAATCATATTATAGTCCAGTAAAATAAGGGTTTGCCGAAGAAAAAACTGCGGAATTTTTTTCTCAACGGATCTTTATGTTTTTTGGGGTGCTGAATCCGAATTTGAAGTTTGTTAACACGGCAACCATCGGCTTCATATTCAAAATCGCAAAAAACCCGTTATTTTTGTTTTTTTATCTATAACACGATAAAGAAGCTTTTTTCGAAGAAAGTCTTTAAATATTAATTGTAGCTGAAACTAGTACCTACATAATGAAAAAAATGAAATCCGAAATCGGATCATTTTTCGTGAAGTGGCGTTATTGGGAAAAAATGGAGAAATTGGCCAACTTGCCGTCAGTTCCACAGCTCCGCGAAAACACGTTTGCCGTACTCTTTTGGCTATAACTCTGAAACTATTTGTCCGACAATATTGTTGTATCGGACAAATAGTTCCAGAGTTATAGCCAAAAGAGTACGACAAACGTGTTTTATCAGAGCTGTGGGACTGACGGCAAGTTGGCCAATTTCTCCATTTGTTCCCAATAACGTAACTTCACGAAAAATGATCCGATTGCGGATTTCTTTTTTTTCATTATGTAGGTACTAGTTCAAGCTACAATTAATATTTGAAGACTTTCTTCGAAAAAAGCTTCGTTATCGTGTTATAGATAAAAAAACCAAAAATAACGGTTTTTTTTGCGATTTTGAATATGAAGCCGATGGTTACATGGTTGGTAGCAAACTTCAGATTCGGATTCAGCACCCTAAAAACCATAAAGTTCTGTTGAGAATAAAATTTCCGCAGTTTTTTCTTGAAAACGGCCTTTTGGAGTTTTATTTTACTGGACTATTAGGCCTATGCCTCAGCTAATGCAAGACGTAATGAACGCAATGTATGGAAATAAACTTTACTAATTAAAATTTTAAATTTTAGTTAATTAATTTTTTTATGATCCTATTACGTTTCATAGACCGTGGTTAAATAATAGATGGCACACAGCAAAGAAAAATGAAACATTTAGCAGAGGAAATGAAAAACAAACATTGTGCGGAATGTCTGGCCTGTCAGTATATTTTCCCAAGAAATGATACTCCCCCCTCTTTCATTTCCAGTAGAATGCAAATAAACTGAAATAGAATAGAATGGTATATAAAATATAATATAATTTTGGATTGTATTTTTTTTGTACTCAATTAAAACTAGTTATAGCCATCGTAAGAATTCTTAATATACAAAAATCATAACTCATTTCCCAACAACACAAGTCGAACAGTGGGGCAAAACGGCTAAGAAACGGGAAAAAACTCTTTTCCTGGAGAATGGTGTTTCCTATTGAGATGCAAATAGTCTAATTCGATTCAGAATGAATATAATACATTAGAATTGTAAACATTACCTATATCATTTGATTATTTTATAATATTTACAACAAAAGTGCAGATATTTTAAATTATTTTATAAAATTTAATTTAACATAGTTTTATTCCAATTTAATTTAATTTCAATAATTTTTTTTTTTTTCGATTTTCACATTTATATGTCGATTGCCGTAGAATAAGCTGGTTCAGAATGGCTCAGAAGTATTCATTGTTTACCTATATAATGAAATGGCACCCATTATCAATTGGAGTGCTTCGTTACTGATGGTTAGGTGTTTTTTTTAGGTTCAGGCCTCACGTAGGAGTTATGCTATGTAGGGATCTGAAGATTCTAGCAGCTTATAAAACACATCCTTGTTCGTTTCTGTACGAGAACACTTTCTTGTAAAGTGTATGTAGGCCATAGTACTTATAGTTGTTGTTCACAACTAATTCATTGCAAACTTGAGTTATTTCGGCAGTTAAAGAAAGATTTCGGAAAAAATATTCTTGATGTATTTCCGGTGTTACTGGAACCATATCCCTGCTTTAAAAAATCAACTTTTATTCTAAATTCAGTGATGAACCGTTTTGTATACAAATGAAGTAGGCTAAAGAAGTAACCACAGTCTAGCCAAATGGGCAAAAAGCAGAACCAATTCTATAACTCTTTAACAAATGGCTACAATTAGTCTCATGCAATTCAGAATGAAAAATTACATTGAAATTTCACCCTGAAAGAATGTTTACTTCCATCAATAAACATCGGACCAAGGAAAATCGGAAAACCACTCTGAAATCATAATTGTATTATAATGCCTAAAATGCGTTTAATAGTAGAGATTTTAGTTATTCAGGAAAGGGTAAAATAAAATAAAATAAACTTAAATTAATTGATACAATTATTAAAATAAAAATAATATAATTAATTAGCCTTAATTTTGTGTAATTTAAAAAAAAAAAAAAATCTACTATTTTTTATAGCTATTATTTTTTAATAATTTGAACAAATTTAATCGGCAACTATAAAGCTTCTGCACAAACTGGAATTTGTATTTTTCTTGTTTCTAGTCGCATAGTGGAAATACTCGTATATCGGTCAGATGTTTCTAAAACATTTAGGTGAAAATGTTCACACAAGTTACAATAACTACCCAATATGCAAGAATATGTAGGTGAAAATATGGTTTAACGCGGGTGATCTTTAATTTTGTTTCATAATTGTTAAAGAGTTCATTAGGTTTCCTGTTTTTTAATAGCACATATTCGACGGCTAATATAATATATGTTAACTTCTATGTATATACATAAAGGTAAAAAAATACTTATCACTTGAATAAAAAACAAAAAAGTATAACATTAAATTTTAAATAAAGGTGTACGAAAGTGAAAAAGAAAATTTCTATATTTTCAGCTTATAAAAAATAGTTTTGGTAAAGAAAATAGGTTTTAATTTGTCTGCTATTCATTTAAACACAATACAAATTAATTCCCGTATTGAATGTTGGATATTGAATTTTTTTCATATGCGTATATACCTACTCACATAATTTTATAGTGAATTTGTATTGTTTAGGAATAAATATAAAACCGATTCTCAATTTTAAATTTTGTATTTTGTATTCCGTAATTTTTGGTGATCTATTGATGCTGATATCATTGCTTATACTCTTGAAAGTTAATATGTTAATAAATAATATATAATAAGTTTTTTGTGTGGTGATAAACCACGGTTGAACATGAAGTTCGGAGACGAAGGCAGCGACCCAGGACCGGACAAGCCCACTGACAAACGCGCTCTTGGGGGGTTTCCAACCTGCCCTGAAGAAACTAATTTCCAGGCCCAGGCCTGAATTAAGAAGACCCGCTGTTGCAGTAAACAACAGATTCAACCAGCTGCCGATAGAGGCTGTAGGGGCCCCTCGACCAAAGCCAACGGCGCCAATCATAATCTCCCCCCCCCCCCCCCCCCCCCCCGGATATCACTAACAAACCTCAGGACGAGATTAAGGCCAATCGGCGTCAATGAATTTTCGGCTAGCAATTCAAAGAAGGAAAACAGACACTACTGCAACACAGAAATGGACCATGCGAAAACTACCCTGCTCCTTCCTTGATAGAGTAGTACTTCGACGCAATATAGGCCCGCATAACAGGATTTCTACTGCCAGGCATTTGGTGGATCACCTCCTCAACCCCAGGTACCGTTTCAACATTCTCAGGTAATAGAGCTAGCACAGCCAGCCCAGCGTTTACATCCTATCAACGAGGGCATTAACAACCTAAGCATACGCTTTGATTCAATGATGAGCATAATGAAGAACTTTTCCCAGGTGACTAGACTGCTTGCAAAGTTCGATTCCTGAGTACGGCAACTACAACACCCGAAGTTTTGCTTTATCGCAGACCGAACTGGAGGTCCTCCTTCTGCAGCACCGTTGTCGCACTGACAGACGTTGTTGAATCCCCAGCTGCCCGACTTTACATTACAGGAACATCACTTACAGAGTGAACTGTGCAACAATCTACTGGGTTCCATCATCACGAACATGCGACTCTTGGTTTTCCCCCCTGGCGTACACAAATTTCGCTACAATATTAATCCCTAATGGAGACACCTATCTTCTCAACTTTCAGGGTGCTCGAGTCCATCTTACGCCGAATGAAAGGGGAGAAGGCATCTCTACGACGATGCTACTCAGGAAGAGTAAAGCCTTTTTCAAGGAAATCTTCAATTCCTGTCTCCAGTTTGCCTATTTCTGTCTGGAAGCGATCTGTGGTGGTTCCACTTCTTAAACCTAAGAGGGCTGGCAATGTAGCGGAACACTATTGTCCGATCAGCCTCCTTTCGCACGTCAGTAGGGTGTTCGAATGGTTGGTTCACTACTACATCCTCGACCACTGCCGGCGTAAAGATGTTATTCCACCAGAGCAGACAGGCTTCCAGCGGGATGTTGCCTGTGAACATCAATTGGCCAAACTTCAGGCGTACACTATGGACCAGATGCATAGGAAAAAGGCCGCTGCGCTCATCTCGCTGGATTGCACTCAAGCCTTCGATTGCGTCTCACACCACCTGCAGCTCCGACTGGGGATTTCAAGTTTCCTGCCGCCCTGTGCCTATTAATTACCGAAAGAAAAAATGTAGTCATCAAAATGGATAATAATATAATAATTGAACTATTAACTCCTTACATTGTACAGAAAGCTTAAGCGATAATTTATAGTAAATCATTTCAGCTCTTTTTTGAACTAGTGACTTATTTTCTGTGAACACAGCTCTAACATGTTATATTAGATTTGTATTCCAAAACATAAAATAAAATAATTTTTTTTTTTGTAGGCTACTGCTCCTGGTATTTTTCCAGGCCAGCGGAACTGTTCTAGGGCATATCGAGAAACTGAAGAACTGCGGAAAGAAGGCGCTATGTCAAGGCAATCCGAATAAGCCAAAACCATTAGTGTAATGTTAATTAATTAGTTTTTACTTTGATCCTAATTGTTATTGGAATGAAGATGTTGAACCAAAATATCCTTTACCGGACTTTCAGGTTTTTCATTAGATGAAAAAATATTGTAAGGGATATCATTAATTTTGTTTGTGGATGGTTGTTGTTGGATAGAAAAGGGTTTGGTGGATGGAGGTGTCATATTTTTTTATTAATACAATCTAATTCAGTGGATGAAGGAGTTAAGTGCAGAAGTCTTAGGTAGCAAAATCTGAATATTTCAAAACAACTTGAAAAAGAGATATGAAGAAGATGAAGGGGTTATGTAACGTTTTCCTACTAAAGGAAAATATAAAAAAAAAAACAAAAAAACTTTAAACATAAATTGTGGTTTATTACATAACCTTCATCGGCCAAACCCTTCCAATATAATTTATAAATTATTTCTTATACATGATACCTATAATGTATCATATCTTATATATCAATAAATAATCATATCTGAATATCTTATAAATAATAAATAGGATACAATAAACTTGACTGACTTAGCATTAAGACGATTAGTCAATATTTAAACATTACGTATATATATATATATATATATATATATATATATATATATATATATATATATATATATATATATATATTTTTTTTTTTCTTTTTCAAGTAACCTTTTGAAAGGACCGTTTCTTTAAATTTGTACGTTCCATACAAATCTATATTACGTACCTTAATTATTCATATTTACCTAAGTGATAATTGAAAACATTAACAATAGTATTAGCAACAGAATTTTGTAATTAAAACACTGCTAAACTATATTTTAGCAGATAAATAGTTATTTATTTGACAAGAGTGTAAAGAACTACTTTTACTCACTCGAGGCAAGGTTTACACGCACGAGCGAGCGAAGCGAAGCGAGTGCTGTAAATTTCCGAGAGTGATTAAAATTCTGTATACTCGAGTTAAATATTACATTTTTTCTGCAACCGTTCAAAAAAAAAAAAAATATATATGAAAATTTTTTCAAACATTTTAAATACAACTTAATAGCAATTCAATTTAAATATGTACTATCCAATAAGGAATAAAAGTATAACCTTTCGAATGGTTGCAATTAGCAGTTTTTTCTTTTATTTTAAATTTTTTTCTAAATTTGCCCTGCTATTTTTTAAAAATGTTTTTAAATTGTTCATTTTATGTAACATACTGTGCATTTAGATAAAATAATAATTATATAAATTAAAATAAATAATAATGAACTTTGTATTAAGGTGTGTATTAAGGTGGCACTGAAATTTTACTTTACCCTCTAGAGAATTAAAGTTAAGCTTATGGGATTTTTTACTCACTAGAGAATAAAATGGAACGCTAATCAGCTGTTTTTAATTGAATACTGTTCCCATTATTTAACGGTTGCAGAAAAAATAAATTAAAACATTCTAAATTGAATGTGAAATTAAAAGTTCATGACTGATTGTAGCACTAAAACTTTTAGTGTTGCGCAGATGTCCTTCCAACTCAGTCCTAGGTCAGTTGGTCAATGTTCATAATAATAATATTTAAACTAAACTCTTATACCAGGGAATAAAAATACTGTTCTACGGCAACGTATTGCAATAATAAATCGTTCAATTATTTTATTTGCTCTTCAAATTTGTCAATAGCGATAATCAAATTAAATAAATTAATGTTATAAATTACAGTCATATTCTACTCATTCTACTTTTCCAATCTCCATCCGTTCATTATTTAATTTTTTTGTTAAAGCATGTAAGACATCTTATTGTTCGGTCAGTCTAGTTCCGTTCATTCATTCTATTTTCTTAGTACCATTCAGGATTCTGTTGAGGACATTCAACCTTTCAAGTAGTATTCTGAGTAGTTTACCTTCCGTACATCTCAAGATTTTGAAAGCAAGGCTGCTGCCTTGTATTTTTAGACGTAGGAAAAATGTCGACCAAAAATAACAGGGTGCACAAAATGAAAGGAGGAAAAAAACTTTTTTTTTAAGTTCATGTATACGTTATTTAAATAAAATATTTCAATTTTAAGCATTATCTCAAGTCTTTCGGTAATTTCAAATCTTTTTTTTTTTTTTGCAACAGTGTAATTTAAGTTTCCAAAGCGGCTATTGAAAATGTTTCTATATTTTGATTTTTTTTTCCATTAATATATTTTTTTTTATTGTGGTAATGCAAGAGAGGTTCGGTAACCCTGGGGAGAGGTCTCGCAAACCGAGGAGAAGTATACTATCTGGAGGAAGCAGTAATTATTGTTTAGGAACTGGATTCCTGATAAAGAATAAATTTCTTTCTGCTCTGAGGGACGTTTATTAATAATAGAATTTCGCCATATTTCAAGGTCGGTGGCTTAAGATTGCATTCTTCAGAGAGAATTAAGTTGAATGCGAATTCTAGGGTACATTTGAGGGACTTTACGATAAACAACTGTATGAAAATAATTTGAAGGGAAGCAAACGCTGAAGTGAGAAGGGAAGATCTAGATTACCCAATAATCGGAAAAGAAAGTTTACACGAAATCAGCAATGAAAATGGAACCCAACTTATAAGCTTCGCTCTATCGAAGGATTTAATAGTCAAAGGTACTACTTTTAAACTTTTTATCCTATAATATTTATTAGTATACGTGGATATCTCCAAACTCACAAGCACGCTATCAAATCGATCATGTTTTAGTAAATAATATTTCGACCGATAAATTTAATCTAGAGTTACTAAAATCTCTACTAATAAGGAACGATTTTGTCTTGGATGTCAAAAATAGGTTCGAACTTATGTAAAAATTAGGTGTATAGGGCCTACTACACAACAACAATTCTCTATGGATGCGAAACGTGGCCGCTTACGTCAAGGGAAAAACTCCTTTCGAAAATACGTAGAATATTTAGCCCAAAAAAGAAAATACGCAAGAATTCAGAAGGCTCCAAAATGTGCAACTGCGAGAGCTTTATCCGGAAAATATAGTTAAGGTAATAGCAGCGCGGCGGTTTAAATGAATATGCAAAGTCGATGCATTGAATAAGGACCAAATCTCAAAAAAAAATAATCAGTTTTTAGCCTCGGGTCCAAGAATTTGAGTGATACGTAGATGGGAGGATTGCGTTAAGGCTGATCATGGAATTTGGGGTGAGTTAGTGAGAGGTCTGTGGTCAGGGTTGGTGGTGTCGTCATTGAACCTTCGGGTTCGCTAAGCCTTTATTCATTCATTATTCGTTTTTACCTAATCACCATATCCACTCCCCTTAGTTATCTAGGCGCTAGGACTAGATAAAGGAGAAAGACTTTTCAAATTAAAGTCTTTTGTACTGAAAACGTTAAACATCAACGATAAAAAGAACTTAAAGCCAATTATTTTTATTAGGAACCAAATCTTTCTGTATCAGTTTGTTTACAAAGAGCATACTTTCACAGTAGGGAGCTTTGCTCTTTATATCCTTAAAACAATCTGCGTAACCGCAGGATTTACATTCATAGCAGTGATAAAGCGTCATCATACAGAATTCATCTGTTTACTCTACTGTATATATTCAGCTTTTTAAAGCAAAGTACATTTTTTGACATAGCGAAAATTTTTGCCCAAGAATTGCAGATCAGTTTTATCATTAGGCCTAAGACCTCATCAATTAAAACCTTATGCTTAATATTTGATACCTTTACCCGTTATTTTCTTGTCGAATTGTAAAATGTTCATAACGACATAAACTCAAATATAAAAGAAAATCATTACATTTAATCACAATGATATCATTTGACTAATATATTAAAATTATTAATAAAATAATAAAAATTAATGGTTTATCCCCACAATTATAGGGTATAGATAGTTTTAGGAGATAGACATGATCCGGTAGCCGATATTTTAGCATGACTGCACGCTCTAAAGACTGCATATCAGCCTATGAATACACAATGACCTATTTTAGGAAAATTGAAGCACGCGAACACCAAAGACCGGCAACTGATTATGTGTTTTTAAACTCGTAATGGCTAAGTACCTAACTGTTTTGCTTTACTATATCAAACATTCCTTTTAAATTACATTATAATAATAAAAGTTACTTGAAATTTTAGGTTATCACGCAAATCCATCAAAGTATTATATATATATATGTATCAAAGTATTGTTGTCTGTAGTATAAGTTTTACAGGTTACTGTTCAATACTAAAATATTCATGGACCGACTATGATTCTTTAACAATCTACTTTGCAATAACGATATAATTAGAAATCCAAACTATTTTTTTTTTTTAATTAAATTTTCAGATCTGATAATAATAATAAGCAATGACTGTATTAGGATGTATAACAGTGTAAACAAGGATAGTAAAAAAAAAAAAAAAAAAAAAAATACCGAATGTATTTTACAAATTTTAAAATGTATCTCATATTTTTCTTCTTTTTTTTTTGCTATCAGGCCGGTAAATGTTTCTTACAAGGGTACGTTTGGAGTTGTAACTCACAGATTTGAATGCCGATTTTTGTGTGGGTAGTAGGGACCTAAAATAGTGCAAAACTAGAGTTATAGCCGCCAATGGGCTATTAGGAGCCGAGGAAAAAAATAAAATATGAAAATCAGGTTTTATTTTTTTTCTCAGCTCTCAGTCAAGATATAAATAATTCTTTTACGTTTAATTGCAGTCATGTATGTTATGTGATGTAAAAATACTTCCGTTATGTCGCCACCCGGCTTTTATCAATTTTTTTTATGATTTTATCAAAATCAAAAAATATTTTCGAAACGAAGATGGCCTAGAGACCATCTAGTGTAGAAGTTTTAATAAAGTGCTACTGATGAGTAGTTCTTTTGCTTTATGTATATATGTATTGATGTATGTAAATTTCAATAAATGTATGTATAAAAAAAAAAAGGTCATTTAGAAACCGTAAAACTGCATAGTTTAGCTCAAATCCAGAGATTGCAGGATTTCCCCTTTTTGAAATATCTCAAGTTCTAGCTGACCTCTGATTTTTTTATTCACATTAGTGTTTGTCCACTAGAATCTGGAGTAAACCCAATGTTATATGCATGGATAAAAAGCAGAATGAATGCTGATTCTGTTAGTGATGCTATTACTATTGTAATCGGTTGAACGCAGAAGTTGTTATAGCCGTTAGAAATTGTTGATAAAATCTCAACTTTAAAATGTTAACCTCCTTGAAAGGGGTAAAAAATCAATATTTTTTGATTTTGATAAAATTTCACATATAAGGGTTTTTTTGGAGCGTTAAATCCAGATTTGCGGTCAGTTGTTCATGAAAAAAAAATTCCACTGATTTACAGCGGATTTCCTTGGAATTTTGTCATTTTTTAAGAGTTTTTGAGCACCCTAAAGCCGGGTGGTGACTTGAGCATAACGAAAGTATTTTTATATCAAAAAATATACATGACTGCAATTAAACGTGAAAGAATTATTTCTCTATCTTGACTGAGAGCTGAGAAAAAAAAATAAAACCTGATTTTCATATTTTTTTTACTTTATCGGCTCCTTATGCTAATGTATAACTCTAGTTTTGCACTATTATCATGCCGAAACAGATTTCGTGTTCGATTAAAAAATATATATTAAATGTTATTGTGAATGAAAAATCAAGTAAATAGCTAAAATAGCAGTTTCAATTTCGTGTTCCATTCTAAATATTACATTTCAATTAAGAATTAATATTTTTTGATCATGGCACTAAGCCAAAACTATGATTAAAAAAAAATAGTAGGTTACGTAAGTTCTTTATTCAGTATCTTAGAAGTGTCGTTAATCGCGATTTTTGCACTCACAATTTTTGACTATTTTTTTTGGAGTACTCTTGATTGTACGACGTACATTCAATTTTTATTTATGTATGAACGCAATTATTATTATTTTTATTTTTCTACCTATCTACATGAGGTTGTAATATTTTTTGTTTTCTGCCTAATATTTTTATTTTTATTACCTAATATTTTTTATTGCTATCTATCTACATGAGACAAACGGTTGTAATATTTTTTTTTTGTTTAATCCAGAGGAAACATACGCCCTTGCCATTGTGATGACGAGTGTGCTACATATGGAGACTGCTGTGTGGATGCAGTAAATAATCTAATGGTGAAGAGAAGTGAAAAGTGGAATTGTGTTCCCTTAAACATGAACGATGTAAGCAATAGATGAAATAACTTATTCATAAATGAAACTCATATCATACATTATACAAGGTTAAATTTCTGGCATTAAAAGTCTTTTTTTGGTAATTGTTGTTTTGTGATATATATAAACAAAATAATTAAATCGTTAGTCTAGTTTTCTTGTAGAATCATCATTTTTAATTTTTCACCTTTAATAAAGCAGAAACCCTGTTTACTGCCCTAACACATAGATTTTTTTCATTAGCCCAAAGCTAATTTTTTTTCAAGGGGAAAGGAGTCGGTTTACTTCATGGCTTTCGAATAAAGGTATATTTATTATAAATATAATAATGAAAATGAAAATGTATTGTTTCATTATAAGTGAAAAAAAGATATGAAAGTGGGAAACCTTTAAAAATACTTTTTGAGGGGTTTAATAGGCGAAAAAATACTATCGGTCATTGGTGACGAAATACAAGACAAATAGAAAAATTGGACTAAATTTAGGTCAGCTGTACTGTAGAAGAACCCAGACTGTGCAATTTGAAATGGTATAAACATCTCTTGAGATCTTGGTAGATTGAATGGCACTGCCAGGGGTCTAAACAAAAAAAAATATATATATATATATATATATATATATATATATATATATATATATATATATATATATATATATAAACTTGACTTTTTATATATATATATGGTAAAACTTTTTAGAAATTCTAGCCAACCGATATTTTAATGGTGTTTCAATAATAATCTCAACAAATCAATCTATGCATACTTTGCTACTTAATATACCACAATTAAAAAATATAAAAAAAAGAGATTTTTTTTTTTTTTAAATATTTTAGACAACTCTAGATAAATTTCAAGAAACACATCAATGTATAGTATTGCCATTCGGTTTGAAAATAGTTACGAGGTTACACGAGGTTGCCGGATAAAATAACTCCTAAAATATAAGTCCGATCAGAAAATTCTTTTTTTTTCCATCAGAAAACTGGTTAAATTTTCTATGAGACCTTTGTATATGAAATTTTGATCAAGTCTCATGATATACTCACGCCATCACGCTGAGAACCCCATACTCTTGTGAAATTGACCAGCTTTCAGATGAAATAAAGAAATTTGCATCAGACAAATAATTATAGATTTATAGCCAAAAGAGTACTGACAAACGTGTTTTCGCTTTGTGTTACCGCAACTTAGCAAATCTTTAGACGTTGGTGGTGGTCAAACCGCTGAACCGATTTTAATGTAATATTATTAAAAAGTAAGTTTAATGTGACGTTTTACAGTTTTCAACAAAATATTGTATTTTTCCCTTCCCCACTATTGACTGTGTAAAAAAAAAAAAAAAAATTGAATAGAATCAAATTTGTTGCAAATTTGATTTGTTTTAATGTGCCGATGGCAAACTTTGAATTATTATTTTTCTTTATAATATAATTAACTTTTTAATTATAATTACCTAGTGCACGTAAATATATTTTCGTTATTATTGTTTGAATGTAAAAATTTAAATAA
The DNA here is from genome assembly GCA_003667255.2 of Euschistus heros. Classification (NCBI taxonomy): domain Eukaryota; kingdom Metazoa; phylum Arthropoda; class Insecta; order Hemiptera; family Pentatomidae; genus Euschistus; species Euschistus heros. The sequence continues at coordinate 304,478 of RCWM02000827.1, forward strand.
AAGTTATAACAGTAAAAAATGTTGAACTATTGATCCAGTTAAAAATAAAGTAGCAATGGGATAGATAAAATTAAGTTAAATTTAATGCTTTATCAATTTGTTTATGACTATTCTTCTGAGAAACGGCCGGGGCCGGCACTAGAAGCAAACGTTTGGCGAAAAATGAGGTTAAAATGATTTTTTTTCGAAAATTATTTTCAAATACCGTTAAAAGTATAACAAATACGTATAGAAACAATTTTGTAGGAAATTTAATTAGATTTAGTTTTATTCAAATTATATATTTCTAAAGTCCACCGTTTCCGAGATATCAAAAAACCCTAAAATGGGACATTGTCCCCTCCTCCCTACCGTATGCTCTTCCCCATGGGAGTGACTTTTAGTATGTTTATCTTCTAACTACTCCTAACGAAGCCCTGAAGTAAAAAATTATTGCATATTTCATACACTCTACAACATGCTTATTGGCTGGACCTAACTGTACGAGATTCTCAATGTGCTGGCATGGGTGTTTTACGAAACCTGTTCAAATTTGCTATATAGATTGGATAGTAAATTTAACCAGCGTCTGGACGAAAAAAATAAATTTTTAATCGGACAAATAGTTTCGGAGTTGGAGTAAAAAAAGTACATAAAAACGTGTTTTCGCGGAGTAGTGCGTTGTCCCCAACAGCTTTAAAACTATTGATTTTGAAAAAAAAAAAAAAATTCATAGGATCAATTTTTTTTCCAAATTTACTACAAATAACGGATTCCGGGTTATTTGATCAAACGGCTGTGAAATTACTATTTTTAACCCTTTCCCCCTCTCCCCATGCGATAACCTGAGGTATACGATATATATATGATGTTTGTTTAAGCATTTTAGTATGTAGGTATATAAAACTATGTTCGATGATGACGTAATTCCCGATTATGCTATCTTTTTCTTTCTCATCAATCAATTATATAACAATAACAAAAATAAATAAATTTTGATTGATAAATAAGCCATAAAAAAGACAAAACAGTATTTTCCCCCAGAACCCACTTTTGACTGTTATCTGCCGTATTTGAGAGAACCACTAGGCCCACAGGTGCCATTCTGGTTTCAAATGATGTATTTCAGGAGATATTTCACAAAATAAGAGTCCATATCGGAAAAACATCACTTTTTGAGGAAAAAAATGGCCTCTTTTCGAAGATAATATTCCTGTTACTTGGGAACCAATGGCTATATAGAGCTCACCCTGATCTCAGATTGTAGCAAATTTAGTTTACTTTAAAAGTATGTGGAGTGACTATACCAATCAGACGCTTCCTTAACTGACATATAGAGCAAAAACTGAAAACATTCTGAAAATAGTAGTATTCCCGAATTTCCCGACTAGTAGACACGGCTTCAGTGAACAATAGTCTCTATTGAATAGAGCCTCTGCTGGATAAAAAAACTAGAGCTACTAAAACTGATGATTAATCCTCATGTGCTTACTGATAGAATAAAACTTAATTCAATCACTCCAAATAATGTGATATTTTAATATTTCTTTCAGAGTATTTATGCTATATCTGACTGTGGTCCCAATGCAGAAAAGTGGAAGGCAACATGTGAAAAAGATGTTCCTTTGGATAAATACAATTATATATTGGACATTCCAGTCTTTTCAAATTTAACAAACCTGTACTATGCTAATGTATACTGTGCATACTGCCATGGGCAGTTGAATTTTGTCGTTAATCCCCATCTTTCTCTTGTTTGTAATAACAATATTACAGTTGATAAGGTAAAGTTCACAGCAATATGTAAAGATACATTATAATATATCTAAAGATACACTAAACATATAGAAATAAATAATTCTTATAAAAAAATTGTATTTGTATTTTTTTCCAGTTATTGGAAAAAGGAATTTACCAAAAAGGAGAGCTCAAATGGAAAGTCGAAAATGGATCCTGCTATATATACCCATCAGAAAAGGTTGGAAATGGAAGACCATGTGTTACATCTGTATCTGATTGCCCTTCTAGTACAGAACATATAGTGTCTTCGAAATGCCATTCATATTCAATGATACTGTCAAGGTCAAATGAGGTAATCATAATCCATAAGAGTAATGAAATTGTATCTCTAATATAAAAAGTTTAATATTTTTTTAAGTCAGTATTATCCTATATCTTTTTACAGAGATACAAGAACCCTCACTGTGCAATTTGTAATGGTATAAACACGACCAAATTACGCTGCTGGTTCGGATACAAACACAGGACAATACCAAGAGTTTCCATGATCTTGAGTTATGACTGGAGTTTTCGTTCTTGTGATGTTCCAGTGACTGTATGGGATGGTTTACAGCAGAAATGTACTACAGTCAGCTGCCCAATTGGAAGTACCTGTGATACCAACAGATGCAATAAGAGTGATGTATCTTGCAACAATATCAAAGAGCAAATAAGTCAGAAAATTGAGGGCTATATAACACTTGTGTGTATGTCGACTTCTGTAATCTGCCTGTTATTGCACTTGTTCATATCAGTAATTTTACCCATTCCAAAGACCCTACCAGCCAAAGTCCTTAATTCCCTTGCTATTTCTTTGATAATTGCACAGTTTTTTTTCTTGTGTGGAATATTTGAAGTATCATATAACACTTGCCGAGGTATTGCCATTATAACACAGTTTTCTTATTTGGCTTCATTTTTTTGGATGAATGTAATGAGTATAGATATTTGTAAAACATTCTCTAATGTATCATTAAAAAATAGTTCATTAAAGAGTCACACAAAGTACTCTTTCTATGCCTGGGGAGCACCAATGTTAGTTACAGTGTTTTCAGTCACTGCTGAACTGACTGACTTACTTCCAGTAGAATATCGGCCTTTCTATGCTGCAAGATCAAATGTATGTTGGTTTGGAAACAGTTTGGGTTTGGCTATTTTCTTTTATTTTCCTGTTTTCTTTCTCCTAGTACAGAACTTCATACTGTTTACAATTACTGTTTGTTGGTTGCAAAAACACCACAACTCTTCGGAAAAGCTTAAAACTTCAGGTAGAAAGGAATATAATAGACTATGGTTGTATATCAAACTTTCAACTATAATGGGAACAACATGGACATTTGGTTTATTGGCAACAATAACTCACATGCCCGGTTATCGATATTTATTCACTATGTTGAATAGTCTCCAAGGAGCTTTTATATTCATCATGTTTGATTTAAAAACAGATATTTTACCTACACTTTTAAAAAAGATTGGGTTTACAAATTTTGGAAGAAAATCTTCCAGCCAACAGCAAAACGATAGAACAAACTCCAGCCTATTGAGCTCATCAAGTAAACAGGCAAAATGCCAAGCGGACAAGAGTGACAATCTACCTTAGCATGTTTTACCTATTCTGAGATAATTTGTAGGTACGATATCAACAAGAATAATCTTGTTATGTATAAACCATTTTTAAAATGGACTTTAGTTCCTTAGATCTGGGTTTAAGATGAGTCTGACAGCTTACTGAGTTTCAGAGAGAGTAGGAGCTATGACTTAATAAATAATATTATCTAAAGTATGAAAGGTTTATGATCATGATTATTAAGCTTTGACAAAAATAAAATGGCAGTTAGTATAAAAACTAATATTTAAGACAACTTGTATCCTACTACAGGTTGGAACTAAGTGAGACAAATATAAATTTAAAATTCAGAGAATGAAGCTGAATGTATATTCAATATACATATGAGTATATATAAGTGTCATGTAGTGAGATTAAAGAGCACATCACATGAACATAGGCATATTAGGCGCTTTGTTTTTTTTAGTATGCTAATGATTATACTATATAGTAAATGAATATTATATTGATAGTAAAGTATATATTTATTTTTTGATTATTTAACAAACCTTTATTCATTATCGAAGTATTTTAGCATTATAAAGGAAAATTAATATTTTGAGAAAGAATAATCCAGAATATTCATCTCTCACTAATATTAAGTGATTAATTAAGGATTTATGTACATTGTTGTGAACTCTTGAATTTTAATTCACTCAGTAACTAACCTCATTATTCTTTATTGACAGGAACTCTGTCTAAGTGATTTTGAATAAACTCTGTAACAGTTTTTTCATTCTCCTGGAAAGTGATTATTTTCACATTCGATACTTTGCAGTTGTGTTGATGATAAGCTTAATTATGATCTATGATAATTAAATTTAATAGTATTGATGATATGCTTTATTATAATCCATGGTAATTAAATTTGGTAGTGTTTAAAAAAAAAATTTGTGTTTGCCATTAAATTTGACTCAACCTGAATCTTTTGACAATTAGAAAATTTTCCTTGTCCCTTAAAAAAACATTTTTTTTTTCTGTCAGTATGTTGTAAATAAAGAAATTATGACATAAAGAAAATTGGCTAATATTGAGCCTTGAGGGACTCCTGCTAAAATATGTTTGATGGATTAGATATCTATCCAAGCACTGCAGAAAAGAGAAAATGTGGACTAAAAGTGAATATTCAAGATAAGGCTGAAAATTCGTGGTAGTAATAGTTTGAATATGCTTAATAGCATTGGTACCACACAGGAGAAAATTAGGATTGATGAATTAAGTGCCACTTCTATTGAGATTATTTTATTTGAAAACTAGTTTTGAATGCTAAACATTCTCTCCAGTTCTAAAACATACAAAATTTTTTTTTTTTTTTTTTTTCAACACATCGGTACCATGTTACATAGATTATATATACTAAAGTTTTTTTAAAAAGATAAGACAAGAAATTAAGCATAGACACTCACCTTCGAGGTAACTAAAACACTGAATTTGTGAGAAGTAAAAGGGGGGGGGGCAGGTAGGTTAAGTTTTAGATTTACAATGGGGTTTCCCTTATGACTCATTGGGTTTTTCTGTTCCTATGGGGTAACCTCTAGTTACCTCGAAGGTGAGTGCCTATGCTTGATTTCTTGTCTTATCTTTTTAAAAAACTTTAGTATATATAATCTATGTAACATAGTACTGATGTGTTGAAAAAAAAAAAAAAAAAAAATTGTATGTTTTAGAACTGAAGATGAATCTTTAGCATTTGAAACTAGTTTTCAAATAAAATAATCTCAATAGAAGTGGCACTTAATTTATCAATCCTAATTGTATTGATCCTTCTCTATCATCATGCGTACCTCAAGTGTTTAAGAGAAAAATTTGTATTTGTCTTTGCTTGCTTGAGAATCATCATAATCTCAGAACGATCCCAATGCAGACGAAATTTTGTTGCTCTGAGAATGGTGTTTGTTTTAAAGGTTAGTAAAAGAAAACAAGATTTTCTCAGAAGTTTCTGCAGCAGCTTAGGGTGATAAGATAAGACCCAGGAGTTTTTAATTTTTGTATTTGTTTCTTTTAATGTCGTACTTAAGTAGGAAGGAATGGAAGGAGTGATGTCAATAGGGGTGAGACTAGGTTTGTCTGTAAATATTGCTCATGCAATCGAAAGATAATCTGCAAAAATTTCAAACTCTGAAGTCAATCGGTCTATTTGCCATTTTTCATGGGCTTATCTCTTAGCTTTAATAAGATCCAAGATATATTATGGTTATCAAGGCAAGGTAATGGTTTCTTTTTATCTTCTAACACAGAAAGGCCATGTGGCTTCCTCCACAGATGTGAATGAACACTTTAACTGTCTCTTCAAAAATTTTTATCAGTTTTGAGAGAAATTGGGAGGGAGAGTTTATAATTGAGTTGCTTATTGAATAGGTCCCATTCCATTAGGCCACTGCAATGTGGTGGCCTCAATTCTTTAACAAATGTTTTGGCATCCAAAATCAAATCTACTGGGAAATGTCAAATGGCTAAGGATTGCATCATTAATTCTAGATTTTGGTAAGTTGGTAAGTAAGCTTAATGACAGCCAATGCACAACAGATTTAAGGTCGCTGCCTGCTGGAGCACACAGTACTCCAATACTGATGACATAGTTCCATTCAAGTAATCACATAGATTTTTTTTCTTTTTAGTTTCATAAATGATTTAATATATAAATATATGGTATAGAATAAATACAATACAACTATTTAGAACAAAATATTTTAACTTAATAAGCCATACATTCTCAACTTTGTACAACTCAATACAGATTGAATAACTTCGTATTACATATGATATATTTCCATGTTTCCATCATTACTTAACTAATACTAAGTACTAAAAAAATAAGTACTTATGTCTCTCTCGTAACAGTCGTAATATACATACAAAGATATGTCTAGAAAGAAATGGACATTATTTCTTCATAATGGGGAAAATACAACTAAATTAAAATAAATAAACTATGTACAAATGTAAGTATATTAAATAAATAAACATATATACATACACACTCATATATAAATGTGTGTTTTTAAGAAATAAGTGATTAATGTGTTCAACATATTTTTTTAATGATTAAGTTTTGGTGTGAAATTATTTTCTTTCCATTAAAAAAAAAAAAAAAAAAAAAAAAAAAAAAAGGCATAGTAAAAATCTTGAAAATCAGATTTAAACTTATTACATAACAAAAATAAATAAATACAACATGCAGGCTCCTGTTGCTATTGTTTTTGTATTTTAATAATGTTGAATACCTTTTGAATAATTAACATTATGAAAATGTAACATCCTGTAATTATTTTTTTTTTAAAGCATCAAAATACAATTAAACTGGCACGAAATAATAAAGTGGAGGCGAAATAGTAGTAATTAAACAGAAGAGGGAATGCTATTCTTCAATAGTCAAAAGAATCATTATTCACAATTAACATCATTATCTATATTAATATAAAACAAGGTACACATTTACATAAAAAATTCTTTATCAATAGAGGATATGATCAGTCTTGTTTGGCCCTTAGTTTTTCACTTGAAACTTCCATACTTTGCAACCACAGATCAAGATCTTTAGGTTTTTCTGGTTTAGGCCCAGCATTTAATGATTTCATAACATCTTCTACATTAGTTTTTATCATTGTCTGTTTGCTTAAAACTATTGCACGGATAAATCCATCATTAGTGATAAACTTCTGCTCAACATAGATGCTTTTTTCATCCCAGTAAATAAGCTATAATTTATTTATAATAAAGTTTTAATGATTAGACAGTAATGACAATTTAGACAGATATAAATATTAGTGATATAGGGAATAGATGTATATGTAAAATAAAACTCAAAATATTAATTTAAAAAAAAAAAAAAACCAAATCATTTAAGATAAGTGTGATTCTGAGTAGAAGATTTTTAGAAGATAGTTACAGATTTTTAGAGAAAAGCTAATAAATTTATTGTTAATGCTGTACATCATCACATCATTGTGAACTCATAAATTTATCTTTTTTTTTTTTCAAAAGTTTTACTTATATATTTCAATACTAGATTTGAGGTTTTGAGATTGATTTGATTTAACCATTTGCACTCATTTGCCAGTTATAATTTGGCAAGATAAAAATGCAATTCCACACAGATTATAAGTTCCACTTGTCTGACACAGGACTCATAAGCCGGGTACAGACCGGCATTATCTTTTTCAAGATCCTCTCTTAAAGATAATATTGTTTTATTGATTTTTTAAAAAATTGTTTGTGTTTGTATTATATTATTGTACTTCAAGTAATAAAAATTTTTTAAAAACATTTTATAAATATTATTTATGCCTTTTAAAAAAATATTGAGTATCATGCTACAGAAAAGTGTAAAAAACAATCTGAGGGAGGAAAATAGTACCAGCCACCTGAGTGAAAGCCACGAAAATAATTACTGGCTCATACCCGGCATATGAGTTCTCTGCCAGGCATTGGGTTCGTGGCTTTGGAGTGCAAAGGGTTAAGGTATCTTTTAAACCAATCAAACAGATCATCCAATAAACAAGTCTCAACATTGAATAGGATAAATTCTGAAAAGTAAATATTGGTAGTGGAAATGACCTTACTTCTTCACAAACATTGTAAATATTTTAAGAATCGATGCTGCATATTTAAGGATTTTTACTGCATATTAATCCGGGCTCTGCTTATGACTAAAATTGACAACTATTAAATAATTTTAAATATACCTGAGTAACTATTTTGTAAAAAGTGAAAAGTGGAATAACTCTTCGATATCTGATATTAGTAGCAGCTTGGAGCGCATCACTATGTCTTTTCACCATTTCATCATATAATCCCGTCCTGTCATAAAAGTGAAAACGTGCAAAATCAAGATCTCTAACAAATCTAGCATTATTCATATGCTTGAAAACAAGGTCTAAATCTTGAGTGAAACAGAGTCCTGGAACAATAATGATGGCAATATTTACATATCAGAAAATTAATCAATATCAACAGAAGAAATCAATTACAAAATTAAAAGAAAAGGAAAATTTTAAATAAAATAAAAACTAATATGGTTTTTAAGATGATCCTGACCAGATTGTTAACTGCAAAATCTATCAAGTAGAATCAAAATCATTAGTGATTATTGTAACTTTAAAAAATTAAAAAGATTCTATTGATAAATATTTGAGATACAACTTTTAAAACATACATGGTCTTCAAGCCAACATTTCCAAAATGTGGAATGAAGCAATTTGGTAATCACTGAATCATAACCTTTTAATATCAATAGAAATATCACAAGATTATAAGATGTATAAAACAAAAAAAACTATTTATTACTATAACTAGTTATTTTTGTATCTATTTCAAGAGCTGTCAGCTCAGACTGAAACGCTTATAGTAAATTATAATAGTATATACACATATATGTAATACAAATATTTTAAAACAATCTTACAACTACTTTTTAAAACCTATAATCAGTTCTGCTGTTTTAGCTCTCTGAACAATCATGTTATAATAGAATATGTCTCCCTATGATTTTTATCCAAAAATAATTATAAATATAACTCCTTACCATGAACAACTGTAGGATCAGTAACTTTTATTTTTTTCTCCAACAACCTCCCTAACAATACTACAGATATAATTCTAACGTAATACAGAACATCAAAAAATAATAAAAGAACAGCAAAAAACAAACTGACGAGAAACATTTTACGTTTATTTTTTAATCCAGTTTCTTTAACAAGTTAAACACTGATATCTCAACAAGCAGTAGAACACCGCCAGTTTATCCTGAAGACGAGCTTCGAATGCCAAGGGAATTGTTAAGTGGGGGTAGTGACTCCGCTGTTTTGGAGCTACAGGTTGATGTCACCGGTTTTGAGGACAATTAGTTATACTGAATCAACAAATTTATTCTTTAAGGGCTGTAATCCTTAGAGAGAAAATTATTGATATGAAGAGTTATACTGTACTAATTAGTATGGCAATTTTTAAGAAGTAGTCATTATCAAAATATAACTTTAAAGAGGTGTGATATTTATTGGAAGTTTTAAGCGGTGATTAAGCTGATAACTGAGCGAAAAATATATCTTTTTACATTTGTAAGATACAGAATCGTATACATAGTGACGACCTTTTGTTAATTTTGTAATGATTTTAAATTGTTATCCCAGGAAAGGTTCAATAATCCCTAATGAAAAACATTTAGAACAGTTGATTAAAAAAAAAAAAAAAATGCAATTTGATGGGGGGAAACTAGCATTGGATTGGGCACCTGCTTTAGAGTAGATTTGACTTGTATCGATTGTATTAAAAAATACATACAACAATAAAAGAAAGAAAATGGTGCTTCAACCATCATCCTTTTTTATAAGAATTTTGGTTTAAATTTTGGATTAATTTAATCTCTTCACCGAGAAACCAATTTATAGACATTTGAAACGTCTTTATAAAATGGTTAGAAAAATCAATTTCCGACCGTATATGTCATTAAAATACCGTTATAAAATTAATGAATAAGTAACATGAGAGGGAAAAACAACCAATTGGTCTATTATTACTGGAATCGATGTTTTTGTATAATCTAACTTTACATGATGTTAGGAGCCCATTTGTTAATTTTTTTGTTTAATAAGATCTCATAGCTATCAAGTCAATATAATATATATATTGGATAACTCTTACAAAGATATTTCATGCATCACTTTTCATAAATCATAAACATAATTATGAAACAAAATCTCAAAGCGAATATCATAGCCAAGAGCTGACCTTGAACGTTAATCAATGTTTTATGACAGCTTATTTTTTCTTTTTTATGAAACACATTATCTGTAATTATTATTAACATTGTAGGTACTTACGAATTGTGTATTTATAAGTGAAGTGTAATTTGGTTAATTATACTTAATTATGAGGATGATTCATTAAAACCACTATAGTTTATCTATCTGACAAGGGGACGTTTGCAGTTTCACAGATTTGAATGCCGATTTGTTTGTGGGTAGCAGGGACCTATAATAGTGCAAAACTAGAGTTATAGCCGCCAATGGGCATTAGGAGCCGAGAAAAAAATTCAAATCACGTATTATTTTTTTTCTCAACTCTCAGTCAAGATAGAGAAATGGTTCTTTCACGTCAAATTGCAATTATGTATGCTTTTTGATATAAAAATACTTCTGTTACGCTCCAGACACCACCCGGCTTTAGGGTGCTCAAAAACTCCAAAACATTGACAAAATTCCAAAGGAATCCGCTGTAAATCAGTGGAAACTTTTTTTCATGAACAACTGACCTCAAATCTGGATTTAACGCACCATAAAACCCATATATGTGAAATTTTATCAAAATCAAAAAATATTGATTTTTTTACTCCTTTCGAGGAGGTTAAAATTTTGAAGTTGAGATTTCATCAACAATTTCTAAAGGCCATAACAACTGCTTTCTTCAACTGATTACAATAGTAATAGAATCAAAATAATCAGCATACATTCTGTTTTTTATCCATGCATTAAACATTGGGTTTACTCCAAATTTTAGTGGACAAACACTGATGTGAATAAAAAAATCCGAATCAGGCTAAACCATGCAGTTTTATGGCTTCTAGATGGCCTTGAAATTTGGATTTATTTGGTAGCGAAATGTGTGAGATAGCGGAAATTATTTACTTTATATGGGATAATGAAGTGTCGACGATAAGAGGGAGGGCTCCGGCGCATAATATAACTCATTTACCGGGGTCACTAAATGAAGCAAAAGCATTGCATCCAAACCAGATCAATCCTTTAACAGTTTGGCAACTTCTAATGTCTGATTGTATAATTGAAAAAATCGTGCAATATACTAATATTGCTTTGGCTGATTATAGGAGTAAGTTTCGAGACCCAAATCGAACTGACCTACGATATGTTGATCTACTAGAGTTGAAAGCCTATCTGGGCCTATTGCTACTTAGCAGCATTTCAAAATCCGGTAGGGAGGCGATGAGCTCTTTATTTGCTCTTGATGGACTTGGACGGGACATTTTTCGATGCAACATGTCAATGAAAAGGTTTTTTTTATTGACAGTATGAATTAGGTTTGATGAACGGTGTACCCGTGAGGAAAGAAAAGCAAAAGATCCTACAGCAGGTATAAATGAAGTATGGTCTGAATTCATTACCAAATCACAACGTTTATACAGCATTGACCAAAATGCACTTGTAAATGAAATGCTGGAGCCTTTTAGAGGTAGGTGCAAATTTCGTGTTTATATGCCTAACAAACCGGCAAAATATGGTTTAAAAGTTTTATATCTTACTGATGCACGTAACTCCTATCTATACAATGGATATTTGTATGGACGCAAAAATTCTGATAGCATTGGCTTATCACAAGAAGAAGAAAAACTTGGAATCCCAACACAATCTGTAATCCGCCATGCTTAGCCCTTAAAAAAACCAACAGAAATATCACATGCGACAATTGGTTCATGTCGATGGAGCTTCTCGAGGAAATGAAAAAAAAAAAGGGGGTTAACTGTTCTTGGTACCCTTAGAGCCAATAAAAAAGAAATTCCCAAAGAATTTTTAGCGGACAGAAGAAGAGAACCTGTTAGTAGTATTTTTGGTTTTACAAATAGTGCTACAATTGTTTCCTACGTTCCTAAAAAAAACAGGGCCGCCATTCTTCTGAGCTCTTGCCATCATGACAATAAATGTGATGAGGTTTCAGGAAACCCTGATATGATAATAGATTATAATTCCTTCAAAGGACGAGCAGACACACTAGATAAAAAGTGCGCCATCTATTCATGTAATAGACGAATCCGACGATGGACCTTCGCCTTATTTTTTTCCTTGTTGGGTATAAGTGCAAATAATGCTTTTATATTAATAGACAGAAAAGAAAGGGTCCCAATGAATAGGTTTTATTTCCTAAAGACCTTTGGAACATCCCAGTTAGAAGGACTAATGTCAAGACCAGCGGAGAACCCTAGAATTCCCAAAGACATAAGATTCAAAACTCAAAATATATTAGAGAAAAGGAGTAATGAAGAAAATGAAAATCTGAATGAGGCTGTTATGAAGAATAAGAAGAGATGTTATATTTGTCCAAGGACTAAAGACAGGAAAACATCCATGGTCTGTATAAATTTTAATAAACATTTTTGCAATCAATGTCCAGCTCTGCTGTTTAAAAACCGGTTCTGGATTTGTACGTGCACATTTCTTAGGAAATCCATTTTTTTTTGTTTTATCTATATTTTCTATTTTTATATACTTTGAGCAATAAGATATCACCTTTTTTTCTCTAATTTATTAAGGTTTTGTTTATATTTTTTATGAAATTATGAAAATGTTGAATAAAAAGTGAATAAAATGTATTTGTCAATATCAGTTGTTAAACATTTTTTTATAAAAACCTTTTTACATTAGTATTATAGAAAGATAGCTAAAATATAATATATTAAAAGGTTGAGGGCTTGGAACAATTTTTAAACAAATAAATAAAAAAAAACATGACCCCACCTCACTAGTAGTGTCTGTGAATTCTACCTCACCATTTAAAGGTTAAAAAGCATACATAATTGCAATTAAACGTGAAAGAATCATTTCTCTATCTTGACTGAGAGCTGAGAAAAAATTAATACGTGATTTGCATATTTTATTTTTTTTCTGGGCTCCTAATGCCCATTGGCTGCTACAACTCTAGTTTTGCACTATTGTAGGTCCCTACTACACAAATCGGCATTCAAAATTGTGAGTTACAACTGCAAACATCCCCTTGTGAGATAGTTGTGATCATCATTCTGTGTTTGCGAAATAAGGCATGATCAGACAACCTTTTTAATTTTCCCTAAAACTATTCTTTTAAAAAAATAATTACATATTTATGAAATCTTATCTTTTTCTATGAGAATTAATTTAACACGACATTTAATTATTACGACTTGCACTCTGCAGTGGAATTCATTAATGTTGATTAAGAATTAATGTAGTCGGTAATTGGAGATTTCTTTCCAAACACTTGAAAATGGGTATTCAATCAAATATATATCATACATTTTATCAACATTTTAAAATAATGCTGACCAATATAAACAGTACATTTTATTTTTTTAAAAAGTACAAATTGTTATAACATATATAACATTTTCTGTATTAATTAGGTTTATATTATTTATATCTATGATGGCAGTGCAAAATCTGGGACTAGTAATTTCTCAATAGTACTTCAGTAAACGTTCTATATTAGAATGTTCCCTTATTTCAAACGACTCGTATGATTATCAGGAATCGAGTGGAAAGCAAGTTGGGAAATTACTAGTGGATTTGAGTGGGTAAGGAGCTCATCATGAAATGATTGGCATATGTTTTGGGACAAATCAGCGGCTTATGGGACACTAAAATCAGTATGGACAAATTTATTTGTGACTTAACAAGGAGCATTTAGGATTTCGAATTGTCAGCGCTGGATATGAGAAGACATGGCAGGTTTAGTGCCCAGCTACCGGAGTTCAATTCCATATGTCCAAATTTTATTTATTTATTTATTTATTTTACAAGCATCTACCCTAGAGGGTCATTAGCAACAACAAATATATGTGTTTTTTAACATTCAGTTAATTCAAACATTATTGGTATTAAAAGTAAGCATAATTATACAAAGTTATAAACATTGGATATTTTCAAAAATTTAAATAAACTTTGCACAGACGTTTCACTGTCACCAAGAGCGATGTCCATCCGGTTGGCCATTCCGCAATCTTTCCTTACATCCTTGTATTCCTCGCAGTCCATTAAGATGTGCTCCACGGTCATGGGTACATTGCAGATCCTGCAGGTCGGTGGATAGAGTCCCTTTAGAAGATACGTGTGCGTTATGGCTGTGTGTCCCATTCGTATCCTTGCCAAGACAGCTTCTTCGCGGCGATTTCTCCTTTCTGATGTTCTCCATACGTCAGGACTACTTTTAATTTTGCCTAATTTTTCAGCTGTTTTGTTCCACTCTGTAATCCATGATTCATATATTCTTTTTTTTATATGAATACGCCAATCCGATGCAGTCGTTTTATTGATGTATATGACGTCTGAATTGGGTTTCAATCTTGCAGCATTTGCAGCTTGGTCTGCTTCTTCGTTTCTTCCGATGCCCAGATGAGAAGGAACCCAAAGAAATCTTACCACTTTGCCTGAACGTAGACATTCCTTCTCAAGAAGTTGGATTTTCATCACCAAAACGTCTTTTGAGTTTCTGTTTTCCAGTGATTTCAGTGAGCTTAATGAATCGGATACAATCAGATGATATTTGCATTGACTATTCATTATGAATGTCAACGATTTCCAGATTGAATAGAGCTCACCGGTGTATGCACTATTCGATTCTGGTAGAAGAAATTTGTAACAAACAGAGCCCATAATAATGGCACATCCAACTTCAGAGCTGGATTTTGAAGCATCGGTAAACCAAAAACAGTAGTTGAAGTACACTTCTTTTCGTTCATTAAACATTTTTTGGTAAATGTGATGAGGAGTCGTGGGTTTTGAAAAAAAATGATAGACTGTAATCAATCGTACTTTCTGTTTGTATCCAGTTAGGTATTGGATTGCCTGGGAATTTAAAATATTTAGGGAAAGATAATTGTAAATCATTTGCCCATATTTTGCATCTACAATGGAAACATTTGCAGGATCGTCTATGCTCTTCATTCAAAATCGTATGTGTTGTAGGATCGTAAGCGAGGAGGTGTTTTTTTGACATAATTTGGCCGAAGTATGCTAAACTCAAATATTTTCTCCTTAATTCTAAAGATGGCTCACCACTCTCTATGTACAAACTTTGGGCAGGTGTGGTTCTGAATGCACCAATACAAAGACGAAGTCCCTGATTATGAATAGTATCTAGTGATTTCAGTGTTGAAACACTAGCAGAACTGTAGGCAACAGCTCCATAATCAATGATAGGCCTGATCAAAGTACGGTACATCATTAATAAAGTTCGTCGATCTGATCCCCACTGAGTGCTGGACAGAACTTTTAATAAATTTAGCCCTTTCTGGCATTTTGCTTTTATTTGACGAATATGTTCAGACCATGTTAGCTTTTTATCGAAGTAGATTCCTAGGAATTTGAAAACTTCTTCAAACATAATAGGTTGTTGAAACAAACTTAATGACGGGTGCGTTTGGCATTTTCTCCTTTTACAAAAATGGATGGCCACCGTTTTGGAACTTGAAAAGTTGAAACCAGTATTTTTAGACCATGATTCGAGATTCCCTAGAGTTGTTCTTAATTTCCACTCGATATATTCTATTGACTTGCTTCTTATATAAATAGCAAAGTCGTCAGCAAACAAAGAACAATTTACTTCTGCAGGCGTTGTATTTACAATGCTATTTATGGCTATTAAAAATAATGTTACGCTTAGCGCAGATCCTTGGGGCGTTCCATTTTCCTGATGGAATGATTGAGAAAGGTTAGATCCAACCTTAACTTGAAACGACCTATCTTTAAGAAAATTGTTAATAAATGTCAATAGCTGCCCTGAGAGACCGAGTTTGGATAGTGTACTGACAACATTATAGCGCCACATCATGTCATATGCTTTTGTGATATCTATGAAGACAGCTACCAGGTGTTCTTTGTTTGAAAAAGCCCTTTGAATTTCGTTTTCAAGCTTCGTGATTTGGTCGATAGCAGAGCGGTGTTTTCTGAATCCACACTGGGAAGTTGAAATGAATTTTTTTGAGTCCAAGAAATAAATTAGTCTATTATTAACCATCTTTTCGAGAAGTTTAGAAACACAAGAAAGTAGTGAAATAGGCCTATAGTTATCGATGTTTATATCTTTTGTAGTTTTCCTGATTGGAATAACGATGGCCTTCCTCCAGGCTTCGGGAAACATCCCTGTCGTCCAGATTTCATTATAAATTGAAAGGAGAAATGAATGTGCAATTGACGGTAGTTTCTTCAAAAAAATATATGGGATCTGATCGGGGCCTGCAGTAGATTTATCTTTGCATGTGTTTAAGATAAAATTCATTTCAGCTAGAGTAAATGGCTGATTAAAAATTTCTGAGCCATGTGTATGAAATTCAATCGAGCTTTTTTCTTGTTCACATTTATGCTGCAGAAAATCGATGTTATAATTATCAGTTTTCGACATAGTAGAAAAGTGATTTCCAAAATGCTCAACTATTTTACCAGGGTCAGTTATGATTTGATTATCTACTGAAACCGAAGAAACAAAGTCAAGTTTTTTGGATCCTTGGATGGCATTAACTTTTTTCCATACTTCTGTTATGGTAGTATTATTGTTGATAGAATTGACGTAAGTCATCCATGAATTTTTTTTGCTGGCCCTCAATATCTTGTTAGCATTGATCTCATTTTTTTAAATTCAATTAAATCTTCCAGCGATCTTGTTTTTTTGTATCGGTTCAGTGTTTTTTTTTTATTCATAATTGCGATCCGGCAGTCTTCATTCCACCAAGGAACTAGACGTCTGTCATTATAAATTACTTTGTGTGGAATATTCAGTTTTGCTGACTCTATGACACTTTGGTTGAAGAAAGTAATTTTGTTCTCCAGATTGACATATGATTCTTTTTTCATTACCATTTCTGATTCTATCAACAATGAAAACTTTTCCCAATTCGCTCTTTTAATTGACCATCTCGGAACTCTATGTAATGTAGCATTTGAAATATCATAAAATTTAACAGTCACAGGAAAATGATCACTTCCATACAAGGTGTCCTTTACGCTCCACTGAACTTTATGTAAAAGTTTAACGTCTATGAATGATAAGTCGATTGCGGAAAAGGATCCATTAGCACAAAAATGAGTAGGGGAACCGTCATTAAGTAGAATTAAAAAATATTGAGATCTAAAAATTTCTCTATTCTCTTCCTCTATTCTTGTAGTCTGATAAAGTTGAACCCCACAATTTATTGTGACCATTCATATCTCCGACCATGATTAGAGGTCTTGGGAGTTGGTCAACTAAAGTTTGGAGATCATTGGCAGTGAAGTCTCGGTTTGGAGGTATATAGATATTGCAGACTGTGATAGGTTCAGGTTTGTATAATTTTATAGCAACAACTTCTAAGGATGAGTCAATATTAATCCGTTCAGAATATACTTCTTTTTTTACCATAATCGCTACTCCTCCCCAGGCAGATCTGCAATCATTTCTGTCTTTTCGGTAGATGTGAAATTTTTTTAAATTAACAGCTTGTGATTTTAAAAAATGTGTCTCTTGTAAACAGCAGCATATGGGATTTTCTTCAGCTAAAAGTAATTTGAAGTGCTCGTAATGTTTGTAAAATCCGTTACAATTCCACTGTAATATGATTGGGTTTTTTGTTGTAGTCATTTTATTAAAGTAATGAAAAGTTGTTAGTCAGTTCCTAGTTGTCGGTGCTGTCGTCTGTATTTAATGTATTTTCTGTAGAGTCCCACTTTCTTTTTAATATCTTGGATATCCTTAATTTGGATCGTCTGTCAGTTGTGTGTTTCTTTGCTTCGGCAAGCATGTCTTTTAAGCCCTCTTTGTTGTTCGTGAACTCGTGAACTAGTTCGCTGAAGTTTTTAGTTTCAGACGACATTTGAATGAATTTCACCATTTCATCAAAAGAAATGGGATATTTATGTAAATTATCTTCTATTAACTGTCTAGCATTTTCGAAGTTGGTTTCAGTATTGATATTGGTCTTTTTCAGTTTTTTTGACTTATTCCGAGAAGGTTGAGGTGCTGGTATTGGTGGGAAATCTTGTAAATTAATGGTATTTTCAAACTCATCCGGAGAATCTAGAGATAAACTTAATTCTATATTGGATAAAGTAGAAGCAGGAGGACTTGAGTAACATCGTTTAGTGCCAGAAACCGCCACGGGTAACGCTGCTAAATTATTGCTCGAATTAACAGCTGATTCGGCACCGGAACTATCTACAGTGATATTGTTTGACTCATCACCATGGCTACGTGATACTTGGTTTAAAGGCTCTATTCCGTTACTGTCTTCTAGTGACTCTATTTTCAAAGGGTCTCCATGACAACCTCCTATGGTCGTTGGAGCCTTATTAACCATATGATTTGGTGTGTCTAATATTGAAGAATTTGTTATTGTTTCACAATTATTTTTAACATCTTGATCAAAATGTATTAATAGGTTTTCTTTCCCGTTAGATGCCTCCTGAATATTGTTATCATTATCGCACTCAGGGCAATCTGTAGATATATGACCCGGTTGTTTACAAATAAAACAAGTGACAATGTCTTCACTGAAAAAAATTCGATATGATACATTGTCATGTTTTATGAGTAAAGACGTTGGAAGTTTATTCAAATCTTCGGGTGGAATATACACTTGCCGTCTAAAACTTAGAACGTGCGCCAGCCTTGGGTCTTGGTAACCCGCTCTTAGAAAATGCATGGGAGAGACTAATTTAATACCTAGGCTTCTGAGTTCATTTTCTATTGCTTCGTGTGGAATTGAAGGGCAAGCATTAGAAATTATTATACGTTTGGCTGGGTTAATTAGACGTTTTATAATTATTTGTTTGTTGTCGATGGTTATCGATTGATGTTTTTTTAGGAGGTTATCGATTGCTTCCTTATTGCTAAAATGGATACAAAATCTTGAATTGGATATTCTAGAGGTGTATCTTATGAATTTTGGGTCTATTAATTCTGCGATTTTGAGAACATATTCTTTTTGTTTTATGCCTGGTAATGTATGTAAAATAATAGCATTTTCTCGTTTTGAAAAACGGTCTGAAGCGGTGGCTTTAGCATATGTGGTTTCAGTTGCGTTGAGGTTAGACTGGGTTTTCGAGTAATTACTGCTTTGGATTAGTTCCATTTCTTTCTGTTTTTGATTTGTTGGTTTCAAAACATTCTGAGACATTTTTGAGGTATTAAGAACTGTTGCCATATTGTTCCAGAGCCAAAGCTCTGTACGCCTGTAAAAGGCGTTAAATAAATTGACTGACTATATATATCACTTTTTTTTTAATAATGGTACACGCGTACTAATATTGTTCAATGAGCACAAAATAAAGTCAATAAATGCATAAATAGCACTCGAAATATATAAATCTTTGGGACTGACCTGAAGCGTGTCTTCTTCACATGGAGCCCAAACAGCTGATCTCGTCCAAATTTTAATTACTGTCATGTAAATGTGTCTTTTGTAATTGATTGGGAAACTTAAAAAAACTTAGAATGTGTTGTTTAGTAAATTTTGAAGTGGATATAAGCAGTTTCTTGTCGATTTAATGTTGTAACGTATGTAGATTCCTAATAAGACGTTTGTCCACATGGGTTGCTAGGTAACGGATATGTTCAACAGGAATTTGTAGAATATTATGTAAGAATACTGTAGGACAGTTTAATATTTACGATAACCTGTGAATCTACAATGTATAAATTAAATCAGATGAGGAAAAAAAAAATATGATTGTCGTATTATATTTACCTGAAGGAGTTTTATAACTAAGGGATAAATTATGTATATGTCAGGTTTGTAAAAAATTTTTATATTTAGTAAAATAGATGATATAAATTGTCTAACAATTTATATCAAGCTGAATTTTGCTAAGTATCTAGAAAAACTACGTCTTAAGATCTATTTTAGATAAAACTGATCCATGATGTAAAACCATTTAACAGACGATTTATCCTGGAAGATACACGTATTTAATGCCTTTTGCTCAATAAATTAATTAATACGTGCTTAATTTCCGACGCATTATCGTCTGATATCCTTTATTTAACCTTGAATTTCATAATACGTGAGTGGAAGTTAGCGTGGCTATAGCTATTCAAAGGAAAAAAAGAAACGTGTTCAAAAATTCCCAAGCTGCCCGTTAAAGGGTTAAATCTCTCTCCCTAATAAAATATATAAAAAAAAAAAGCTTGTAAGAATTACTGGTATGAAAAAAAAAATCTACAGTTCAAGTGTAGTAGAAAATGTATATTGTGTTTCTAAAAAAATGACTACATAAAAAAAAAAAAATTGAAATAAATTAACGTGAAAACACGAAATTTTTAATCTTTTACGAGTAGATGATCACAATTTGGTGTTAAAAAATCACGTTATAAAATTAAATTGAAAGGTCAAGAGGATGCAGATAAATAAAATATTGTAAGTTTGTTATTGGTAGGGTTTTTTGAGAAACCAGCCTAATATAAGAAATTCAAATTTCCGAGTTTTGAGCCTTCTATAGAATTTAAAGGATTGGAAGTAGGAAATATTAAAAATATAACAGTTAACATGTTAATCCATGGAGGTAAAACAGTTTTTTCCAAAAATGTTACTTTTCCCCTTTATCCACTTGACCTTTAATTAAATTGTAAGAAAACAAATTATAAAGTAATATTATTAATTATTAATAATATTTCTAGTATTACATTTCCGCTTCAAGGTCACACCAGAGTCTGGTGAATCAATATTAATATTAATGATTGTATAATATTATGATTATTATAAATGGTTGTGCATACTGGTGTAAGTACATACCAATTCGAAAAATATTTATCATGTTTGATCCTTGATATAAACTGACACAATCCGGAGGGTCTGGGGTTGTCACTTCTGGGTTATAGGACAATGCGTGTACGATGATAAACACAAATCACAGGTGGCAATTTTTTTATTTCTTAAACTATGCATTGATATTTACAACTGTATACATTACATACAACAAGTAAATTTTAGGAAAATGATTACAATGACATGCCAATTATATGTAAAGAACTACTCACAATATGTGGTGATACTACACAATACAGTGAAGCTCCGATTATCCTGATTATATGGGGCTGAAACTGTTCCGGAAAAATACAGACATATTTCATGTTTAACTATTTATTTCACCGAATAATTAAGAATGTGGCTGTTTATAAAATTATATTCATGTAACAACAAAGTTTAGTTAGCGCATCGGAAATCGTGGATGTTCCGACTCAGAACTCATCCGCCAATTTTTTCCCCAGATTAGCCCTTCCTAAAACTTTCTACAATGGACAGTTTTTAGGACACAGTTAATGCAACAGGTTTTTTTTTTTACGTGCCATAACTTTTAAAGTTTATAAAGATGCAACTCTCGATAGAGGCTCAGAGTGGGCAAAACCCGTGTAGTATGGATGTGCTATCTTCCAACTGCTCGACAGCCCATTACTGGTCGCTGGCATCCTCTAACAACTTCCGCCAGTCTGCTCATCGTTGGGTCTTCCATCACTAATTTTTTAGAGATTGCACTCTCCGACATACGAGCAACATAGTTGGTCCACCTCAGTCTTCCCAGTCACATGAGTCTCACTATGTCCGACTCTTCCAGGAGCTTATATACTTCTTGATTAGTTCTTCTGAGGTATGCCTCTCCGACTCTCTTAGTTCCATAAATACACCGCAGAATTCTTCTTTCGAAGGCCAGTTGGCTTCGTTCGACCGATCGAGAGACCAACCATGGCTCCGAACCGTAGGTTAGTACTGGTCTCACCAGTGTCTTATACAGTCGTACCTTGGGAGTTCTTGAAATTTGCTTCTGAAGAATCTCCCCATACCATAGTAACATCGGTTGGCAATGAGTTTTCGCCTCTCGATTTCTCTTGATGTTTCACTATCTGCGGCTACAAGTGACCCCAAGTAGATGAACTCTTTCACTTGCTTAAAAGAATATCTTCCAAATTGAACATCATCTGCCGGGAGACTAAGTGTGATGGATGTGCTATGCTTCTAGAAATTCATTATGTACGTTTACTCAGAACTTGACTGTAATGAAGTGTGTGGGCTCCGCCCCTCTAATTCTGAGACTCAGTTCCGCTAGCTGCCGCTTCGTTAATAAGACGGGACCTACCACATTTTACGTTAACTCCGAACTACGGTCAAAAATGTCTGTTAATAAACTATTAAAAAAAACCATTGTAAGTAATAAAAAAATATATATATACATACATATTTATTTGGGATCTCCAATCGCTCCAATTTTAGCAGACATATACTTAGAGGATCTCCTAGATTCAGTTATCCCCAAAATCCCCTTCAACATCCCATTTCTATTCAAATATGTAGATGATATCCTTACTGCTATACCTACAGAAGACAATAAACATGAAATAATTTTAGCCGAATTTAATTAATTTTCAAATAGACTAAAGTTTACTATGGAATTTGAATACGATAATAATATACCGTTTTTAGACTTACTTGTAATTCGAAACCCTAATGGAATAATAGATACAGAATGGTGGAAAAAACCAATACATTCCGGAAGATATTTACATTATACTAGTCAATGCCCCAAAAGTTATAAAATAAACACCGCAAAAAATTTAATAAATCGGGCACTAAAGTTATCTACAGAAAAATATAAACAAACCGCGGAAAATAAAGTAGTAGACCTTCTTTTAATAAATGGATATCCACATAGACTCATCTGTAACTTACTCAAACCAACAAATACTCAACAGAAACCACAAGAAAATATGAATAAAAGATATTACACCATCCCATATATACAAACACTATCAGAAAGGCTCAGGAAAACACTCACAAATAACCATAAAACTGACTACACGGTCACATTCAAAAATACCTCCACCATTAATAAATTGTTTACCAAAACCAAAGATACGGATAAGTTAGAGTTACAGTCTATTATTGTTTATGAAATTCTGTGTGAAGATAGTTGTGGCAAGTCTTATTTTGGTACATCGGAACAATATCTTAAACGACGAGTGTATCAACATAAATACAGTTGCACGTCTATAAATAAAAAAACCCGAACAAACCTGACCAAACAGCTCTCACCACACATTACAGGCAAACAAAACATACTTTTAAATTTGATTTCCCCAAAATTATTCACTATGAACAAAATAATTTTAAAAGAAATGATAACAATAGAAAAATTTAAAAACCGCGCAATAAACAAAAAATCAGACGTTTTAAATCTTAACACCTGTTATTCCAACTTAATACATTCAGACCAATAATATACATTTACATTTATATACATCATACAAACCATTCTTCCATTTATTAGTACATTACACTGAAATATTTTTGTACCTGCATCTTTGGGAATACCCACACAGTCCTTTTAACTTAATTTTTAAGAAATAGGGTTTTTCCCCACTAACCCTTGTTAACTGTCTGTTTAAACTCACTCCCCTAGGTTAGTTGTGTACTAGAATTGTTAGTCTATTCATATCCACCAGTAACATTGTAAGTAGCTTCATACTCCTCTATATTCTGTAATTATATATATTTGTATTACCCTACTCATGTTGTTATATACCTACCTGTACTGTAGCTAACTTTATGTTTTGAAATAACTTGTATAACTTATATAATTTTATTGTAACCTGTTTTTTTTCACTGTAGGGCATGATTATGAGAACAATACAGTCGCGAAACGTCGCCAAAATAGTTGTTTTTTTATTTTTTATTTTATGACTGAACCTCAAGAACCTTACTAAACATAAATTTATCCATATATATATATATATATTTTCCTTCAAATCAATCCGGATAATTGTAGTTTCACTGTAGTTCTACATTAGAAGGTCTCTTGGCCATCTTCTTTTCAGACGCCTCCGAGAATTATCGGGAATGGAGTGTAAGGCAAGTTTGGAGACTTGTGTATGGAGTTTACTATGAAATAATAGGTATCTGGTTTGGGCCAAATCAGTAACATATGGAACTTAAGATCTGTATGTATAAGTTTATTTATTGGCATGATAAGGAGCATCGAGGATTTTGGGTTGTAAGTATTGGAGACAAGAAGAAATGAAAAGTTGAATGGAGCCCCAAAGCTCAAATATGTTCAAATGAGTCTATTCACTGTAATGTAAAAAGTCTTTTAATTTATTGGGAGCTTTGAACATTAGTCTACTACATGCTGGAATGGTCGGAAACGACGAGCAGTTTCTTGTTTTTTAAGTCTTTAATGAAAAATAAAATATTATAAGAGAGTGGACCGAAAAATAACCCTTGAATATTTTTATCTGTTCTGTTAAAAAGGCTATTTTGTTTGGCCTTCTTTTTTTTTTTTTTTTTTTTTCCATATTACTTTAATATTCATGAATATTCCCATGAATGAAGATTTAAAAGAACAACGAAATTTCTTAGTATTAATTGTAATGCAACTAACTGGCTGTAACCATATTGCATAAACATTAGAGTATCTGTTGCTTAGGATTGACAAAATAAATTTATTTGCTAAGCGATTATATAATAAATTTATTAATGCGGGGCTTTATTCACATCAAACAGTTAATGAACGAGTTTATTTCCCTACAGAATTGACATGGCGCCCTCGATCGTTTTGCTGTAAACAAAAATCCATCTTTTCTGACCTTCGCCTTACAACAAGAATTTTTCATTGTTCTCACGGGATCTTTTTAAAAAACCTTTGTAAAAATTTACAGTGAGGAATGTTCAGAGTACATTTCATTGCATAGTCAGCTTTATTTATTTTATTTTAAGGTGCCGTGTACTGCGAAATGGCCAGAGGCACCAGATGCAAATTCTGGATTCTAGTTTACTTAAATGATAATAAAGACCCTGCAATCCCTGAGGAATTTTAAAACATCGGTTTGATAATTTTGGAGGATTGTGGCTAAGTTCTTATTGAAGAGAGGTGTTCCAGCTGTGGGGTATAGCAGTTACTTCCAGCAATTACTAAATAGGTGCTTCACTGATAGAGGGACTTTCTTTATCATACAGTTCGATAATTTAGCGTTTTAAGTTGTAAAAACAAATCCTTATTTTTTGTTGGTATCAAAACGAGTTAACGTTTTGGCTTTTATTTCACAATCTTTTGGTTGTATCAGGAGTATGAAAACTTGTGATAATGGGATTATTTTAATGATCCCTTTCAATAAATTATTTTATTTGCTTCATGATTAGCAATCACTGCTATATATCTTTGGTTTAGTATTTACCATTATATATATAAACTTCCCATGAAAAGTATTGCAACACTTTGAAATATTTTCATTTAAAAAAAAACTAGTAGTTTTTTTCATAATAAAGAAAGGTTCCGAAGTATGTTATAAACATTCCTAAACTAGACATAAATAATTTTTATTAAAATAAATTATAATATATCTTTCAATTAACAAAAAAGTTAGAAAGCTTACTTTTTAAAATTTTCATTTTTTACAATTTTAACTTTTAACTTTTAAATTTATATTTAATAAGACATATTGCCCCCTCTGGCTTGAATGACTGCTTCCACTCCTCTTAGCATACTTGTAAATAACGAAAAGAATGATAAACATGGACTGAAGGAAATTTGAAAAAAGTAATCTAAAATTCCATTGTTTGTTATTAAGAGGATAAACATTGATATGTCTAATCCTTAGTGTCTCACGGTTAATAAATAATATTAATTTGAATATAAACCAATGTATGGATTAAGGTAAAAAGCAGGAAAATCTCGAGAATAATAGGTGTTACAATACTTTTGACAGGGAGTTTATATATATATATATATATATATATATATATATAACTTATGTTCACTGAGAGTAAAAAGAGAAAAAAAAAAAAAAAAGGTATGAAATAATACAAGTACAGCAGCTAGATAACAACTGGTTTATTCCTCATTTAAATCCTCTATATATACATTTCTATTGTTTACAGAGATAGCATTAGGGATTAACATGTATATTAGTACCTTCTATCCTTAACTCCCCCCTGCCAGTTTACGAACATTCCTCGTAAACTCCTTAAGAACTAAAAAACATATTTACAATTTAAAACAAAAAAACAAAAAAAAAAAAAAACATAATTCTTCTTAAGAACAGAAAGCACTCAAATTAAAAGTAACACTTAACAGCCAAAATTTACCACTTTGAAAAAAAACATAATTTTTCTCAAGAACAGAAACCACTCAAACTAAAATTAACACTTAACAACCAAAATTTACCAGTTTGATACAGTATCAAAAGATTATTTTACGACCTTTTATACAATGTCGCTACATATCACTCCTGAGCCCCTCCCCAGGCAGTGGGAGAGAGTATACCTTGTCCATGTCTTGTCTATGTTGTTGTATCTCTGGGAATTTTTAACTGTTCTAATTGCACCGTCCGTCGTCTCCTTGGGTCACGTACGTCCTGTATAGTAACCACATTATGTTCCCGAATAGTGACCACCTTGTAAGGCCCTCGTAACGCTGTATTTCTTTTCCCCTATTCGAAACGATTTTCCGGTACACTATTGTCCCGATCTTTATCTTTCCCATCCCGTCCGTCACTTCCAGATTTTCCCGATCCACCCTCTTACTCTTATCCGCAGCGGTTTTTGTACCCACCTTCTTACGAATTTTTCCCACCGCGATCCGATTCGCCTCTATGCTGTTTCCCCAGGGGCGGAGACTTTTAGTATGTTTACCTTCTAACTATTCCTAACACCATTCCATGCACTCTACAATGTGTTTATTGACTGGACTAGATAGGTATTGATCGAAGGTAACTCCAAGGTTTGGAACTGAACGGGAAGGTTATGAAGTAAAGCAATGGATAGTAGATAAGGGTATTAAGGTGGGGTTCCGCATGGAGCAGCCAGCCGCTGCGGTATTCTGGCTTCAGCGGAGAATATTGAGAAGAAAACTGGTGTTGTGATTGTTAATAGAGGAAGAGGAGTTCCATGTTATGAATAGATCAATTGACTCTATGTTTTCCCGAAGAAGAGAAGAAGGTTTTCTCTCTTCGTTGATTGAGCTGCACCTCTAGAACGACGAGGAGAAATTTAGGAAGTTTTTCCGGCTGAACTTCATTCAATTGGATTTTATAATTACTCTATATTTCTATTTCTCTAACGTTCTAAAACAAGCTATTTTTAATAAAACTTTTGAATAGACAGGAACTCAACGAGGCGTATTATGAAAACTAACAAGCTGTCTGAAATCTAGTAAATTGTGGGAAGACCAGAAAACAAACCAATACTTGGAGGACTCCATTCCTGTGAATCCCACGTTTTCCCTTTGGTGATTTCACAATATATAGAAAGACAATTTTGAAAACTCGCTGGAACCACAATTTTATTGTTTTTTTAGATTATGTATAAAATTCCAGTTTCTTTATTACTGTTTTGTCCAATGACATTTTATTGACAACCCTGTTTTCGTCAAATAATTTTTATCATGTAAGATATAGTATAATTATGTAAGAGATATTTATATATAAATAAATTGTGATATTTCAACCTGAGGTTGTATCAAATTATTTATAAATGTACATTTCTATTTTATATTTTTATTTATAAAACCTGAAAACTGTGTTCTGTAATGTATTTATAAGAATTGTTTTTGAAAAATACCATATATACATATACATAAACAGTTTAAAATGGTACAAGAAACTTTGGGGATGTGGGTTTGCATACCACAGAAGCAGTCCGAACGCAGCAGCTCAGCTTCTTAATTTTCTGGCGGCAGCCGCAACTGCCCCTCTTGCAACACTTCTATTAAAACCAACTGAAGCAGTGCCTCGCTTCCAGCCGCGGCGTCTGGCAGACGCAGTTGCTGCGGCTGGCTGCTCCATGCGGAACCACATTTTTTTTTTTTAAGGCGGAGACCTTAGTTTTGATTAGATTCGGACATAACTTATTTTTTACTGCCCAGGGGTTGATGTTATCAATAATCATCCTGAAGCTTACCATAGCGATCCTCAACGTGGGGGCTATGAACCCATTGTTCCAGTAAGAATAAGCTTTGAACATGTAACTTAAGTAAGAATTACCAGTAAAAGTATAAGTGTACGAAAATGCACAGTTAAATACGTTCAACAGGGGTGTGTGGAATGTTGTTAAGCCATGTAGGGAGGGCTAGTAATAAAATGTTTGAGAACCGCTGGATTACGAGATGCCTCTAGCATATCTGAAGGATGGATATAGTATACCATAAATGGAGAGTTTAGTAAATCTAGGTGTGTCTTTGATATAAATAGAAAACAGGATTTGTAATAGGGAGGATTCTTGAGGAAAGAGAAGGTATAGAATCTGGGCCATTGGATCACAGACTTAATCAGAAGTCTCACATGCGGTAATTAGCAGGAAAATGAACAACAAGGAAAAGAGATGTATTGTATGAAAAAATTGCAATTTTTTTATAAAACCGGTATATCAAAATCAGAAAATGAATGCTCTAAAATAAATAAAAGATCATAATTATTTGCATTATATATGTTCACAATAAATACTCTTATTTTTATTATTTTTTTTAAAAATCAGAATCCATTGATTCAATAGAAATTATATAAAGATTTGACAGAGTATCATTTAGAATGTAGTAGTAGACGAATTGAATGGCCCCTTAAAGATCCCTATTAACATTTAACCTATTTAATCTATTATCTATTTAATCTATTAGAATAGCCCTTAATGATATTAATTTTAATTCCTCTGAATTAGTTAATCTATTCATAAAAAATAATAAAACAAAAAAAAATTAAAACTAAAACTGAGATATGTTCTGCTTTCCAGTTGAAAAACCAGTTCGGTCTACAAGGAAAGCCTGAAGGTAGCTATTAGTTCTGTAAACAGTAGCTATTAAAAGCTAATTTTACGTTGTTCTTTATTATATAACTTATGCGTCCTTAAAAAAAATCAGTTGTGTGTTCCTTCTCTTCTGGTCAAGAAGTATTTCTTTGTTTTGTGTTGAAAAAAAAACTAATGAAATAATAATTAAATGATATATGAAAAAAAATTTGAATTCAGCAGTCACATAGTAAAATAGCGGATTTTTTAAAAAAATATTGTGTGAAAAAAATGATATTGTGGCGAAACGCAACAGATAAATGTGCTTAAAATATTTATTGACTGAGTTAATGCCCTCATATTTGTGGAATTGTGCTAATATGGTGGTAAGTTGTACATATTGAATATCAATTAACTATTCATTGATTTCAATTTAATAAAACTAATTTTACTAGGATAATCTAATAATAAACTTTGTTAAATTGATCGACCGAGTGGAAAAAATGGTCCAGTTAGGGTGGTAGCATTGGTCGGCTTCTGTCAGAAAAGCGCCGCTCCTCACATAGCTCAGACAACACGCGTTCCCTTTTGAAGTAAGTTCATGTTCGTTTTGTTTTCCAAATTAGTATAATTTGATTTTATATAACCTGTTTATTAAATATTGATATTTTTGGTATAAATATTTTATATTAATTCATTCCTTACAAAAGAAACATGTTGTATACTACATTTTAAATCTGAATGACAATAGCTGATGATTCGTTAATAATATTTCACTGCCATAAAATTTAAACAGTTTGAGAAATCAATTCTAGAAAAAAAAAAGAAGCGTTCCTAACCTTGTTAGTTGTTGGCCATGACAAAGTTCTTTTCTGGATTAATTTTTTTTTTTTCCCCCCAAATTAAACCTTTCCCATTTCATTCAATTTTTTTTAACAATGTTTATAAAATTTAAATCACGAATATATGTTTACATATCAAACTATTGTATTTAAAATCGCAATTTCTTTTTTAACTAATTACAACAATTTTGTATTTATTAGTGATAAAAATATGTACTTAAAACTTATAACAAATCATTAATTTTTTTTCTTATCTATTTATTAAACAAAGGTTAGGAATAGGATCGTATGTTTTTTTTGTATTCTATTCAGACTGGGTTAGGATCGGCTCGGTGAAAATCTAAACTACATTAGCTATATAAACTAGTCGCTTTATTAAAAAAAAAAAAAAAATAAAAAAATAAAAAAAATAAAAAAAGTTAAAATCCAAGTTTACAACCTCAAAACTTAACATTATTTTCTAATTTCGCTTATATATCCTAACATAAGTAGATTTGCTTGACATAGCGTATTTACAATATTAAAGAGCCCTAAATGTTTGACAATTTAGTCCTAACTGCAGTTCTGTAGATAGATTTGTGTCGAAGAAAAGGCTCTCCAAAAAAGGGTGATTTTTAAAAAAAAAATAAAACAATTTATGTTCCAGTGAAGTTTTCGGCCGCATAATTGACGAAAGTACTGGTTTCACAAAACATCTTAAAAATTAAAGGGAATTTAAAAAACTTTAATTTTATGCTCAAAATTTGAAATAGTCCTAAACTTTCGCGGTTTTTTCGAGTACCACAAAGATTTTACCAGGTTTTAAGGGTTACAAACTTGGATTTAACTACCCTTACTGGTTCCAACAACATATTTAAAAATGGTAGATAAATGCGCTATCGTGTACTTCGAAGCATAAATTGACTGGCCTACATTTGTTTACACTGATATTAAAAAAGAAAATTACAAAATATTAGAATTAAATTCGCTTCATTATTATTGTTATGTCTTTTAACATTTTTACTACCTGATAAAATGAATTCAACCTTTTTGATTTATATAAGTATGCTGTGCTAAATGCACCATTATTTTGGATATTGGCAGCATCACTGAATAAATTGTATCTTTGGTCCTAAAAATACTTACAAATAGCGAATCATTGGCGGGATATTTCTTTTTAGGCTAATAAAAGTCTTTGTGTTACAATATTGCAATTTCATATAAATGAAATAGGAAATTATAATAAAAAAGTAAATATAATTTAAATCAACATAAAATCGCCATCGTTTTTTACGAATTAAACAATTTATTTTGTTAGTGCCATTTATCAAAAAGTACTATTTATAGCAAAAGTGTAAGTAATAATTACAGGATTCCGGGTACTGACCGACGTCATTCTTAACACGCTTTAATCAACAATCAATAGGGGTTGTTTGACTCCTACGTTATATATGTCAACGTACATTCAAAATTGAAACCGCTTTGATAACTTCTCAGTGCTATCTTGTTATCAGAGAAGTGTAAGGAATTTTTTTGAATGAAAATAAAAAAAAAACAACGATTAATCACCTGAACTATATTGACAATGACCACTTAAGAGATTGTTTTATCTTATGTGCGAGCGAAGATAATTTTATAACGATAGCTACAATATTGATGGTTGTTGATCTAATGTTTCCAAAATATATATATCTTTGCTGATAAAAAATAAATTTATGATTTTATTTTATATTACACTGCAGCCAAACATAAAAAGTATTCTCAATTGTTTGTTTTGTATATTTTTAGTTACGCACGTCTACAGCTAGACTTAAAAGATTACCGGAAAAAAAAAAAAAAAAAAAAAAAAAAAAAAAAACTGCTCAAAATGAAGAGCATGTATTCTAAAAGACATTTATATTAACTGTAAAAAACAAAATTAGTAAATATATAAACATAAAATATTATTATAAATATTTATTCTTTATTTTAAAAAAAAAAAAAAAAAGTGAAATGGGAACCTCTTGAGCGGGAGCTATTACTCTATAACAGTCTATGAAAGGGGTGTGGAGTGCGATTTCCGCAATCCAAAGTTTTTCTTCTGAAACGGTAGTTAGGAAGTTAACATACTAAAGTCCTGGTGTTTTAAGGCCTGGGAACGGGAATGGGGAGGGGGGCGAAAGGTCAAAATGTTTGTTTTTTCCCTATAACTCGAAAACGGTGCGTCGTGCGCAAGACATTGCTTTTTACTAAATTAAAGCTAATTAAATTATCTACGAATGCTATATACACACTTTTTTCATAATCCGTACCGTTCCCGAGACATATTTTTTTTTTTTTCAATCGGCGCAACAACCGATTACTGGGTTCTTGCCTCCTCAGGCAGCTTCCGCCAGTTTATTCGGTTAAGTGCAGCTGCTCTCCAATTCCGTAATCCGAGCAGGGTTCTAGCATCCTCTTCCACACCAATCACCCATCGAAGCTTAGGGTGGCCTCTCGGCCGTGTTCCAGGTAGTTTATTTGGGATCTCATCTGTCCCCATCCTTGCTACATGGCCTGCCCAGCGGAGCCTACCAATCCTCACAATTTTGCCAACATCAGGCTCACCAATTAGCGAGTACACTTCCCTGTTCGTGCGTCTTCTCCAAGCTGGACCATCCTTTACTGGACCGTAAATGCGTCTTGGCATCTCTCTCTCAAACGTTTGGAGATCCTTTTCATCTGACTTCGAAAATGCCCAAGTTTTTGAGGCATAGGTTAGCACTGGTCGAATCAGGGTCTTGTATAATCTAACTATAGAATACAGTTGTTTTTGTAGATCTCGATAGAGAATTACTTCCCAAGTGCCGACGCAGTCCAAAGTAACACCTGTTGGCCGATGTTATTCGCCTCTTTATCTCTGCCGAAACACCATTAATGGCACTGACTTGAGACCCAAGATACACAAATTCCTCAACTCGTTCGAAAGTGTATTTACCAATTTCGACCAAACTTTCGTTGGTACCTCCTTGATTACCAGTAATCGTAGTTCCCGAGATATACTCTTGAAAAATGTGAAAATTTGCGAATAAGCGATTTTCACCTCACGCTCTCGGTTAAACTTCACTCCATATCTTCTAAAACGTTCATCCTACGCCTAAAATCCAAAAATAATAAATTTAATACAACATTTATTATGAGGGCTTTTCGCACAGGATGAAGGTTTTAGAATATGGAGGGAAG
The DNA here is from genome assembly GCA_003667255.2 of Euschistus heros. Taxonomy (NCBI): domain Eukaryota; kingdom Metazoa; phylum Arthropoda; class Insecta; order Hemiptera; family Pentatomidae; genus Euschistus; species Euschistus heros. The sequence goes on from RCWM02000827.1 coordinate 337,296, forward strand.
TTAACTATAGAATGTGAGGCAAAAATCGCAATTTTTCACATTTGCCATGCGTATATCTCGGGAACAGTTGGGAATATAAAAAAAAAGTGTAGAGAATATCATTTGTAGAGAATTTAATTACCTTTAATTTAGTAAATAACTATGCTTTGCTTCCGATCCACCGTTTTCGAGATATGGGTAAAAAAAAAAAAAATTTGACCTTTCACCCCCCTTTCCTGTTCCAACACCCAAAAACGCCAGGATTTTTAGTATGTTAACATCCTAACTACCCTCAACATGTTACCTAAGAAAAACCTTGGATTACTGAAAACGCACTCTACACCCCCATTTTCGGCCTTCATTAACTGGACTAACAGTATTCCCGTTCAAGAGGTACTCAGTTCATTGTTTTTTTCTTTTTAAATAAAAAAACAAAAAAAACATTAGGAACCTTATTATGAAGTAATGTTACTGTTATTGGACCTCGATAATGATCAACTCAATATAATATTTATTTTAAAAGTTGCATAAATTGCTTATATAAAAATATTTGATTAACTATATTAATCCTCTGTGATCGATTCCTTACTCCCCGACTTTTTTACTCAGATAGAAAGGGTTGGATAACCTGTCCTTCTTGGTTAGAATACAGTTTAGAATACCCCGATAAACAGACAACAACCATTGATTAACCATTAAATAAAATGTTGATAAGAGTTAATGAAGGGGTTTCCTCTGAAGAATGCCCCATTTGTCATTTGCAAACTAGTGGGGAAAACCGCCAGTCGAGGGTTGCAAAAGTTATATTCTCCTCAAAACCATAAGTTTTGAAATCTTTAGTCTTTTAAACATATTAAATTAAGTAAAAGCACCATGAGTTATCCGATTATTTAATTTTTTTTAGGGAAATAAAAAATTTATTTTTCACTTTTAAATATGAGCGTAAAATTTTTAAAGTATTGATGTCATTAGATTTAATAAAATTTCACAATTTTATTGAAAATATCTAAGAAATAGTAGATGAAATGCCAAGGAAGTTATCAAGGAAAGTTTACGTTATTTGGGTCTAGTTTTTGGATTAAAAAAAAAAAACAAAAAAGCTTTTAAGCAAAAGAAAATGTTTATCTTTAATTATTTTATAAATAAAATCAACATAATATAATTATAACAAAAAAAAACATTAAAACATTAGTAAAAATATCTATTAAATGTACTAATAACAATTAAAAAAAATAAAATAAACAAAGCAAAATGAACATTAGAAACGATTTCATTATTCATCATCATTGTCATATTCATCTTCGTGTTCGTCTGATTCCGGAGGAGGTGATTCAATCCTTTTCAAATACCGACATTTTTATAAATTATTGGCTGTATTATTTTAATTGGACATGAAAGATAAAACAAGGTCTGAAGAATAAATAATTAATGATACAAATCAGTTATATTACTAAGACTATGGGAGCATTTTCTCCAGTTACGTTGTCTGCCTGTACCTTCCTAGTTACAGAAGTCGAGTGCTTCTATTGTGAGCAGCCCAATAGGAAGAATAGCGGACTCGCCAATCTGACCATTTATCAGAATTCGGTGGATACTGAATGGCATGTAATACCAAAAATATAAACTAACAAACAATTTTGCAATTTCATTTGTATATACTTGGACCTTATCGGTGTCAATATTAAATCCACAGGACATTGTATTTATTATTACACCAAACCGTCTTATTAGGTTAAATTTTGTATAATCTTTAAGGATTCTTTCAACAGTTCTACATCTGTATCTTCGTCATGCCGTAAGGAATTGAGTATGAATTCTCTTACTGTGTCATTTTCATCGGAGCATGTTTTCCGCCAAACTTTAAAAAGTTTCCTTTTAGAAAATAGTTTTGATTTTTTTCAATGTTTTATTTTCAGGTAATGCAGAAAGAAAACAATCTTCTAATTTTAGTAAGAAAATGTTCTACAAATTAATATTCTAATAAGCTGCTGAAGGAGTTTGGAATTTTACTACTATGCCTACAATCAAAAAGTTGAAGGATTGTAGAAGGAAATTTATATACAAGGGAAGAATTGGAAATGGACACCTTTTGGGACTGTAAGATTACATTATATTACTTAGGCTTAGCAATATTTATTACTGACACTACAAAACATGAAATTGTGTTATATGTTTAAACATTAAAAAATAAAAATAAGTGTTCATTATTACATCATACCTTGCTAATATTAATATTAATTTTACAGATGGTTCATCTTATTGATTTTAAATACAATAGCAACGGCGAAATGCGAAATTGAACAATTGATAAATTGTGGAATGAAAAATCTCTGCAAAGAGAGGATTAATGCAGAATCGGACCTATTTCAATACAACTCCACGCTGTAAGGCTAAATGTAATTTATTTTTTTATTATTATGTTAAATACTAACGACGGAGTTGAGATAGCAGCGTTGGGATTCCTGCGTGTTGAGCCTTGGCCCTTAATAAGCAGGAGGAGCAGGCTTGATTCAAGGTTCCCCAGGCTGTCTATTCTATTTATAAAATTTCTTTTATATTTAGAATGACTTAATTTGTATTATCTTAATTTTTGTTATTGTTTTATTTTTGGCTGATTGTTATTAATATTCTTATTTTTACCTATAATTATTATTATTACTTACAATTAGCTAATTATTATAACTTACTGCATTACGCTACAGTCCGGAGTGGGTCTTGGCTTCTCTGACAATGAGGTTCAGACCATCTTTGCGTTCTTCTCCCTTCTAATATACTAAATAGTTGTCGAATATTGTCTTCTAGGTAAATGTCTTACATGTAGATCCATTAATCGGTGAATATCAGGGCGGATTTAGAAAAAGGGCGATCATGTGCGGAATAAATTTGGAGTTTAAAGACGATATTACAAATGAAGAAATGCAGAAACACAGAAATTATTTTCGTTGACTTTAAGAAAGCATATGATTCAATAGACCGCGAAACTCTTTTCAGAATCATGGAAGAATTCGGTATAGACCAAAAGACCCGAAGAATCACAAAGCAGAGACTTACTGGAACGATGTCTAAAGTGAAATTCATGGGCGAAATATCAGAATAATTTGAAATCAAAACTGGTGTTAGACAGGGAGATGGACTTTCACCGATTCTCTTTAATGTTGTCCTAGAGAAAATTATCAGAAAATGGAAACGTCATATAAAAGGCATCCAAATTGGCATCAAAAAGGAGAATCGGATTAGAGTCAAATGCTTTGCTTTTGCAGACGATATCGCGATTATCTCGGACAACAGAACTGAAGGAATCCAAGCAGTAGAAAAGCCACATGAGATTGCGCATAAAACTGGACTGCAAATTTCATAGGAAAAAACGCAATACATGGAAACACCGCCAGAAAATGAATCGTATTTTATCACAAAATACGGTAAAATCATGCAAGTCCGGCACTTTAAATACCTTGGCAAAAACTTTTAGGACAATCACACAGGCGCCTTAATAAGTAAGTAACATAACTATGCATGCGGACTTATACATGCGCACCATCAAAGAACTCATATAGACCTACTGCAAAACATTTCACAATAGACTTAAGAGTCTTCCCAACATACTCATACATGAGATGTCCAAAACAGTGATGGCAAATAATACCCGAAGAAGGTTGATAAGGAGCTGGATGAGAGATCTTGAATAAAATGAAATGATTTACAAGATAGATGGAGGTGCCACTGGGCAATGCTCCTCATCATGCCTCTTATGCCAGAAACTTCTCATTGTTTTACAGCCATCTCATAGCTGGCCTACATTTATGTGTTTGACAGTTGTCAATTAAGATAAATAAAGACAAACAAAAACAATAAACTTTTAATAAGAAGAAAGTTGGTTTTTTTAAAAACTTGTAAAAATCTAAAATGTTTCGTGACATTTTTTTATTTTTTAGAAAATAGATTATTTTATTTTGCTTTTTAAAAATATAAAACAAAAGTATGTTATTAGTAAATATAGTGTTAGCTCAACTTAAAAAAAAAAAAATTAAATATAACTCATTTCTTATTAAAAATATTGCTTTGATATACCCATAGTTAATTGGTGTAGCGGCAAAATTATATTTAAGCTGCAATCCAACAGTCTATTTGTATGTTAATTTTATCGAGCGCATATTGAACACGAATCATTAAGGAATAAATAAGATATATCACTGACGTGTTATGAAACTTGACACATCAATTATGGAATTATTATTAATCTGTTGTTTTGGTGTAGATAAACCATCAATCCTGCAATCCATTTTAGAATAGAAAGTCAAGTTAATTCGTTAAAGGAAAAAATATATATTCGATTTTTAAATTACATTATGTAAAAAATAATATGCTATATACAGGTTGTCCCAGACATAGTGTAAAAAAAAAAAAAAAATGGGTAAGATTGCATGCTAAACGGGGTTGAATGGCGCAGAAACGAGTTTCGGAGATGGAATTTGTTTTGTTTTTATTTTTAAAATCTTACTTTTTTTCTGAAAAATATTTCTCTACTTTGGTTTAGCGTAGAAACAAACACGATGATATTTTCTTAATCAGCATTAAATTTTCTAAAAGATGAGATAGGTCTATTTATTTAAAATCTTAGGGGGCCTTTTAACGCGCAAAACACAAAACATTTATTAAAACTTTTAATAAATTTACGTTTAGAATGCAGTATTACCCAATTTTTTTTTTTTACACTATGTCTGGGACACCCTGTGTATATATACGAGGTGTGATCAAAACGTTCCAGGACTGAATTTTTATACATTTATTCATACAACATACAGGTTATTCAAATTTGTCTCCTTCGAAGTACTCCCCTTGGGAAGCTACACACTTTTCCCACCGGTGTTTCCACTGATCAAAGGCCCCAGAAAACTCTTCTTTTGTAAAGGGGTTTAGCAGCTCCGTTGTTTCTTTAATTTCGTCAACTGTTTGAAATCTTCGTCCTTTCAGGTGTCTCTTGAGCTTCGGGAAAGGAAAAAAGTCGGCTGGAGCCAGGTCAGGTGAGTAGGGGGGCTGAGGAATGACAGTCATTGCGTTTTTTACACAAAAGTTACTGATAACTAATGCAGAGTGAACAGGAGCATTGTCATGGTGAAGGACCCAATCACCACTTTGCCACAGCTCAGGTCTCTTTCTTCTCACAGCATTACGCAATTTTCTGAAGGTTTCAAGATAAACAAAACGATCAATTGTTTGACCTTGTGGAAGGAATTCATAGTAGACAACACCTTTACAATCAAAGAAAACCGTAAACATGACCTTCACATTTGATTTGACTTGGCGTGCTTTCTTGGGTCTTGGAGAACCTTTTGATGTCCATTGTGATGATTTGGCTTTTGTTTCCACATCGTAACCAAAAACCCATGTCTCGTCTCCCGTAATGACATGTTTCAAGAAGCTTTCGTCGTCATTTGCCTTTTGAAGAAGTTCCTTAGAAACATGAGTTCGGTGTTGTTTTTGGTTTTCAGTCAACAGTTTTGGCACAAACTTTGCTGCAACACGACGCATTTGAAGTTTTTCAGTTAAAATTTCCTGACATGACCCAAATGAAATGTTACACTCTTCTGCCATTTCACGGATTGTTAGTCGACGGTCTGATCGTACGAGAGCGTTCACTTTAGCAACATTGTCATCATTGATTGACGTTGAAGGGCGTCCGGAACGAGCATCGTCGTCTGTGGATGTTCGGCCATCTTTAAACCTCTTGAACCACTGATGGCAGCATGATCGGCTTAGACATTCTTCACCAAAAGCCTCTTGTAACATCAAAAAGGTTTCAGAAAACGTTCTGTTCAGTTTCACACAAACACGTTGCTCTTCTTTCACATTCATATTCATAAAATAGCCAAACTCTATAAAACTAACCTCAAACAAACTGTGCTAATGTTACTTTCAGTGATGTTATGATTGATCTGCAACACAGCTGTGTTCCTGTTGAGTCAGGTAATACAATGCTGCCAACCGCATCGCTGTGAGACATTGCATTCCCATAGTATATAAAAAGTCCTGGAACTTTTTGATCACGCCTCGTATATAAATAAACGTAAGTGTATCTGAAATAGTTTTTGTTACCTCTTGTTATAACCGATTTTTCGATTGGAATAAAGACCAGTAGATTATAAACGCAAAATCCAATATTCATCACAGTATGTTCTATCAAAAAAAATTTCTTGACCAGACGAATTTATTTTTACTAGATCCTTACAATTTTTAAATTTCAAATCCAAGTACTTTATTAGCAGATACGTTATGAAAAAAAAAAATATTCTTTTTTTAAACACTACTAGTCAGCCTATGTGGTTTCAGCCTTTAATGTCTGTTAGTGTTTGACAAATATTATCTCCAGAATTAAAGTCTATTAAAGTCTTTAACTGTAATGTGACCCCAAAATTCTCAACGTTATGCTTTTAGGAGTGATTACTGGAATTATACAATGGTAGCTCGAACATTTTTTTTTTTTTATTCTAGTTCAATTCTCAAAGTTCTGATTTTCACAAATAGACTTACTCATAATGATTATTATAATGACCCTCCTATATGTTGCTGATTATTTTTAACTAGATATATACCCTACCATGATAAGCTACTTACCATGTGATATCACTAATATCCCGACTTACTTCCCATTCTATTTACGATAGATACAGAAGTGGCTGAAAAGAAGATGGCCTAGTGAGCTTCTATTATTTGATTGTTAAAGTTTCCAGTTCTGTTAAGCCCTACATACTATCAATCGTGAGAGAAGCAGTAGTTTTCGTGGTTAGTCATCACAAAGGATGGCTTGACTTTTTATATAGTAGTATATATGTTAGGGAGGGGGTTTTCACTATTGAAAAACAATCACCGCCCCAAGTCAGCACTGGTGGAAATTATTATAAGGCGAACGATGCACAGATTAAACAAAAGCGAGGGGGAAAAAAAAATTCTACCAATTGACATTAGGAAATTGGGAAACCTGAAATAATATTAATGGAAATAAAAAAGTAATAGAAGAACACCATTGAAAAATTATATTTTCAAACTGAGTATATAAATATATATATGCACAAAAAAAAAAAGGTGGTGAGAAAAAAAAGAAGAAATATAAACTAAAACAAAAAAAATCCCCTATAGTGAATACATAAAAAAAAAAAAAGAAATTGTGGTGAGAAAAAAAATATAAAACTAGAGTAAAAAATCTCCTAATGACTAACATAAATAAGAATTAAACAAAAAAATAATTAAAATAATTTGGCTAATTAATTGGATTTAAAATAACAATTTGTATTCAACTGTGGCGGAGTGTGGTTCAAGTTACGTATAAAAAAATGGTGTATAAATACTTGTAGACGTTTTCGCTGGTAGAAGCGTCCTTAGCATTCGGCAAAAAGGCAGAGGTAAGGGGTTTTTCTTATTATTATTTTTTCATTAGATCCTTTGTTATTTTCTTAGTTAATTTTTTTCCTGAAAAATAAAAAAAACAACTTCCTGCCGGTGGGTAGGCAACTGTGCCTTGAGAGCCAAAAACTGAACATTGTTGCGTTTAAGCTCCCAAGTCGCACTTTAAGACTTTAAGACAGTATTCGTAAACTAGTATAAGTTTTATTTTCTTTGGTTTAATTTTGTATTTATCACGTATTTATTTAATTTAAACGCATATATTATTGCAATCATGATTATAAAATAGAATTAATATTTTTTCATGAGAAAATTGACTGAATTTAGCTTAAGATCTTATACATTATAGTAGGATGCCTCATTTCTATGAGTCAAAAGTATCCGTCACCAGACTTTAACTCTTGTTTTTGCCCCTGGTTTTAATATTTTGAGGATAACCTGAGGATAACCTGATCAGTCTTTACTTCGAAGTCATTTGCAAAGCTGTAGCGATTATTAGTGCTTATTATTGCTGTTCGTAAATTGAAAATGGAGCGCAGAACCAGAGAGACAACTGAAGAGGAAACACAAATTATTTTACGCCTAAATAATCAGTTACGGTCGCTTAGATAGGTCAAGATGCTATTAAAAAGTATGGAATGAGAAAAACTTTTGAATATATAGAGAGAACAAGATGAATAAGGAAAATTTACTCCAAATATGAAAGACATATCACAATCATCGTTAAAAGAAAACCAAGAATTAGTGCCCCTAAATTAGTGGATGGACGGAACGAGCTTCACTCAGAACAGCTAGGAGAAAGCCATCAAGAAGCAATATTAAGATATTAATGGGCACAAGACCATAAAAAATATGATTGTGATCTTGGGAATAGGATAATATTTACCAACGAGGGTAAAATTGAAATGTTTAATCTTCAGAGGGGCCAAAAAGTAGGGAGAAAAAAATATAGTAATGGAAATAAGAAATATAGTTCCGACTGTTAAATTTTAGGATTGGAGAAAATTACATTTTTCAGCAGGAAAATGATCCCGAGCACACAGCTTGGAATTCCAAAATGTGGATCTGGTACAGCACATCAAAGTGGAGGCCACTCCCCCTCAATCATAGGATATTAACCCTGTAGCGCAATTGTGGAAATATCTAAAGGATCGAGTACGGAAAAGGTGTGTTTCAAACAATCAAATTTAAGTGATGTTATTATTACAAAATTATAGTTACTTTGACACACAAATTAGTGAATATAGAGCATATTAAAAGCAAAAGTTGGCTCTACTAAATATTAGTTGTTGTCGAATGTCAACATTAAGAAATTTTATGAAGTGTACGGATACTTTTTACTCGTGATGTTATTGTTGTTTTTCAGTTATTCTTCATGTATTATTTTGAAAAATGTTCTATAAATACAAAAATATATTTATAAATAAACGTGTTGATGTATACATTAAATGGATTTATTGTTTTAAATAAATTCTATTAAATAATGCTAATATTTGTTATTTCTAATGATTCATAACTTGAACCAGTGTGTGGTTAATACGAAACTTGATCCGTTACTTCTATAAATATACTAAACAGAACTATTTAAATTGTTAAACAATTTTCTTTATTATAAAGTGTTACACAATTTTTTTTCACTATGGGGGTTATATAATTATATATAAGACAATATATAATTATATAATATAATATTAAATATTTATAAATATATTTAGTTTAGAAATTTAGTCAATGTCAATAGTACATAATTTCATTGAATGGCCTACAGAACTGGGCTAGAGTAAAAAGGAATTAGCTTCAATATTATTCATTACTTCGGGTCGTGAAAATCGCTGAAATCAGTGTTAGCATGACAATGTTTAATTAATTAAAGTAATGTATTTACAAAAAATTACCTTTAAAAATAACAATAGGACCTATAGTGACAGATTCTCAATAAATGAAGCTGAGGTCTGAAAAGTAGGTTGTAAGGTGTACATAGTGGGAATAAGACCTTCCGATCGAATTAACAGAGAACAAAAAAGAATAGTTTTGGAAAAAAAAAAATTAGCAAAAGGTGCGAAAATCCATTAAAAAAAGTAGTAAAAAAAAAAAATTAACATTTAGTGGAAGGGAAATCGGCGCCCTACGATCATATTTCAACTTTATAAGAACTTAATGAACATAAATTCTCGCTTTTTGGATGTTAGTTTAGTATCTCTTTACATTTTAATTTCGCTGTTTACAATGGCTGAAACAGTTACTCTGCCAACATAATATCAATTTGTTTCTGCTTGTGCATACAATCGATAATTTATAGTTCATTAGAGCACTTATCTCAAGCAAATATTTAACACCTATTATGAAAAGCAACAACCGTTACGTTTTGAGTTACCAATAAAGCAAAATCATAGTAATTTTACTTTGCTTTTTCTCTGCCAATTTCAAAAACTTAAAAGCGATATAATTCTAGATATATTTTTTTTTTTTCATTTATTGATATTTACAATTGTACACAATAATATACAACAAGTAAATGTGTTGACAGTGAATACAATGGCATGTAAATAACTTGTGAAGAACTACTCACTGGTAGAACTTCAATAAAATCTACACTAAAAGGTCTCTAGGCCATCTTCTTTCCAGACGCCTCGGAGGATTATCAGGAATGGAGGAGGAAGCAAGTTGGGAGACTAGTGGATTGGAGTGGTTATGAAGCTTACTATGGAAGGATAGGTATCTGGTTTGGGCTAATTCAGAAACATATACAGGAACAGGAACATTAAGATCTTTATGGATAAGTTTGTTGGAGACAAAGTATGGAGCATTGAGGATTTTTCGAAGGATTTTGGATTGTAAGGATTGGATACGAGATGAATTGGATGGTTTAGTAGAGCCTCAAAGCTCAACTCCATACGTCCAAATAGGTCTAGTCAAAGTCATGTAAATGAGTCTTTTATAATTAATTAGGAGCTTTGAACGTTTGTCTAGTAAATGTTGAAATAGTCTGTAACGAGGGGCAGTTTCTTGTCGTTTTAGTCTTGTATGTGGATTCCAAGTTAAACGTTTGTCCAAGTGGAGTCCTAGGTAGCGGATCTGTTCAACAGGGATTAGTGGAATATCATTAAAGGATACAGTAGGACAGAAGGTCGTAGGTTTACGACGAAGGGTAAAGGTTATTAGGTGGGATTTGTTTGGATTTATTTTGATTCTCAATTTTTGACACCTTAATAAATATGAATCTAAAATTTGATAATTGCTATTAGCGGCGAATGTGTTCTTTATAAAGTTATATAACATATATTGCTATTAATCGAGGCAGTTGTAAAATATACGTCAAAATAAAAATTATCGATACAAGCTTGTTTTGATAGTAAATAAATTGCTGTAATATTATTATTGACCGTACCATTTGGGAAACACTAGGCAAGTCCAAAATAACAATTTTACAGGGCAGTGCTTCGAAGTTTGCTGTTTTCAAGGTAAATCGATTTTTTAAATATTTTTTACAATCGCCATTATTCTAAAAATTCTCAAAAAAAAATTGCACACAGTTTTTGTTTAGAATGAAATACAGATTTTAAAGTAGATAATCAAAGATTCAACGTTTACGAATGTTAAGTAATCCATAACTATTGGGCACCAACATGCTCAGTTTTTGTTCTTGTCTGAAAATAGCACTTGTACTCTTATCTAAAAGACCTAATAGGATTGAACTGCCCCAACCTGCCTCAGCGGTTAGTGTCTCAATAATTCCAACTTGAGTATTAAAAGACAGAACTGTTCAAGAGTAAATAAAGGCTCTAATTTCTCCTGTGGATAACATTTATTATTTTCTCAGTCTCTTGTTACTTTTCCAATGAGAAAAGTTCTCATTCAAGATATTATTGTTTCATAAAGGAAAATTTTAAATGCAGGTATCGCGAAATAGTTAATGTAATATGAATAAGTGATGCTGTTAAGTGTTGAGAAAAAATTCAAGATGATTACCCTTATCTAACTTCGAAGGACCTAGATGAAGTTAGCAGGTATTTAAAAAAAAATATATTTTTACCGTATTTTCATTTTTTCATAAATGGGTTGAAGCAAATCGCATTTAAGCCCGTTTTTAAGAAAGAGATGAATTTTGGCTAAAAAATACTACTACAATAAGTATCATTGTTTCTTTAGACAAACCAATTGCCCAAAGAGGTCGGCCTGGGAAACCTCCCGAGGAAATTGGCATATGGAATCAACAATTGAAAATTTAACATCCTGTATGGGTACAACCAATGATGGGAATACCTCACGATGATTTTTCCAGGATCCGCCTTCTACAGCAAAGATAATCAGTGTGAATGAAGAACTTGTTGACCGCTTTTGAGTTATCATGGACGTAATCAACAGTGGTGCTGCTGTAAACTCTCAAAATTTGGATATTTTTTCAGGAAACCGCCACATTATTTGTAAATTTACATAGATAGTATAACATACCTAATACTGTGCATAATGTTCTTCGGCATGGAAGCACCATTATTTCAACTGCGATGTTATCGATAGAGATGTTGAGTGAAGAAGTATTGGAGGCGCACAACAAAGATTACCGGCAATATCGTCTCAGCAAATCTAGAAAATGTAGTAGAATTTCGGCAAACTAAGTTTCCATATGCTCCTTGTGACGTCAGATCCCTACATTAATAAATTTCGCAAAGAGCCTTCAACTAAAGGCAGATTAGATTTTCATCCAAAAGTGAAAACACTTTAATGATTAATTGAATAAATTTTGTGGGAAAAACATTTGTTTTTAACAAATTTATGTTCAACTACATATAGTATTTTAATGTTATAAAGTAATGAATTTTGCATTAATCTTGTAAATAAATGATGTATATTCGAGATATTACTGTGTATTAATACCTGACTTTTGAAAAAAAAAAATAATAATATGTAGTGGGCTATGTATTTTTTTCCCCCACTAAACTGGCTATTTTGGACCAGTTTGCACCGCTGTAAAGCTTTCCTCGAGAACTACTTCGAAGGGTTTAAGATTGCTATTTTAAAAAATGAAAAACTTTGGCCTGTAAAAATTAAGTCCCATTACTTTTTTCACACACCTCGTGTTCTTAC